>OY978032.1:9101787-9701787 GCA_963854515.1 Pandemis heparana
CGAAAACCCTAAATATGTATGTATGTCTGTATTATATCAGTGATCAATATAAAGTGACCCCACACTGCGTACATTTTGCTTTGGAGCAGGGCTCTGCTTACACTGGTTTTTATATATTTATAGATAATGATACGGAACCCTCGGTGCGCGAGTCCGACTCGCACTTGGCCGGTTTTTTTATAGTAGGTATAGTATTTGTCTTGTCTACTCCATAAGGGATAGAAACGTGATTATAATTATGTATGTGTGTATGTATTTTGAAAGCTGTGTGCTGTGTCTACATCCACATATACTACCGTCTCAATACCATGCCTTCCATCCTGGTCTGGAAGCAAAGAAAAACATACAACGGTAAAAAAGACAACATATGAAAAGCGTAGCTCATCTACGGCGTAGCGGCTACGCGTAGGTCTACGAACTACGTAGCTAATAGAATGAAGTTTTTTGTTAAAATGCAGTCTTTAAAGGCTTTTCAGGCTGTTTGTATTTTTTCTTAGGAATCAATGCGGCTACAAGTGGCGGCACGTAAGTCTAACGTGGAGTACGCCCGCCCGCGTCCCCTGCACACCTCCACGATACCTTATTTTCGACTACTGCGCATCAACAGTCATCGCTAGACTTACGAGCCGGCACTTGTAGCAACCCATCACTATTTTGATTCCACCTATACGCCCACAATCACGCCAAACGTGGCCTACGTATGTATGTAAACTCTTTACTGCAGATAAAAAATTAAAAATACAGAATTAAGGCGAACTTATCCTTAAGAAGGGATCTCTTCCAGCTAACCTGATGCAGAGAGGAATAGTTTACATATAAAAAAAAAAAAAAAAGTTAGGTCTTGTTACCTAAGATTGTCCCCCATGTAAGAGATATAGACGCGGTTTGAGTGTATATGTATGTCTATATCGTTCATTATGAGAGCAAAGACATCGCGTGTTTCCAGTGAATCTTGACAAGATGTTGGTATCAGGTAATGTAGGTACAGTCGCCATCAGATATATCGTAGCGGCCGAGGTCCTCAAATATTTCGGAGCAGCATTAAATTTCAATAAATTCGTTACACTAGATATGGTTAATAACATCGGAACACGCAATCCGTCATAAACATAAGAACAGCGATTTTTCAATAAATTCGGGACGTTCAATGAGCTAAAAATATCAGGAAGCACATATCGTCAAAGGTATCGACACAGTCACGCTGATCACAAATATCGGAACATATGTGGAAAATAAACCTTACGTATATAATAATAGATTCGAATTCCAAACAAAATACAAATAACGCTCAAACGTCATGCCAAAATGAAAGATATGTCACCTAAGTAGTGTACGCGTCTGCATACATAATTCACTGTGTTAGTAACATAAAACCTTTTTTTGTTGTATAAAGTGTAAATTGTTACTGGCCACTAAATTGCCATATACTTTTTTTACGAATAAAATTTGTCCTTTTCTGCTGTTATAAGTCAAAGCATGTAGTCCTACTTTATGAAACTAATTTTATTATAAACACACTGTAATTTAAACTGTTTGTCACAAAGTTAAGGTATATTTTCCAAAAATGTTCCGATCTTTATGGTCAGCCTGTCTGCATCGATACCTTTGACGATCTGTGACGTCACAATTTTATTGAAAAGTCGCTGCTACTTTATTTATGACTAATTGCGTGTTCTGATGTTATGAACCTTACAGTGTAACGAATTTATTGAAGTTTAAGGCTGTTCCGAATTATTTGAGGACCTCGCCCGCTACGATATATCTGATGGCGACTGTACATGTATGTAGTATGTATGTAAGTTGCAGTATATGTTGTCGTCACTTTTTGTGTTTTATAAATTATGTTTTACTAGCTGTTGCCAGCGACTTTGTCTGCAAAGAATTCGTTTATCGCTATCCCGCTGGAACTACGCAATTTTCCGGGATAAAAAGTAGCCTATGTGCTATTCCAGACTTTTCTCTATCTATGTGCCGAATTTCATCCAGATCCATTGGGCCGTTCTGGCGTGATTGAGTAACAAACAAACATCCATCCATCCATCCATCCATCCATACTTTCGCATTTATAATATTAGTAAGATTAGCGGACAGCGGAAAGCGACTTTGTTTTATACTATGTAGCAAACACAGACCACCTACCCCATTAGACTTGTAATACAGGGCGGCATTTTCTGGATCTTATTTGCGCAATTGCGCCTATAACTTCGAACGCAAACGCACGCTCATTCAGTAGTGACCAGGAAACAGACCCGTGAGCAGCGTGTTACTGTGACCTAAAAACTACAATAGTAAAATACAAAAAAATGACAGTTTGCACTGTAAGGTGGTGTGAAAGCGACTGTCGCAAAAATAATTACAAGAAGGATAATATTATTATTACGTTTCATCGGTAAGTTCAAAGTATAATGATATAATACCTTAATAACAAAAAATCACGGAGCTCTAATAACACTGGTCGCTATAAGTACCAAGTCTATGTTTGTCCTTGTTTAGCACGCTTTGCGTCGCATTACATCTCTTTCTTGCATTTCAACGTCATGCGTAAGTAGAGATGCGACCAAACCGTATCGATATTATTCATTCATTCAATTTGATTGTCTTTCAAGTTATTATCAAAATCTTGTTTACTAATTACTTTTAATTCTTTTCATTAAGTGATTGATTTAATTCACGTAAAACTTATTACTAGACAGTGAAATGATAGACTTAAAATGATTTCGTTCGTCAATTTGTCCATTTAATAGCTTTTGACACTGAAACTTCGGAACAGATTGTCATGTAATTTTTTTCACTCGTGTTAAGCGACGTGAATCAACTATGATAATAAGACCAATGATAATTAACAGAGTGAATATATGTTACGTGCCTAGTAAATTGTGTTTGAAAATAGTCGCGGTTGGATAGTTGTTTGTCACGTCATTGGTGGAGTTGTTTGAACAAAGCGGTTTACCCTCCCAAGTTATCACTTCACCAGCGCACATTGCTCCCAAAATCTAACCGGCCAGTAACTTATCGATATACAATATCGACATGCCCTCATCTCTTCCATGACGTCACCCCTGCCGCCCGCTTACGTCGCATTCCGCCAACGTCGGCAGAAGTGTTTGCTTAGAAATTCGTAAAGATGGCATGTCTCTGGGGTAGGTGGTCTGTGGTAGCAAAGCTACGTTACTCCTGAATAACACAGTATTTTGATACCGTGATAGTGCTAAGTTCCCGCGGGAAAAAGACAAGGTAGCTGGCGAGATAGTGTAATAATATATTGATTGAATGTCAAGGTTTACGCATCAACTCGGGAGGTATCAGCCGAAGAATAATTGAATTTGCCGCTAGAATTCCTTCCCTATTTTCTTATAAAATATTGCGGAAAAAAAAACGGCCAAGCGCGAGTCGGACTCGCGCACCGAGGGCTCCGTACGATTCCAGCAAGTAAAATAAAAACTAGAGTTAACATGAGCCCAGCCTTTCCGTGACAGTCATTTCTGATTCAGTTTAGGTTCGCTCGCTGTCAGATCCATACTAAAAATGAAAGTTAAAACCTGAACTGAGTCGGAAATTAATCACATTAAGACGTAAGACCCCTGTTCCTAATCAAATTAAGGCAAAGACAGTTCATTTTGTATTGGTTACTTATACAGGGTGTATCCAACACCCCCTAACAATAATCCACTTGGGTAAATAACCATAGCTATAGAAGCTAAAAAAATATTTTTAAAAAATTTGGTTTTTTTTTTTCTATATGAATGATTATAGTTAATACTGCCATTCCTATAGAAAATATTAAAAAAAATACTTTAATTTTTTTCAAAATATAAAATAAATAAATAAATAAAATGATGGGACAAATTACACCAATTGACCCACTCCCAAACTAAGCAGAGCTTGTGCTATGGGTACCAGGCAACGGATAAATATACATATATAATGTAGATAAATACATACTTAAATACATACAACATCCATGACTCGGGTACAAACATTCGTATTCATCATACAAATGTCTGCCCCTACCGGGATTTGAACCTGGAACCTCTAGCTTCATAGTCAGGGTCACTAACCACTAGGCTATCCGGTCGTCGATCGGTCGGTTTTTTTAACTTCTATAGCTATGGTTATAAACCCCAGTGGATTATTGGTAGGGGGTGTCTGATACGCCCTGTATAGACAGCCAAAAAAATGTTTAAATAAATAAATAAATAAATATCTTGGGACAATTGACACCAATTGACCTAGTCCCAAACTAAGCAAAGCTTGTGATATGGGCACTAGACAACGGATTAACATAATTATATAGATAAATACATACTTAAATACATATTAAACATCCAAGACTCGAGAACAAACATTCGTATTTTTCATACAAATATCTGCCCCGACCGGGGATCGAACCCAGGACATAGAATAAGTAAGAACATAGTAGAACGGAATCTCCCGCTCCGGCCGGACTCAAGGTCACGATTTACAGTACTTGTTAAACGAGCGGCTCAGTCAGGCTGCCACGGCCGGCGTCGCCGCACGCGCGTTTGGCATTTTTGCGCGTTCCGTCCCGTAGGTACTCATCTTGGAAACAATAATTACAATGGTGTCAAGTTATTGTGGTGTATTTGGGTGTATGAATAATGCAAAAACGATATATACCGAAGCTCACCCAAGCACCCACCTGAATAAATTACTACTAGTTTTACGTGAGCCTGTATGTATTTTATTTTATATTTGTCGGTAAGTAATACTTACTTAAATCATCTTAAATGGCTTCATTTGGTATGGCACTTGTAATAACTTCTTCCTTAATATAATATGTAGGTACGTACCTAATGATTTATAAATTTCATATTTTGTAAAACTAGAATAAAATAATGATTTCAAAGTAAATAAAAACTTATATTTTAGCGATATATATTGCACCAAATAAACCTTTTCCTTTCTTTCTTTCTTTCTTTTATATTATCTTTAGACGTAAGTATAATATTTAACGGTAAGCAACCCTAGCAATACGCCTGGACGACAGAGGGGCGTAACGACGTGAAGGGGGAAGTAGGTATATAAATGGCGGCGTTTTGGACGCGGTCAAAAGAGATTCCCTTCTACCCTGTTATTATCTATTCTATGCCCAGGACCTCAAGCTTCATAGTCAGGTTCTCTAACCACTAGGCCATCCGGTTGTCAGGCCGGCAGGTAGGCCGTCGGTCCGGTCGGTCGGTGGTTTTAAAATTTATTCAACTATGTGGTTAGGTGTTAAGTGATCCAAATAATTAATTATTGGTACCAAATTGAGCCTTATACTTTATCTAATGAAAATAAATTATGAAAATAAATTACGATATATCCATATTGAACTAGGATAAAATAGTCACCATAACAACGTCTATATAACAACTACATAATACGTCACATGACAATAATGTGACATTGAACACACACCGGATATTCGGTTAATAACATGGATCCCATGTTTACCTATTCGTCTCAAACAATAATAATTCCATGTAAGTTCTTGCTGCCCACGCATGGGGCCATGCAAAGAGAGTATATATATTACATAAAGTATATAATAAAGTACTAGCTTCTGTCCGCGACTTCGTCCGCTTAGAATAGAACTTATACTAGCTGTTGCCAGCGACTTCGTCTGCAAAGAATTCGTTTATCGCTATCCCGCGGGAATTTTCCGGGATAAAAAGTAGCCTATGTGCTATTCCAGACTTTTCTCTATCTATGTGCCGAATTTCATCCAGATTCGTTGGGCCGTTCTGGCGTGATTGAGTAACAAACAAACATCCATCCATACTTTCGCATTTATAATATTAGTTAGATTAGACAGCTACGATCTTTGACATGTTTATCGCTACCCCGCGGGAACTATGCAATTTTCCGAAATAAAAAGTAGCCTATGTGTTAATCTAGGGTACCAGCAATCTCTTTTCTAAATTTCATCCAAATTCGTCCAGTCGTTTCAGCGTGAAGAAGGAACAAACATACACACTCACATCGTCACATCCATCCATCCTCACAAACTTTCGCATTTATAATATTAGTAGGATATAGGCATTGACTTACTATAAACAGCTAGACTCCTCCTAATCGCACATAAAAGTGCCTCAAGTAACGTCCGAGCGGCGTTGTCTATGTATTGTGTGTCAACACATCAACTTACACAGATAACATTAACATATTCGTTCAAATTAACACCTTATTTCGTGGCAGGAATACTTAATGTCAATTGCATACGATCGTGAGAAGTAATGACACGACGCCACGCGCTGGAAACCTGAGCCTCTAGTGTAAGTTTTGTCATATAAAAACGTCTCGAACGCGTTCACGTAAACGTCTCAATTACTATGGAATACTTGGCAGCGCCACTTGCGGATCGAAACGGCAACAAACTGTTCCCATAGTATTTGACATTTTAACGCAAACGCGATCGAGACGTATTTTGTGACCGAAAACCTACACTAAGCATACTGTTTGTCTCTTGTTCTCAAGCGTTTGAGATTACGGTGCGAAAGAGACATGTACATCGTTATCGAAGCGCGGTCGAAACACGACTGAACCAAAACTCTGCACAATAGACGCGTCGTGCAGACTTTTGCTTCCGACAGTTTTTGAGCGTATCACGCGGGCCCAGTGCGGATTGGGAACTTCACACACACCATTGAATTGCTTCGCAGTTGTCTGCAGGTTTCCTGCACCGAAAAGCTCATGGTAAATTTCAAATGAGATATCTACCGCACATAAATTCCGAAAAACTCACAAGTGCGAGCCCGGATTTGAACCCACGACCCTTTGCTTGAGAGGCCACAGGTGAAACCACTAGGCTACCATGGCTTTTACCCCTACCACACTAAACACTATATTTAAAAAAAACTCGCATCAAAATCCGTTGCGTAGTTTTAAAGATCTCAGCATACATAGGGACAGACATAGGAAAACGACTTTGTTTTATACTATGTAGTGATGCCGCTAACGGCTAAACATTAACCTCTTTATTCATTAACGCTGTATAGGCTTCTGCTAACTTAGCAATCGTTTGTCCTTATCTGTGAAAGGTAAATGTCAAAGTGACAGACAAGGACAAAAGATTGCTAAGTTAGCAGAAGCCTATTGAGCGTAAGGTATAAGGTATAAGGTAACTATCCATATCGATCATAATAGCTGCTTGCTCAATTTACCCTTTTGACCTTCGGCTGGCCAATCAGAGTGCAGTAATCGCCTGTTTCGGCGAGGCGTATTTTTATTTCATACTAGCTGATGCCCGCGGCTTCGTCTGCAAAGAATTCGTTTATCGTTATCCCGCAACTACGCAATTTTCCGGGATAAAAAGTAGCCTATGTGCTATTCCAGACTTTTCTCTATTTATGCGCCGAATTTCATCCAGATCCGTTGGGCCATTCTGGCATGATTGAGTAACAAACTAACATCCATCCATCCATACTTTTGCATTTATAATATTAGTTAGACTAGCTGTAGAGACTTCGTCTGCAAACAATTCGTTGATTGCTATCCCGCTGAATGATAAGTATACTATGTGTTATTCCAGATTATAACCTATGTATGCCTCTGCTGTGGATCCCACTAAGCTACAGTCTGGTTTTAAGGAACAACGAAGGATCTGGGTTGCTCTGAATCGCATCTCTGTGTGGGACGGTGTAACTACAACCAGTAGGCTTATTGTCTAACTCGCTCGCAATCGCCATCGTGTTCATTTTGACAGTTCATGTATGAATGTGACAGCTAGCTGATTCCGATGCCAACTGTCAGCCCATACATGAACTGTCAAAATGAACACCATGGCGATTGCGAGCGAGTTAGACAATAAGCCTACTGCTCAAGTGGGGCATCTCGGCAACGGCAGCCTGCGACTGCGGAGAGCCGACACAAACCATCCACCATATTGTGGAGGAGTGCCCCAGAAGGCGGTTTGCAGGAGGGATGCGGGACTTGTTTGCTTTTGGACCGGTAGGCTTATTGTCTAACTGGCTCGCAATCGCCATCGTGTTCATTTTGACAGTTCTTGTATGAATGTGACAGCTAGCTGATTCCGATGCAACTGTCAGCCCATACATGAACTGTTAAAACGAACACGATGGCGATTGCGAGCGAGTTAGACAATAAGCCTACGGGAGCGAGGGACTTGGCTTATCAATTTAGATGTTGAGCTTTAGACTTTTAAATTTGTAAAAAGAAAGAAAAAAGCCATACGATATAATAATAACCTATGTGTGTTCCAAATTTCATCTAGATCTCGCCTGCCCTTCTGGTGTTAAAGAGTAACACATCCATACATACCCACAAACTTTCATTTTTAAATATAATATTACTAGCTTCTGCTCGCGACTTCGCGTAGAATAAGGTTGAAGAACTGATGTTTGTAGTTATATTCTGCAAAAATTATTTACGTTGCAACTCTAGGCACCTAGATACGACCTTGGACATATTTACCTATCCATTATGCTATTCCAGACTTTTCTCTATCTATGTGCCGATACTTCCAGATTCGTTGGACCGTTCTGGCGTGATTGAGCAACAAACAAAATATCCATCCATCCATACTTTCGCATTTAAAATATTAGTTACATTAGATAGTAATTAGTAGGATTATCCATCCATCCATACATACTTTCGCATTTATAATATTAGTTATATTAGATAGTAGGATGAATTGTATGACGTTTCTTAAGTATTTCTTTATTAGGTTGTTTGCTCAATGGTAGGGCAAGAAAGGTTTGACAATGCAGCGTTTTCAACACCGCTGTCTCTGCGGCCTCCATCGTCCTTTATTTTCGTTATCGATATAAAATCTATGTTCAACTTCATTCCGGCATTATTTGTATTATAAGCATGTTTGGAAAAACCCTTTGAGTACCTCCAGGCGGAAAATTTGGGATCTCTAAAAGACGAATCCGGTTATTTGTGTATAATTTAGCGAAATATTGATTTTGCTCTTTATTTCGACAGTTGAATTAGCTAGGTTATTTTAAAACTTCAAACGTTTTGATGAGGGTTGACTCTGTGGTTAGTGACTTTGACTATGAAAGAAAGAAAGAAAGAAAGAAAGAAAGAAAGAAAAAAGTTTATTTATGACAATCACATATTAAATAAAAAAACACATTATACATTCAGATACATAAATTGTCACAAAATGGTCCCAACTCAGCATGTGCTGGCCTTGCAGCCAGCGCTGGTCTTCCGTTGGGACCATAGGGTGATACATACATAAATACATTGAAAATAATGATTAATTACAAATAATATATCAGCTAAAAATAAACACTAAACATAATACAACATAAAACGCTATGAAGCTGGAGGTCCCAGGTTTGAATCCAGGAAGGGGCGACACTACTATGATGAGTAGGAATGTTTGTATCCGAGTCATTGTTATGCGGTGGGATATAAATATGTATTTAAGTGTTTAATTATCTGTGTAAACACAACGAGGAATAACCAAGTAGAGACAGTCGGTGAATTACTCAGCCGTTTTCACGGGATTTCATTGTATTTTTCAAACATCACAATTTTATTATGATGTTATTTATTGTACACCATAAGTTTGGTAGACTATAGATGGATCCAAATTTTATTGTATCACCTTATATTTTATACCTTTAATCGGACAATAAAGATATTTTTTTTGAAAACGGTACTAAGGTGCGACCACACCGCCGCTTAAAAAACGGTGACGTTACGGAATCGCAACAAAATGTATGAAGAAACGGTGAGAAAACGTGACGCATACGACACGTCACTGCGTATACGCGGCGGTTTGGTCGCACCCTTATAGCACGGACAAGTAAAGAAAAAAAAACGGATAATGAGTTTCCATATATACATACAAGTTCGCGGGTAGCTAGTGCACAATAAACATACACACGTACTTTTCCACTTTACTACTTTGCCCTGAGCATAACTTTGAAGTTGCATCCTCTAAAAGCGTTCCGTGGTCGGCCATAAAGCCCGCTGCCCGGGGAACCCTAAACAAGGCGCTCCAGAGCACTTCAGAGAGTTCGCTAAGAAAGCGAAAAATCATTTCAACCATTTTTAATATAAGTAATGGCTTCGTATTTGGAAGGGCCATAGAGAATTGATTAACTTTTTTTTATTTTAGTCGCCATAATATAGCTGGCGGCAAAAATATGGGCCTCATTATTTTATGAAAGAAAGAAAAAGTTTATTGTGACAATACATATAAAAATTACAGTGCGAGTCGGACTCGCGCACAGATTCCGTACAAATTCAGCAAGTGAATAATATAAAAATGCTATCAGATCTCTTTGATAGAGCTTTTTTAGGGTTCCGTACCCAAAGGGTAAAAATGGGACCCTATTACTAAGACTTCACTGTCCGTCCGTCTGTTACCAGGCTGTATCTCAAGAACCGTAATAGCTAGACAGTTGAAATTTTCACAGATTGTGTATTTCTGTTGCCGCTATAAAAACGAATACCTACTAAAAACAAAATAATAATGATAATTAAGGGGGGCTCCCATACAAAGAACGCGTTATTTTAGCCCTTTTTCATGGCTACCACTCGCCGAGCTAGATCTCAAGAACCGCTAAGAATAGCTAGGCAGTTGAAATTTGCACAGATTATGTATTTTTATTGTGGCTACAACAACAAATACTAAGCGAGCGCTCCCTGATGAAGGGCTACGGAATAGTCCGAAACAATTGTCGGAGCATTACTTCGGTTTTTATACGTGAGTTATCCGGTGTGTTGTAATTAACGAATACTAAAATCAAAATAATAATAATAATAATTAAGGGGGCTCCCATACAAAAGAGTATTTCTGGTACGGAACCCTTCGTGCGCGAGTTAGACTCGCACTTGGCCGGTTTTTTGCTGACTGTAGATGCAATGTCATCCGTCCTATATGTGTACCAAGTTTCAAGTCATCGGACCAACAGTTGAAGAGTTCCCTCCTGCGGAGACGGTCCTGGCTGGGTCACCAGAACTCCACTGCCGATTATTGTATTGTCATCTGACTTAAACAAATTTGCGAGTGGTAGGGCCTTGTGCAAGGTCCGTCCGGATAGCTACCACCATCTCACTCGCAAATCCTGCCGCTAAGCAGCAGTGCTTGCACTGCTGTGTTCCGGTGTGGAGAGTAAGACAGCCGGGGAAATTACGGGCACAAGAGGCATTTCATCTTAGCCCTCTAGGTTGGCAACGCATCTGCAATCCCTCCGGGGTTGCGGGTGTCTATGGGCAGTGGTGATCGCTTACCATCAGGTGACCCACTTGCTCGTTTGCCTTCCTATTCGCATAAAAAAAAAAAAATATATATATATATATGCAAAATTTAAGCTCAATCGGTTGAAGATAATCTGCTATATTATTTGTAATATTTGTAAAAAGAGAGCTTGTAAAAAGAGAAGCAATAGAAAGTATTGTGCTTGGGCATGTGTGTGTGTGTGTGTGTGTGTGTGTGTCAACATTTACGACAACAGCTCCTGTAGGCTTATTGTCTAACTCGCTCGCAATCGCCATCGTCTTCATTTTGACAGTTAATGTATGGGCTGGAGACAATTGGCGTCGGAATTATACTAGCTCTTGCCCGTGACTTCGTCCACGTAGACTTCATTTATTGTCAAAAGTCACATATTGCTATGCATATTTGAACAGGCACTTAACATTTTTAAACTTTAAATGACGATAACTTTTTTTGTTTCGATAAAACGAAGCCTATAAGTTGCCCTGACATAAGTGTTAAACTATTTGTTAAGTTGATTTGTTTATGAGATTAGCGAACACATAGGTACCTACATAAATATAACATACATTCAGACAGAAACAAATTATAAAATCTACTTTTTTGTGTGATGAATTTATTTCATGTACAGACACGAACTTTCTACTGTTTTTTTTTTTATGTGAATAGGAAGGCAAACGAGCAAGTGGGTCACCTGATGGTAAATGATCACCACTGCCCATAGACACCAGCAACCCCGGAAGGATTGCAGATGCGTTGCCAACCTAGAGGACTTAGATGAAATGCCTCATTTCTCCGGCTGTCTTACTGTCCACACCGGAACAGCCGGCAGGATTAGCGAGTAAGATGGTGGTACCGATCCGGACGGACCTTGCACAAGGCCCTACCACCCGCAAAAATAAAATAAAATAAAAATAAATAAACATGTCAAAGGTCGTAGCAACGTAAATAATTCCAGAATATACTATCAACATCAGTCCTTTAGTCTTATTCTACGCGGACGCTGGTGATTTAATAAAAAATAGGTAATACTTGTACAATCAACAACTTGGCGGTCTTAACAAAATTCTGCCCAAAAGTTATTTTAAATTCCCAGCTTCGTTGGGCAAACAAGCCTCTTTGGGCAAACAAGCCTCTTTGGGCGAATCGCTTAAAAGTTTTGGTGGCTCGAGTTTCGGCCTATTGTTTAGAGAGATTACCGACTGAATATTCGGAATAAAATGAAAGATGGCGGCAAAATGCGTCCCACCCCTTCCCTCAGGGTCTCAGATACAAAATAAACACAAGAATACACTTCATAATGCACTGTCAAGGGCATAAATATACGTACGTTGCCAAAACGTCAAAAACATCCACAACGAGTTACAAAATACCCTGTAAAATATAATAAAACTAGCTGTTGGCTGCGACTTAGTCTGCAAAGAATTCGTTTATCGCTATCCCGCGGGAATTTTTCGGGATAAAAAGTAGCCTATGTGCTATTCCAGACTTTTCTCTATCTATGTGCCGAATTCCATCCAGATTCGTTGGGCCGTTCTGGCGTGATTGAGTAACAAACAAACATCCATCCATCCAAACTTTCGCATCTCTAATATTAATTAGATAGATAACAAAGACAAAAATATTGTCACCCCTAGTAAACTGTCATGTCAGGGCACCTAACAGGTGAAGGAAAACATCGTGAGGAAGCACTCACACATCTACGAAGCAATTCAATGGTGTGTGTGAAGTTTTTTTTTTTTTAAGTGAATAGGAAGGCAAACGCAATCCGCACGCCCGCGTGGGAACTATAGCCCAAGCCCTCTCGTTCTGAGAGGAGGCCTGTGCCCAGCAGTGGGACGTAAATAAGCTGCTGATGATGATGAGTTAACATAAAAGGTGAATATTTTTTTAACCTCGTTGGAGCCACGTCAGTCCAAATATTATTACTCGAAATGGAAATCGGACTGTGATGCTAATTCAATTCAGTGTAGAATAATACAGGGTGTATCAGACACCCCCTAACAGTAATCCACTGGGGTATATAACCATAGCTTTAGAAGCTAAAAAAAATACTGTGAAAATAATTGGAGTATTTTTTTTTTTCTATAAGAATGGTAGTATTAACTATATAATTATAATCATTCCTATAGAAAAAAAAATACTCCAATTTTTTTCAAAATATATTTTTAGCTTCTATAGCTATGGTTATATACCCCAGTGGATTATTGTTAGGGGGTGTCTGATACACCCTGTATACTGGCGAGCAAAAATACCGGGTCATTTTTAATACAACTTTGTAAGAGAAGTGATGTGATGAATTCTTGGCAATGATGGTCTCAGAAAGCGCTGATATAGTATCAAAACGAGATATAGCTAACTGCTAATCGATAGTCACTACATAGGCCAGATGCCTGAAAGCTCTATAATTTAAAGTAATTTAATTTCATGTTTAGTAAACAATAATAAATTTAGCTATTTCGTGTTAATCTGTAGGTTTGTGCCGTTTTGACTCTAGCTGTTAAGGTGTAAATTTGTCATGAATAAATAAAAAAATAAATAGTATAAAACACAGTAGCTTTCCGCTGTCTGTCTGTGTCCCTATATATGTATCTTTAAAACTGCGCAACGGATTTTGATGCGGTTTTTTTAATAGATAGAGTGATTCAAGAGGAAATTTATATGTACATATAATTCTGCGGAGATGGTGTCGTGGGTTACCGTTGGTGTATAATAAAGGTTGTTCCTTTTTCAAGCGAACCTGTTTTGGCCGCCATCTTGAATAAGTAAATACGTTCCATTTTCGACCGTCTGTCGCTGTCACGTGTCAACGTATAATTTGCATTTACACGTTGCGGGTAAATGACAAAATGTATTTTTGACTTCACTTTATATCGTGCATTTGAAACTCAAACATTTATTTTCTTTGATACAAGATTATTATTATTATTATTTTATACATAAAATACTTCTATGCTGGTCTGGGAGTAAAGAAAAAGCATAGAATGTACCAGTTGCTTCTCTTCCCGCGCAGATGGTAAAATCCCATCGAGGGAACGGGCGAAAATCTTAGGAATCACGTTATGGGGTCTTTCTTGCCCCGTACGTGTAAAATTTGGAATGGGCTGGCGGCAGGGGTTTTTCCAACTGGCTACGACATGGGTACCTTTAAGAGGCGAGTGTACCGCTTCTTGCATGGCCGGCAACGCGCTAGCAGGCCCAATGGTGCTGTGGTTGTCCATGGGCGGCGATGATCACTTACCATCAGGTGCACCAAATGCCCGTTTGTCGGTTTTAATATATAAAAAAAAATAGGCGATGCTAGCAACCCATCACTATATCGATTCACCTTTCCACCTCCCACAATCATGCTAAACCTGTAGGCTTATTGTCTAACTCGCTCGCAATCGCCATCGTGTTCATTTTGACAGTTCATGTATGGGCTGACAATTGGCATCGGAATCAGCTAGCTGTCATTCATACAAGAACTGTCAAATTGAACACGATGGCGATTGCGAGCGAGTTAGACAATAAGCCTACTGGCCTTTAGGTATTACTACCTCTGCTCTGCCTACCCCGTAAGTGATAACGTGATTTATGTAAAAAGGCTACTTAGTTTTTAATCTTGTAGCTGCACCAAAGGGCTTACAAGACTCCTTTGTATGCAGACCGTACCGTCGCTCGGCAAACGCAATTAAGTGTAGCGTCCGCAGAAAGGTCGTTAAATCTTTCGACATTGGCCCTGTTTGCCGAGACGGTAAAAAGAGTAAGAGATTGTGAAGGTTTAATTAACAGTGTATAACCAATTAATCATGATCACCTTGATCAATCGTCATCGTCATTTCCACCCACATACATACCTACACACAGTCACACATACATCAAAATTAGTAGATAATAATTTATTAAGAAATAATAATAATAGGAAATTAATAATAATAGATGATTTTGAGCTTAATTTATTTATTTATTTATCTTTATATATATAACATGACAGTTGACACCATAGCGTTACATTAGATATTTAAAATTAGATAACTAAACGCTAAACCTAAACCTAAACTAAATACCTACTAGTGACATACATCTCCTATACATCCTGCATCCTCTCTAGCACTCTCTTCCATTCCATCTCCATAATAAAATTCTCTTATAAAATCGATTAATGTAATGCAATTGAATTTATTTAATTTGATCTAATTTATTTTTTTATGATTTATGCTAGATCTACAGTGACGAGTCATGCCTGTTCTTTTTGACATCTGTATGTTGTGTAAAGTGTTAATTGTGTAACAGCTATGATAATAAACATTTCTGATTCTGATTCTGATTCATCTTATCTTATTTTACTTAATCTTCTATACATATAATCGCGGGTGGTAGGGCCTTGTGCAAGGTCCGTCCGGATCGCTACCTCCATCTTACTCGCTAATCCTGCCGCTAAGCAGCAGTGCTTGCACTGCTGTGTTCCGGTGTGGAGAGTAAGACAGCCGGAGAAATTACGGGCACGAGAGGCATTTCATCTAAGTCCTCTAGGTTGGCAACGCATCTGCAATCCCTCCGGCCCACTTGCACGTTTGCCTTCCATTTCACATAAAAAAAAATTTGAAGCCATAAATTGTATGTATAAAAGGTACATGCTGATGTTATGTTGTGCAATACAGATTGTGTCAATATAATTCTACCCAGTGGGTGTAGCTACATAGTTTCCTTAATGACTAACACAGTTAAAATTAAAATATTCATTTAAGCTATTGGAACATAACTCGATGACAAACTTTCTCAGCACTGACATAAACTTTGAGTGTTTTAGTAACTTAATATCCAGAGGCAATTGGTTATACACTTGTTTATCGCTATCCCGTGGGAACTATGTTTTTTCCTTGATAAAATGCCTATAAACCTTTCGAATCCCAGGACATAATGGCGAGAAAACTTTGATGCCTGGTGGCTCTCTGGGCAGCCAGCGTCAAAAATACCGTTGGAACCCGCGGCTCCCCAGAGAGCCAGTACTTCTGCACTTTGATTTAAACTTAACTGTGATTAGAAATAAGAATCATTTTACCATGTGCTGTACAGAAATGACATGTCAATGAAGTAAGCTACCAATAGGACGCCGAATACTGTAGGGTTATCTGCCGGCTCCCCAGAGAGCCCGCTCTCACTGGTCGAAAAAAACCCGGGTTTTTGGTAGTATTTCCGCCATTTTGTTTTGGATTCGTAATATTTTGACACTGGCTCCTGGAGGAGCCCCTGGGCAACGAAAGGTTTTATGTTAATCTAGGGTACCAGCTATCTCCGTTCCAAAATTTATCCAAATCCGTCTCTATTAAAAAACCGCATCAACATCCGTTGGTAGTTTCAAAGATATAAGCATACGTAAGGACAGACAGCGGAAAGCGACTAATATGACATGGTTAACAAATTAACAAATTAACGAATTAACACTATATAATTATTACAATTCAATTTGTTTAAAATGTAAACAGCCCCTCATCACCAGCCTATACACGTCCCACTGCTGGGCACAGGCCTCCTCTCAGAATGAGAGGGCTTGGGCTATAGTTCCCACGCGGGCCCGGTGCGGATTGGGAACTTCATACACACCATTGAATTGCTTCGCAGTTGTGTGTCCAGGTTTCCTCACGATGTTGTCCTTCACCGAAAAGCTCATGGTACATTTCAAATGAGATATCCCACATAAGGGAATACCCAAATACTCCGAAATATTTTATTACGAATTTACTAATTCCGATTTTGAAAACTCCGAATTTCATAATTCCTAAGAAATAAAATTACGATTACTAAAAAACACGAAATTTATTTAACCGAATTTCAAAATTCCGATTGTATATTATTCCGATTTTTACAACTTCGAATAATGAAAAGCCCTAAGTGTCATTCGCCCGAAAAACAAAATTCCGATTATTAATTTTAATAAAATTCATGTTTTTAATAATCGGAATTTTGTTTATTAGAAATTGGATTAATTTAGGTTTAGGTGCGGCGGGGGTGGCCCTTGGGCCACCCCTCAGCCGCGAACATGTTTATTCTACTCCAATAATATTCGGAGTTTTGAAAATCGGTGTTTTAACCATCGGGATTCGTATTTTTGATATTTCGGATTATTATTCC
Organism: Pandemis heparana; assembly: GCA_963854515.1. Lineage (NCBI taxonomy): Eukaryota > Metazoa > Arthropoda > Insecta > Lepidoptera > Tortricidae > Pandemis > Pandemis heparana. The sequence goes on from OY978032.1 coordinate 9,119,108, forward strand.
TTCGGACTTCTTATTGTTCGGTGTATTGAAATTCGGAATTTCGAAAATCGTGATTGTAAATGTTTGACATTTTGAATACCTATTCGGATTTATAAAAATCGGAATAATGAAAATCGGAATACTTATAATTCGGAGTTTTAATACCGTCGGAATTATAACAATCGTAATTATGAAATTCGTGATTCCGATAATCGGAATTTAGTTTTTCGTATTTATGTAGTGTACCCCCCACATAAATTCCGAAAAACTCAGAGGTGCGAGCCCGGGAATCGAACTCACGACCCTCTGCTTGAGAGGTCAAACCACAAGGCTACCACGGCTTTTTTAACAGTCCAATTTGGTTTAAATTCTGGCACAATCACCCTCTAGATGGAACCAATCGCAGATTGCCAGATAGTCTGTCTCTATTGGCAACATGCCATATTAGGTGTGTAGTACTACAGGCTTATGACTTCTAATACTACCCTCTTAAATCGAATTGTAGCATAAATTTTACCCCAATTTAATTATTGGGGCGAGAACTAAATTAATTATGAACTGAGGCAGGGTAATGCTCTATTAGAATTGTGATTATGACTTAATTATAAGCAGAAACCTCAATTAACTGAGCAGTAATTCAGACTCGGCTTAACTAAATTTGTTTACCGATTTTAAAGGGAAGAGGTTGGTTTGTTCTTTGTTCTTATCTAGTTTTTTTTAATTAGTTTTTAGGGTTCCGTAACCAAAGGGTAAAAACGGGACCCTACTACAAAGACTTCGCTGTCCGTCCGTCCGTCCGTCTGTCTCCAGGCTGTATCTCAAGAACCGTAATAGCTAGATAGTTGAAAATTTCACAGATTATGTTGCCGCTATAACAGCAAATACTAAAAACAAAATAATAATAATACACACACATTCACACTCCCCGTATAAATCTGTTTAGTTAATCTTCTTTCATCCATCCTCTCTACGTGACCAAACCAACTAAGCATCTATCTATCTCCAGCCTATATACGTCCCACTGCTGGGCACAGGCCTCCTCTCAGAACGAGAGGGCTTGGCTATAGTTCCCACGCGGGCCCAGTGCGGATTGGGAACTTCACACACACCATTGAATTGCTTCGCAGTTGTGTGCAGGTTTCCTCACGATGTTTTCTTTCACCCAACAGCCCATTGTAAATTTCAAATGAGATATCGCACTTAAATTCCGAAAGACTCAGAGGTGCGAGCCCGGGATTCGAACCCACGACCCTCTGTGAGGGGCCTCAGGTCAAACCACTAGGCTACCACGGCTTTTTCTCAACTAAGCATACTCTTATAAAATTGAACTGTCAAACTCCGTTATGTGAAAAAATTGAAGAATGAAGATGGTTTTTCGAATAAAAATTCCGTCTTATTCGTTATCGAGTGGCTTGATGAGAAAATGATGGACTGGCGACAGTAATAAAACCATTTATTCCAGCCAATGATCTTTGGAAAGCTGAAAATTCTTGTTTTATTAGCTTTATGATTGTTTTACGTTCTTCCATGGTTGTCTGGGAGTAAAGAAAAAACCGGCCAAGTGCGAGTCGGACTCGCGCACCGAGGGTTCCGTATTATCTAGAAATATCTATGAACCAGTGTAAGCAGAGCCCTGCTCCAAAGCAAAATGTACGCAGTGTGGGATCACTTTATATTGGTCACTGATATCTACAGACATACATACATATTTACGGTTTTCGGAATTATTCCTTAATTTGTGCTATAAGACCTACCTTCATACCAAATTTCAAGATTCTGCGTTCACGGGAAGTACCCTGTAGGTTTTGATTCCCTTGCGAGTTTCGAAAATTTGCGGCGTAAACGGCTGTATCTTTTGATTGCGTTGGCTTAGAAGTTTGATTTTTTCACAGCTCTAAGGGGCAGTAGACTTGAGTATTTGATATACATTTCAGCTTGATACCTCCACGCGTTCCGGAGAAAAAGGGTCTTGACAGACGGACGGACGGCCGGACGGACAACAAAGTGATCCTATAAGGGTTCCGTTTTTTCCTTTCGAGGTGCGGAACCCTAAAAACATAGAATGTACCAGTTGCTTCTCTTCTCGCGCGTGTAAAAGCCCATCGAGGGAAGGCGAAAATCTTAGGAATCATGTTATAGGCGATGCTAGCAACCCATCACTATTTTGATTCCCCTTTCCAACTCTACGCCCACAATCATGCTAAACGTGGCCTTTAGGTGTTGTTACCGTAGGCCCTGTCTACCCCGTAAGGGATAGACGTGATTTAGATATGTATGTATGTATGATTACATATGTAATTATGTATATGCCAGTGGCGTGGCGTCAAATATATCAGAAGGCAAGCCGAAGGGAACTTAACTAGCCTTTTCCTCTAATTCTGCACAATAAATTGCCCAACTGCCTTAAAATAGGCAAGACAGTGGGAATCGAGTTCTATGGACGCCACGCCACTGTTATATGCAGAGGCAAACTTATCACTAAAACAAATCTCTTTCAGTTGACCTTTAACGATCGACCTCACCAAATTATCCGTCCAGTTTCTATCAAAATTCCCGCGGGAGTTTTTTTTTGCGTTTTTTACGGTCCCAATTTTGGAATCTGCTTAAAATTCAAAAGTCGTCCAGGAATCGCTTAAAATGTGACCTCTAAAACCGTTTTGTTAGTATTTGAACCCTTAAGTATTTATAACGGGAGTCGGCATTCCTTTATATTTCACTCTGGACCTTGAATTTAGACTGGATGGCGCTTTCAGTCGCTACATGATTTCGTATGGTTTTTCAAACATGACTTTAAAGTGACAAGGTACAAAAGTGATCACTTATTTATGCTGGTGACTGTACCTACATATACGTACATAAATAATCACGTCTTTATCCCTTAGGTACAGGGTAGACAGAGCCTAGAGTACCTAACTACAAATCAAAGTGTTTTTAAATCTACGTGTATCGAATGTGTGTAAATAAATGTTTCTCTCTCTAACTAAACCTATTTCCACCTATACGCCCACAACCATGCTAAGCGTGGCCTATAGGTCTTGTTTCCATAGATTCTGTGTACCCCGTAGGTATAAAGACGTGTTTTATGTATGTACTAACTGTTGCCTGCGACTTCGTCTGCAAAGATCAATCTGAAGAGAACAATCCGAGATATATTTAATAACTACCATATTTAATATCTACCATAATCTATCTTTATTCAAAATTTCATCCAGATCCGTTAAGCCGTTCTGGCATGAAAGAGTAACAAACTTACATCCTCACAAACTTTCGTTTGTTTACATACTAGCTTCTGCCCGCGACTTCGTCCGCGTAGAATTAGCATTTGATATGTATATCGCTATCCCGCGGGAACTATTTAATTTTCCGGGATAAAAAGTAGCCTATGATTTAATCTAGGGTACCAACTGTCTTCGTACCAAATTTTATCCAAATCCGTTCATTCGTTTTAGCGTGAAGAAGGAACAAACATACACACTCACTCACATCGTCGCATCACTCACATCGTCACAAACTTTCGCATTTATATTATTAGTAGGATGTATCGAAGTTGCACCGCCATCTCCTGTGATAAATACTTTGTGTTTTCAACACTGGCTAAATCGACAAGCAGTTAAAGCTATTTTCTTAAAATAAAGACGATTTATTTTATCGTTTGCTCTAAAAGGCCTAAGTAGCTTAAAGCTTTTGACAATATCAACCTTAAAACGTACGCCCTAAAGTCTATTTTAAAAGTTAACGCAACACTTATGGCTTTTATACTCGAATGGTGCAATAAATCGTTAAGCAGTAAATGCTATTTTGCGGTATTGGAGTATAAATCTTATTCGGCATGAGATAAAGTGCTTTCTCGCTTGAGTGAACTTGCGTTTTGTTATATTTCGCAGCGGAATTTGAACAGAAGTTTATTTTGATGATAGGGTGGTTTTTTAGGATTCAGTACCTAAAGGCATTCAACGATTCTGTATCGAGGTTCCTTTTTCTATCCAGCTTATGGGACTGGGAACTACACACATAACACACACACAGCTATCACGGTTAGCCTGGTGACAGACAGACGGATAGACAGTCGAGTTTTAGTAAATGGGGTCCCGTTTTTACCCCTTGGGTACTTCAGTGCTCAATGAACCAAAAATATTTGCCTTGCTCCGCTACTCACGTGCAAGATAACCAAGCCTGTGCGAAATATATGTTATTCATGCAATCCCTCCCTCTACTGCCACATAAAACAAAAAAGACCCACAAATTTAATAATTATCGTAGGTTTGAATATGTATCTTTAGTTTTCATTATTATTATTATTATTTGTATTATTAGTGGTATTTTTTATACATAGGTATTTTAACTTTAGGCTAGTTTTATTTTAAATAGAATAATTTTAGATTTAAAATTTAATTTGTGACTAATAAAGATAATAATCATTAAATATAGGTAACTAAAAATTATCCTAACACCACACAAACACTGACGCGTTTCGATCCCTCTACGGGATCATTTTCAGTGACTTCCGTGCTCCCTAAAAAGTGGAATTCCGAAAATTAAGTTTGTAATTTTTAGCTAAAACTTATTTCAAATTTTAAATGTTTCGAGCAGTAAATTCACAGGATTTTAGTACAAATCAGGGCATTCCAAAATCAACTCTACGGCATCTCTATAACGTCCACTTTTCTAATCACCAGAGCGCTGCATTCTAAAACTTATCGGAACGGAATTTTAATTCAGCTAAAAATCTTTTCGGTCTTCACGAATTCTTCATTCGAAATTGAACTTTGTGTCGGAAGCTCTAGGTTGGAATTTGATTAATGGAACATAAACCCTTGTTACAGTGAGTCAGACATTCCTCGCTCTAGTAGGCTAATTGAAATCTCTATTGAAACTGGAATATTCTAAATATTCCGACGGAAAAAAGGTGAATATAGGACGAAAATAGCAAAAGAGTAATGGCATTCACCTTTTTTAGGGTTCCGTACCTCAAAAAGAAAAATCGGAACCCTAATCTAACTTAATATTATAAATGCGAAAGTATGGATGGATGGATAGATGGATGGATGGATGGAGGGATGGATGGATGGATGGATGTTTGTTTGTTACTCAATCACGCCAGAACGGCCCAACGGATCTGGATGAAATTCGGCACATAGATAGAGAAAAGTCTGGAATAGCACATAGGCTACTATTTATCCCGGAAAATTGCGTAGCTCCCGCGGGATAGCGATAAACGAATTATTTGCAGACGAAGTCGCTGGCAACAGCTAGTAAATAATAAATAAATATCTTGGGACAATTGACACCAATTGACCTAGCCCCAAACTAAGCAAAGCTTGTGATATGGGCACTAGACAACGGATAAATATACTTAAATACAATATTAAACATCCAAGACTCGAGAACAAACATTCGTATTTTTCATACAAATATCTGCCCCGACCGGGGATCGAACCCGGGACCTCAAGCTTCATAGTCAGGTTGTCTAACCACTAGACCATCCGGTCGTCAATAAGATTACTTTGTTGTCCGTCTGTTTCAAGCTCCTATCTCAAGAACGCGTAATTATAAAGTTGAAATTAACACGAAATATTTAAGTCTGTCGTCTTTTGTAGCTGTGAAAGTGTCAGGAATACCCGAAACCGACGAACATGTGTGAAGAGATTGATGAATGTGGATGAAGCGAAAGAGGTATGTCAGGATCGTAGCAAGTGGAACAAAGTAGTCTCTGCCTACCCCTGTGGGAAAGATGCGTGACGGTATGTATGTACGTATGTCTTTTATTTACTTCCAGGCTAGCATGGAAGTACTAATCCTACTATTATAAATGCGAAAGTTTGTGAGGATGGATGGATGTGACGATGTGAGTGTGTATGTTTGTTCCTTCTTCACGCTGAAACGACTGGACGGATTTGGATATAATTTAGAACGGAGATAGCTGGTACCCTATATTGTCATATAGGCTACTTTTTATCCCGGAAAATTACATAGTTCCCATGGGATAGCGATAAACATGTCAAGGTCGTAGCTGCCTAATGCAAATCTAATTCGACGCGGACGAAGTCGCGGGCAGAAGCTAGTAAGTAATATAGAGAAACTATTGTATGCGTGTATAAAGCTTCGTATAGTTCCGTAATTGGGTTACAGACCATTAAATATTTGATGGAATCGATAAAATTACCGATACGCTATCAACGGCGTTACAATACTGTGCCTTAGATTAGATATAAAATAACGTCGATAATTACGAAGCTTTTATGCTATTAAAACTGGTCTTGATAATTATTAAGAGGCTGACAACACCTAATTTTGTTAAAATTGATGTTATTTAAACATTTTCTAAGAAAACCTGCACACAAAAAAAATACAACAAAAATATAATGTTAATTTTCATCATATTTCAAACACGCTAGACGGGCTCGATACATAATTGAACAAAATCGGCTCGATAGAAAATAATTGCAAAGATTGGTCTTAAAATCATCATTAAACGGTTCTATGTCTTTATTTTTTCGACGTATGGGTCTGCAATTACAAACATGAAGTCAACATATTCATACCTAAACGGTTAACGAGTCATATTTCACAAATAATCCATACTTTTGTTTATTTCTTATGATTTGTGTCTTATTTGCAAGATTTTAGACGCGCGCCAAGCTGCCGGAATAGTTTCTTCTCTTTCACTAACAGGCACGCGAACCGTATGTGTGAAGAGTGGCGCTGCTCCAGGTCATTTGCTGTTGACAGCGCCTTAATGGTGCGGGTAGTACTCCGGGAGTGCCGGCAGAAGTGAAAACAGCAGCTTAGATTAGATTTTAATGTTGTCTACATGACGCTGAAGACGCGTACCGTACTGGCCGCTTACAAAAAAAAACGTACGTATTATCTATATTGACAGACCTCTAACAATGTGCTGATGCCCTAGTACTTTTGCTCCACGAGTCAACAAAAAAACACATCAAAAATCGAACGCGATTCATTCGTATTTCAAAATAAGCTCTTAGAAGATCTGATATCCTGGTACTTAAACTCTCTCACTTACTTACGTAAAAGTTTATGGTTTATGTAGTATATTTTGCCTGTGTATCGTTTCTTGAGTCACAGACGGTTCCGGCTGAAAATCAGTGCTGCAGGTGTCTAACACCTCAGCGTAATGCTGAACCAGCGACCGTTTCACTTTTGTGGAGACACACAACGCTGATGATCTAATTTTCATATGTGTTTTTTGTTTTTGTTGTTTCTTTTCTATAAAATTGTGTGTATGCTCTTATATCTGTGTGTCTTGCAAAATGAATAAATGTCTTCTTTCTTTCTTTCTTTCTTTCTTTCTCTCTCCGTCTTACGCATCTTTTACCCATTTCAAAAAGTGCCCAACGCCGCTAAAGAAGTTTAACACTTCAAAAAATACATGTCCAATATTTTTGGATTACTTTACTAACGGACTGAAAAAAATTACATTTTCTTCACTAATTCATCATTCCTTCTAAATATTCAAATTTCTTTAAGTACCTAAATAAAGTTGTAATTTGTCGAAGTAATTTGTGATAAAAGTTAGTCGTTTAATTTCGCTTATTAGCTATGCTATACCTCATAGCACCTACGACAGGAGTTGACGCTTTTCCTTCAACAACCTGACAGACAATGACCGTATTCATCATCTTCATCGTCTTCCTAGCGTTTTTCCCGGCATTGGCCACGGCTCAGTGAGCCTGGGGTCCGGTTTGACAACCTAACCCCAAGATTTGGCGTAGGCACTAGTTTTTACAGAAGCGACTGCCATCTGACCTTCCAACCCAGAAGTAACTAAGCCTTATTGGAATCGGTCCGGTTACCTCACGATGTTTTCCTTCACCGAAAAGCTCATGTTAAATTTCAAACGTAATGTCTCACATAAATTCCGAAAAACTCAGAGGTACGAGCCTGGGATTCGAACCCGCGACCCTCTGCTTGAGAGGCCACAGGTCAAACCACTAGGCTAACACGGCTTATGTATATTACTAGCTGTTGCCATGACTTCGTCTGCAAAGAATTCGTTTATCGCTATCCCGCGGGAACTACGCAATTTTCCGGGATAAAAAGTAGCCTATGTGCTATTCCAGACTTTTCTCTATCTATGTGCCAAATTTCATCCAGATCCGTTGGGCCGTTCTGGCGTGATTGAGTAACAAACAAACATCCATCCATCCATCCATCCATCCATACTTTCGCATTTATAATATTAGTTAGATTAGTTAGATTAGATGTACGTATTTCCCGTCGTAAGTTCTCTACGATATAATTCATCGACATGAATACTTAAAGTAGAAATGATTGCAATAATTGGAGCAAACAGAGTTAAACGGATAATTAAGCTGAAAAACGGGACAATTGGTAGAATACCTACACTAATCACTGTATTCCTAGCTCTTGTTCAAGTGAAAGTTTCTTTAGTGGCGTTAATCGCTTTTTGGGACGGGTAAAAAATGTTAAACTCGCGTCAGGCGTAAGACGGAGGGAGAGTTTTATAGGAGCGGTTCAGAATACATAAAGTGTTGCAGTCCGACCTTATATACCTTTTATATGTACTTATTGTTTATGTTTACTTTCTATTTTTAAATATTAAAAAGATATAAAATTGTCTATGCCATTCAGTCAGTTCAGATATGAAGTTCAATAAAATCGTTTCCAAAGTTGTGTTCTCATTCATAAGTTTCATAAAGTTTAAAATGTATAATGGATTAAATTTCATAATGGTTCAAAATATATAATGCTATTTTCTGTAAAACTATTAGCTAAATAAACTTTTTTGATATCGTAATCTATAGATTGGTTTAGGTTAGGTTAGTTTTATAACAATCCTGTTAATTGGTCACTTTCTGAGAAAATCGCATCATATATTTTTAACCATTATGTATTTTAACCCATTATACATTTGAACTTTATGTATTTTAATATGTGACCTTGAAGTGTAGGTACGTTGATTTCGTCGCTTTAACGTTTGTGCGTTTGCCCTAGTGGTATAAGGTGTGGAATAACAGTGCGTTCTCTCAAGTGACCGCAGTTCGAATCTCGTGTAGAAAAAGTTTTTTTCTTTTTTTTTTTCTGTTTGCGCGTGTGTGCATGCGTGTGTGTAGTTTTCACTTCTGCCGGCACTCCCGGAGTGACCCTGTGTGTCTCTTACGGGGCAGACGAGATTAAGGTTAAGACCTAAAGGCCGCGTTTAGCATGATTGTGGGCGTATAGGTGGAAAGGGGAATCAAAATAGTGATGGGTTGCTAGCATCGCCTATCTATAACATGATTCCTAAGATTTTGGCCAATATTTTATCTGGCACTAAAGACTCACGCGAGCATAGCCGCGGGTCGTAGCTAGTTATACACACAACACAAAGTTAAATACCCTTGAAACAAAGCAAACGCAATCTAAAGATCATAACTCGCTAGCCTACGCTCGTCAAAAAGGAGTCTTGAAGCGTTGCTCTCAAAGTTCAAATTAGAAGTTTATCGGTAGCAAATACGATCTTTTTGAGGGGAAATTAAGTTGTGAAATTCTTCAAGTTTCCTACAGCGCCCTGTTACAACAATTAACTCAGTAGCTTCAAGTTTTGGGTATTTGGAAACTCCTCTGTAAGTACAAGATATATTTAGGTCAATACCTATACAGCGGAAAGCAATAAGTGACGGGAGTTGGCTTTTAGCTTCAAGACAGTTAAAAACCGGCGTGCGAGTCGGACTCGCGTACCGAGGGTTTCGTACAAGCTCTTCAAGTGAATACAGAATTCAGTGTTAGCACAGCCCTGCTAATATATTGGTTAGTAACATAAAGGCATAAAAATATTCTGTTTTTAGTATTTGTTGTTATAGCAGCAACAAATACATGTCATCATCTCTGTGAAAATTTCCTGTCTAGCTTTCAGCCTGGTGACAGACGGATAGACAGACAGACGGACGGACAGCGAAGTCTTTGCCGCTAAAACAAGCCCTGTTTCACTACTCTCTGTTACATACATACATACATACCGTCACGCCTCTTTCCCACAGGGGTAGGCAGAGACTACTTTGTTCCACTTGCTACGATCCTGACATACCTCTTTCGCTTCATCCACATTCATCAATCTCTTCATACATGCTCGTCGTTTTCGGGTACTCTTGACCTAGCCTCGACGTCGTCTCTGTCTGTTTCGAAGTTAGAAATAGAGGCAAACATAGATAACTGACACTTAAGTTAACTGGAACTTAACAGAGAAAGGTGTAACAGGCCCTATTCTACTTAATCAGAATAACAATAAGGTACACATAAATATTAAACAATGCCGTAAACAGGTACACAGAGAAAATTGTAATTTCTAAACGACACTGAAAATTAGAACACATAGAAAAATCTGAAAAGTAAAGCTATGGCCGGGAATCGAACCCGGGTCCTCGTCATTCCGTGACGCGTGCTATACCCCTACACCACCCATAGCAGGTGAGTAAGCCTCCGAATTTTTCTATCTGTTACCAACTGTCACGTGACCTTGTTACTATGCGAATATTATAATGCAAGAAATAAGCGGCCTTATTGCCTCAGAGGGATCTCTACAGGCTAACTTAACAAGCTAAAATAAAACAATTGATAACATCGATTTTTAATATTTTATTGAATCAGGCGTTCCTTTGCGGAGGTCCATTTTAATGAACAGGAAACAAAAGTAAAAGAAGCAAATATAGTTAGGTAGCGAAGTAGCAAGGTAAATATATTTTGTGTTCATTAACATCGATTTTCTCGGTTATTAAGGTACTAGCTGTTGCCAGCGACTTCGTCTGCAAAGAATTCGTTTATCGCTATCCCGCGGGAACTACGCAATTTTCGGGGATAAAAAGTAGCCTATGTGCTATTCCAGACTTTTCTCTATCTATGTGCCGAATTTCATCCAGATCCGTTGCGCCGTTCTGGCGTGATTGAGTAACAAACAAACATCCATCCATCCATCCATCCATCCATCCATCCATCCATCTATCCATCCATCCATACTTTCACATTTATAATATTAGTTAGATATTTAATTAATACTAGCTGTAACCAGCGACTTCGTTCGCGGAGAATCTAAATACATACGTAGCTTATATTTATCATGGACTAGCTGTAGTCCGGGGCTTCGCCCCCGCTGCAATTTTTTTTTAATATTTTTTTTTTTTAAACCTTGTCTAAACAGTAACAAACACAGCTAAAAATTAATTTAGCCAATTCGGTGCAGTCGTTTGGAAGTTATGCGCGTACATTACATACATACATTTCGATGAATCATTTTCATGTATATAATTTAAGATAAGATATAGTACGGGTCTTTAACTTAAAATACGGTCCCATCCTGAAGAAAGCATGAAACTTGGCATGAATGTAGCTGTCATATATGTGCTTCAATGTCGATATGGAAGCACGTCGAGAAATTATTTTCCCGCCTTTCCCCCTCTTTTTATGTGCCAAATCGTGTTTGTTATTTTTTTTATGAAAACGGGTACAGCTATAAGAAAACTGTTAAGGCGCTGTCAACAGCAAATGACCTTGAGCAGCGCCACTCTTCACACATACGGTTCGCGTGCCTGTGAGTGAAAGAGAAGAAACTATTCCGGCAGCTTGGCGCGCGTCTAAAATCTTGCAAATACTACACAAATAAGAAGAAATAAAAAAAAATATGGATTATTTGTGAAATATGACTCGTTAGCCGTGTAGGTATGAATACGTTGACTTCATGTTTTTAATTGCAGACCCATACGTCGAAAAAATAAAGACATAGAACCGTTTAATGATGATTTGAAGACCAATCTTTGCAATTATTTTCTATCGAGCCGATTTTGTTCAATTATGTATCGAGTCCATCTAGCGTGTTTGAAATATGATGAAAATTAACATTATATTTTTTTGTATTTATTTTGTGTGTAGTTTTTCTTAAAAAAGTGCTTAAATAACATCAATTTCAACAAAAGGTGTTGTCAGCCTCTTAAGGATAAATATGTTCCTTATTAAATTAGCTACAAAATGACACTTAAGGTGCGACTACACCGCCGCTTAAAACACGGTGACGTTACGGAATCGCAACAAAATGTATGAAGAAATAGTGAGAAAACGTGACGCATACGACACGTCACTGCGTATACGCGGCGGTTTGGTCGCACCCTTATTTCATAGTCGTAGAGGCATTACTTCCAGAGTTACAGTTTTCTTCAGGATGGGACCATAAAACTGATTTTTGTTAGGACATGGAGCCTTACTAATAGATAGATAATATAGGATTCTAATGGTGAAAAAATTTTTCAAATCGTTCCAGTAGTTTCGGAGCCCTATACAAAGCAAACAAACAATCAAGTCTTTCCTCTGTATAATATTAGTCAATACTAAAGACGGGATGTAGAATCTGATCAAAATAAACAGTAAAAGTCAAACGCTAAAACCTAATGAAACCATTAAGAACTAAGTCAACATTAAAGTTCGTAGACCCTCTACGTTAACTGCTACGGCGTAGAGGGTCTACGTAACTTCGCTAACTCAATTTTAAGTCGTGTTTATAGTTAATTTATGGAAAATGGTCGCAAAACTTTAGTTGTAGTAAGAATAGCTATGCACTAAAGAGATGTTACCAAAGCTGCGAAATATTCTAATAGAATGTTCTCAGAACTAAAATGTATACTGAAAATAATATAACACAGGCAAAGCTCCTCGCCGCGGAGCTCCTATTCCTCGTACTGTAGGCAAAATGTAAAGAAACGTTTAAGCTGAATATTTAGCTTTTTAATCAGATTTTTAAGACGAGTATGCCTGCATTGAAATTAATTAAATTTACTTTTTTGTTTCAGAAACAGACTGTGCCTAAAAGTGGTAAGTAATTCATACAAATTAATGTCTGATTGCATAGACTGAGCATTTCATTCGGTTATTGAACGTAACAGCATAGACAACATAAATAAATTAAATACAAAGTAATTAGAACCAATCCCCCAGAATTAATCGAGTAATAGGGAATATGGAACTTATTTCTAACAAGCAGTAGGCTTATTGTCGCTCGCAATCGCCATCGTGTTCATTTTGACAGTTCATGTATGGGCTGACAATTGGCATCGGAATCAGCTAGCTGTCACATTCATACATGAACTGTCAAAATGAACACGATGGCGATTGCGAGCGAGTTAGACAATAAGCCTACAGACTAAAACCACACTATTGATTCGCCTCACTTAACACAGCAGAATATTGTAGAAATTTAATACAGGGAACACGTTCGATTCCCTGAATTTGCAAACAGAACCCGAGTAATCAGTAACAAATTGATATTTGTTTTTCCCGTAACAGTACGCTGAAAGCATTTTTGCTTTTTCTAAAAGTGGATCGTTAACTGTTTTTGTAGCAACGAAACGGAACGTTACCGTTGGTATCAACTATGATAACGGTCAACTGGTTTTCTCCTATAAGACTACTAAGCGACTGAGCCTAAGCAGTTGAAGACGTTGAGATTGAGACATTCACGATATTTTTTATTTATTTATTTATTTATAAGCCTTTTTATTCCGAATTCGCTTCAATTTCAGCAAGTACATGTTGTTGTTGTTTTTGTTATTGTCGTTTTTTGACGTGACAACGTCTTATAAATTGGTTTGCCGGGTGACACTTCAAGAAACTGCGTTACGCTCCGCTCACGTTATGCGCTCACAATGAGAGCGAGTGAGAGGCACGCGGGCATGGTTAGCCCGCCTAAGAGCGAGAGAGACAGACATAAAAAGTGAAAGGCACGCGTCCCTTCCACTCGAGCACAGTTAGCCCGCCTAAGAGCGAGAGAGACAGAGCGAGAGAGAGAGAGTGAGAGAGATAGGCATACACACCGGTTCATGTCTTGCGCTTCTATTTCGATTTAGATTCTTTGTATAAATTAATGTTTTAAATATAATTCTTTGTATAAATAAATGTTTTAAATTGTTACTATTATTTCATCCTTCTTCCTACTATACGAATGAATATTCACATTAAAATTATTTTACCACTCAAAGTCGTTGTCACGTAAAACTTTCGCCCGTATACCGACTTTACAGGCAACCAATTTTTTTTTTTTATTATTTATTTATTAAATTGTCACGAAATTCGGCGTGCCTCATGGCATAGGCCTCCTCCGTGTATTGGAGGGTTTGGGCTATAGTTCCCACGCGCGCCCAGTGCGGATTGGGAACTTAACACACACCATTGAATTTCTTCGCAGATGTGTGCAGGTTTCCTCACGATGTTTTCCTTCACCGAAAAGCTCATGGCAAATTACAAATGTAATTTTCGCACATAAATTCCGAAAAACTCAGAGGTGCGAAGCCCGGGATTTGAACCCACGACGCTCTGCTTGAGAGGCCACAGATCAAACCACTAGGCTACCACGGCTTTTTTACGATACTATATTATTACGCACGATATTATTACAAAAAAAAAAAGCGGTCAAGTGCGAGTCGGACTCGCGCACCGAGGGTTTTTACATTATCTAAAAACCAGTGTAAGCAGAGCCCTGCTCCAAAGCAAAATGTACGCAGTGTGGGGTCACTTTATATTGGTCACTGATATAAAGAGACATTACATACATATTTACCATTTTCGCAATTATTCCTTAATCTGTTCGTACCAAATTTCAAGATTCTGCGTTCACGGGAAGTACCCTGTAGGTTTTGATTCCCTTGAGAGTTGCGGAAATTTGCGGCATAAACGGCTGTATCTTTTGATTGCGTTGGCTTAGAAGTTTGATTTTTTCACAGCTCCAAGGGGCAGTGGACTTGAGTATTTGATATAAATTTCAGCTTGATACCTCCACGCGTTCCTGAGAAAAAGGGTCTTGACAGACGTACGGATGGACGGACAACAAAGTGATCCTATTAAGGGTTCCGCTTTTTCCTTTTGAGGTACAGAACCCTAAAAGTTAGCATAGAGCATAGGTACAAAACACAACACGCCCGTCCATCATTCTTTAAAAGTGGCGAAGATTAGCAACCTCTTTACCGCAGTAGGCTAAAAATAAACTATTATTGAAAACTACCGTTTCCGGCAGTCGCCGTAAAACGCAGGCTGTTTCCGGCGGAAACGGGCGCCGGCCGGACGTTGCGTGAGGTCAACGACCTGCTTCACAAAATCATGTGTTTCAGCACAAGCTTCGTAATAGTTTAGGGTTCCTTATCTTACACATACATACATACACCAATCACGCTTATATCTCTTACGGAGTAGACAGTACCTAAGATAACAAGACTTGCTTTTTTTTTGTTTAGTACGTATTATCTATATTGACAGACCTCTAGCAATGTGCTGATGCCCTAGTACTTTTGCTCCACGACTCAACAAGAAAACACTTCAAAAATCGAACGCGATTCATTCGTATTACAATAAGCTCTTAGAGGATCTGATATCCTGGTACTTAAACTCTCCCCCGTCTTACGCCTGACGCGAATTTAACATTTTACCCATCCCAAAAAGTGTTCAACTTTAAAGAAGTTTTCACTTCAATAAAACAACAAAAGAAAACGGAAATCCATGAGCTGAACAATATAACCTACCTAATACCTAGCTTTAGCTTTAGCTTTAGTTTTACTTTTGCGGAGACACACAATGCTGATGATCTAATTTTCATGTCTGTGTTTTTTTTTGTTGTTGTTGTTTCTTTTCTATAATAGTGTGTATGGGGTCTCTATCATTTGCCCGAATTTCATATGCCATAAATGTATTGTTTGCCATACTGATCATTTGCCATAACTCTTTTTTCTCTTTATTTGTTAATTATTCAGGATTGTTATGAAACAAACCTAACCTAACCTATAGAGTTCTACAGGATTGCCATTACAATGCTCCTGAAAAAAATACGGTTTCAGAGAAAAAAAGAGTTATGGCAAATGATCATTATGGCAAACATTACATTATGGCATTTGAAATTCGGACAAAAGAGGGGCTCCGGTGTGGGTGCTCTTATATTTGGGTGTCTTGCAAAATGAATAAATGTCTTCTTTCTCTCTTTCTTTTTTTTCTTTCTTTAAACAAATTAATCCTCCTACCCGCAGAGTATTCGGAGGGGGGGGGGGGGGGTACCATGACGTCTTAATGCAATTCAGTTTCGGTTCGCTCGCTGCTGACAGCTCAGGTTTTTGCTGTCGTATTTAATATGGATCTGAATCCATGTTAATAATGACAGCAAAAACCTGGACTGAGTCGGAATTAATACGTCATAGTAAGACCCCTGCTAGCTTATTACGTAACTCGCTCGCAATCGCCATAGTGTTCATTTTGACAGTTCTTGTATGAATGTGACAGCTAGCTGATTCCGATGCCAATTGTCACCATACATTAAGAGGCTGACAACACCTAATTTTGTTGAAATTGATGTTATTTAAGCACTTTTTTAAGAAAAACTACACACACAAAAAATACAAAAAAGATATATGTTAATTTTCATCATATTTCAAAGACGCTGGACGGACTCGATACATAATAGAACAAAATCGGCTTGATAGAAAATAATTGCAAAGATTGGTCTTAAAATTATCATTAAACGGTTCTATGTCTTTATTTTTTCGACGTATGAGTCTGCAATTAAAAACATGAAGTCAACATACTCCTACATAAACGGTTAACGAGTCATATTTCACAAATAATCCATTCATTTTTTATTTCTTATTATTTGTGTCTTATTTGCAAGATTTTAGCCACGCGCCAAGCTGCCGAAATAGTTTCTTCTCTTTCACTAACAGGCACACGAACCGTATGTATGTGTGAAGAGTGGCGCTGCTCAAGGTCATTTGCTGTTGACAGCGCCTTAACTGTCAAAATGATAACGATGGTGATCGCGAGCGAGTTACGTAATAAGCCTGCTGTTCTTAGCAATGTTAATAATCTATTTTGTCTGTTACCCCCTTGGTAGCAGATTAATCGCCGGTAAAGTCTGTGTCCGGTTCCGGCGGCTAGCTTCCGGCGACGTAGCTAACGGCTTGTTCTTTTTTAGGGTTCCGTACCTAAGTGGCAAAAACTATATTAATACTAGCTTCTGTCCGCGACTTCGTCCGCGTATAATTAGCAATTGACATGTTTATCGCTATCCCGCGGGAACTATACAATTTTCCGAGATAAAAAGTAGCCTATGTTTTAATCTAAGGTACCAGCTGTCTTCTTTCCAAGTTTTATGCAAATCCATCCAGTCGTTTTAGCGTGAAGAAGGAACAAACATACAGACTCACTCACATCGTCACATCATCACATCGTCACTCACAAACTTTCGCATTTATAATATTAGTAGGATGGTAGACTGGAAAATATTTTTATTAAAAAAAAAGTTATTTATTAAGAACCAGATCTTCTTTTCTTCTTTTTCAGCCCTTTTACGTCCACTGCAGGACATAGGCCTCTAATGCACGCTATTCTCTTCTATTTCGAGCTGTTCTCCTCCACAATTTCCCTGCTATACTGGCGATGTCGTCACTCCAACGAACAGGTCTGCCTCTATTCCTGAAGCCAGTTCTCGGTCTCCAGTCCAGCACAGTTCGAGTCCACCATCCGTCCTCCCTTCGTCACACGTGGCCCGCCCATCTCCATTTCAGTGAAGACACTCTGAGGGCAATATGAGCAACAATAAGAGTTTTTAATGATTCACGGTTAACACGTCTACGGTCTACCCGTGATCATGATGCATGCAACTGTATCGAAATATCGGGTGCTCAATAAAGGTAATCGCGGTTCACATCCCGTTTATAATATTTCGAATATCAGCAACACCAGTTCTTCTTTTGAGAATAACCAAATACTTAATATGAAAGAGCATTACAAGTTTTATTGAAATTTTAACGATAATCATTGGAAGCATCGGGAATAATCAAGCAGCCTGGGATATAATATCGTCGCGGACACCAGCTAGTGTCAAAAAAGGCTCAATAAATAAACAAGTCAAGCTTAAAGCTCTAATTAACCTGCTTGCCCTGAATGGAAATTAGCTGAGTTTGAACAAAAGCTCTCAATCGTACATACAATGGGATTCATTTGGCTCAGAGAAAAGCTCCGAGCCTCGCTAGTAGCTTTTTTATTCATTGACATTATCTTTTGTGGAGCGGATAGTCATACCAGACTTTAGTTTAAGCTTTGTTTCCTTTATTAATTAGTTAATTGAAAATCGGTTCTTCCACGGAGGAGCTTTACCATGACGTCCTAATTCCGACTCAGTTCAAGTTTTAGCTGTCACTTTTAGTATGAATCTGACAGCGAGCGAACCTAAACTGAATCGCATTAAGACGTCATGGTAAGGCCACTAGTTTGGGAGTAAAGAAAAAAACCGGCCAAGTGCGAGTCGGACTTGCGCACCGAGGGTTCCGTGCCATTATTTATAAACCAGAGTAAGCAGAGCCCTGCTCCAAAGTAAAATGTACACAGTGTGAGGTCACTTTATATTGGTCACTGATATATACACAGATTGGTTTTCGCAATTATTCCTTAATCTGTGCTATAAGACCTACCTTCATGATAATTTTCAAGATTCTGCGTTCACAGGAAGTAGGTACCCTGTAGGTTTTGATTCCCTTGCGAGTTTCGAAAATTTGCGGCATAAACGGCTATCTAACGGATATCTTTGGCTATGGCTTAGAAAGTTGTTTTTTTCACAGCTCCAAGGGGCAGTAGACCTGAGTGTTTGATATAAATTTCAGCCGCATACCTCCACGCGTTCTTAAGAAAAATGGTATTTGAGAGACGGACGGGCGGACGGACGGACGGACGAACAACAAAGTGGTCCTATAAGGGTTCCGTTTTTTCCTTTTGAGGTACGGAACCCTAAAAACATAGAATGGTACCAGTTGCTTCTCTTCCCGCGCATGTAAAAGCCCATCGAGGGAATTGGCGAAAATCTTAGGAATCATGTTATAGGCGATGCTAGCAACCCATCAGTATTTTGATTCCCCCTTCGTATACGTTGGTGATGGCTTATCATCAGGTGACCCACTTGCTCGTTTGCCTTCCTATTCACATAAAAAAAAACCAATTGACCTAGCCCCAAATTAAGCAAAGCTTGTAATATGGGCACTAGACAACGGATAAACATAACCTACTAATATTATAATTGTGAAAGTTTGTGTGTGACGATGTGACGATGTGAGTGAGTGTGTATGTTTGTTCCTTCTTCACGCTAAAACGACTGGACGGATTTGGATAGAATTTGGAACGAAGATAGCTCGCACCCTAGATTAAAACATAGGCTACTTTTTATCCCGGATAATTGCATAGTTCCCGCGGGATAGCCATAATCATACCGATTGCTAATTATACGCGGACGAAGTCGCGGGCAGAAGCTAATAGATAAATCCATACTCAAATACATATTAAACATCCAAGACTCGAGAACAAACATTCGTACTTTCATACAAATATCTGCCCCGACCGTTGATCGAACCCGGGACCTCCAAAGCTTCATAGTCAGGTTCTCTAACCATTAGACCATTCGGTCGTCGGTATATATATCCATGGGTGGTGCTCACTTATCTGGTGACCCACTTGCTAGTTTGTCTTCTTTGTCGTATAAAAGATCGCCCGAAGCTTTAAGTCAACTTTAAGTCATTAAACTTTGAAGATTGCCTCACGTACACACCAAATTGTAAGAGGTCGCTTTAACAACCTTGTCGCAATCAGTCGTCTGGTTCCTGCTTGGAAATTCGTTTAGTATACTGTGAGAAGGTTTTATAACGGTTGTTAATGTACTATTTAGGGTTGATAAAAATTCCGTGTCCGGTTCCTCATAAAAAGGAAGTTCCTAAATTTTTTGAGTTCCTCTACCGCTACCGCTTCCACGTAAACAAAAATGAACAACGGGATCATTCTCAAAGTCAGAGCACAACCGATGCATCGCTACATCATCATCGTTGCATCGGTTCGTAGAGGGATCGAAACGCGCGTCAGTGTTTGTGTGGTGATAGGATTAATTAAGTTTGTGGGATTTGTGTGCGTTTTGTGTGGCAGTAGTGGTGGGAGGGCTTGCATGCAAAACGTATATATTTCGCACAGGCTTGGTTAACTTGCACGTAAGTAGCGGAGTAGCAAGGTAAATATTTTGTGTTCATTGAAATGGACCTCCGCAAAGTAACGCCTGATTCAATAAAATACGTAAACAAAATAAAAAAATCTTCTTACTCTTCCCCTTCCTCTTATTAGAGGAATTTACATTTCACCGCGCATATCGCGTATTCACTCGCACGCTTGTACATTCTAATTAAGAGGCTGACAACACCTAATTTTGTTGAAAATGATGTTATTTAAGCATTTTTTTAAGAAAAACTACACACAAAAAAAATACAATTAAAACATATGTTAATTTTCATCATATTTCAAAGACGCTGGACGGACTCGATACATAATTGAACAAAATCGGCTCGATAGAAAATAATTGCAAAGATTGGTCTTAAAATCATCATTAAACGGTTCTGTCTTTATTTTTCCGACGTATGGGTCTGCAATTAAAAACATGAAGTCAACATATTCAATACCTAAACGGCTAACGAGTCATATTTCACAAATAATCCATAAGTACTTTTTTTTATTTTTTATTATTTGTGTCTTATTTGCAAGATTTTAGACGCGCGCCAAGCTGCCGGAATAGTTTCTTCTCTTTCACTAACAGGCACGCGAACCGTATGTGTGAAGAGTGGCGCTGCTCAAGGTCATTTGCAGTTGACAGCGCCTTAAATTAAACCTCCTAGTGGTAAATTTTGTAAACGTTATGTTGTTACTATACTAACTATACTTCTGCCCGCGACTTCGTCCGCATAGAATTCGATTGAAGAACTGATGATGATAGATTCTGCAATAATTATTTACGTTGCGACTCTAGGCAGCTACGATCTTTGACATGTTTATCGTTATCCCGCGGGAACTACGCAATTTTCCGGTATAAAAAGTAGCCTATGTCTTAATCTAGGGTACCAGCTAACTCCGTTCCAAACTTAATCTAAATTCGTCCTGCCGTTTGCGTGTGTAGAAGTAACAAACATACCCACACACACAAACTTCCGCCTTTATAATTATAGTGTGACTAGCTGTTGCCAGTGACTTCGTCTGCAAAGAATTCGTTTATCGCTATCCCGCAGAAACTACGCAATTTTCCGGGATAAAATGTAGCCTATGTGCTATTCCAGACTTTTCTCCGTCTGTGCGCCGAATTTCATCCAGATCCGTTGGGCCGTTCTGGCGTGATTGAGTAACAAACAAACATCCATCCATCCATCCATCCATACTTTCGCATTTTTAATATTAGTTAGATATATAGTTAGATAGTGTGATGTAATAAACCTGAAACTAAAACAAAGTATTAACAATATATAACATGTATAACTAGAAGTTCGCGAAGCTAAATCGATTTACTAGAACAGGATGCGCCGCCATGATGGTTATTTCCGGTTGTTAATTTTTTTATGGCTTCAAATACCATAGTTCAAACAATGCTTTTAAAATTTATATATGCTATTCAAAATCCGTTGCGTAGTTTTTAAGATTTAAGCATACATAGGGACATAGGGACATAGGGACATAGGGACAGAGAAAGCGACTTTGTTTTATACTATGTAGTGATGACCGTTTCACCTTTGCGAATACACACACACATTAATACATTGCTGATCTATTTTCATGTCTGTGTTTTATGTTTCATTTTTGTACAATTGTGTGTATGCTCTATTTCTGTGTCTTTCAAAAGAGAATAAAATGTCTTCATTCTTTCTTCCTTTCTTTGATGTTACGGAACCCTTAGTGCGCGAGTCCGACTAGCACTTGGACCGTTTTTATTTTATTTTATACTAGCTGTTGCCAGCGACTTCGTCAGCAAAGAATTCGTTTATCGCTATCCCGCGGGAACTACGCAATTTTCCGGGATAAAAAGTAGCCTAGTAAAAAGTAGACTTTTCTCTATCTATGTGCCAAATTTCATCCAGATCCGTTGGGCCGTTCTGGCGTGATTGAGTAACAAACAAACAAACATCCATCCATCCATCCATCCATCCATCCATCCATACTTTCGCATTTATAATATTAGTTAGATTAGATTGCTACTTTACTACTTTCTACTTTACTACTTTACTTCACTACCTTATTACTTCTGTATACATTTTTTCTGTTTTTGTTATGTGTGGAGCAGTGGCGTGGCGTCAAGTATATCAGAAGGCAAGCCGAAGGGAACTTAACTAGCCTTTTCCTCTAATTCTGCACAATAAATTGCCCAACTGCCTTAAAATAGGCAAGCCAGTGGGAAACGAGTTCTATGGACGCCACGCCACTGGTGTGGAGATAGAGTTATAGAGACAAGACAAGACAAACATTTTATTAGCTTTGATACAAGAGGGTACAAGATCAAACCCTGTAAGGGCACTGTTAATTATATTTAAATAATTATTATAATTATTAACAATATTAGTAACAATATTAACTATAAACTAATATTAATTAAACTATTATTAATTGTAATTTATAATAATACCTATACATATAACTTGAATTTGAATTCAACAAGAATCTTCAAAAAATTCGCAAAGGGTGTAGTAAGATTTCTCCAACAAGTATTTATGTAGTGTACTTTTAAAATGTTTAATGTCTTTTATATTTTGGATGAAGTTCGGAATTTTATTATAAATTTTTATACACATTGCGTGTGGTCCGGAATGGAATATTTTTAGGCTGGAGGTTGGCAGTGCTAATCTGTTTTGGTATCTTAAGTTATGCGGCCGGGTAAAGTGATCTTTTGCTTGAGCGAAAAAAGTGATGTTGGATTTAACAAAATTGCAAATTTCTAGGATGTATAGGCCGGTTAAGGTAAGTATTCCAAGTTTTTCGATAAATGGTCGACAGCTGACTCTAGGTTTTATGTTCGCCAGGATCCTAATGCATTTTTTTGTGTTTTGTTATTGTATGATATTGTACCTAATACATATTATAGGCGTTTCCCTAGTATCTAACTTTCGAAAATTATTGAAAATAGTTACTAGTTTCGCGGCTAGTGGCGCCTTGAATATATACTTTTTGGTATGAAAATACAAGCGAATTTACAAGCACTGGGTGAGTTTAACTCAAACTTGGCACGCCTGCGGCGTCCGCGTTTACAAATCGCAGATAACTGTATACTAATTCTAGCATAATAGGAGTTGGAGAAAGTTCTGGAACTGTATTCCGCAACTTGTTCTGAACATAAAGCACTCACAGATAATAACGTGTGGTGTTTCAACGAAACAAAACAATGATGGCGGCGCATGAGTTCTCCGCTAGAGGTAGTGTAGCGTGACGTATAGAAACGTCATATCCTACTAATATTATAAATGCGAAAGTTTGTGACGATGTGAGTGAGTGAGTGTGTATGTTTGTTCCTTCTTCACGCTAAAACGACTGGACGGATTTGGATAAAATTTGGAACGAAGATAGCTGGTACCCTAGATTAAAACGGGTACGTATTAAAATACATAAAGTTTAAAATGTATAATGGGTTAAAATACATACATACATACATACATACATACATATCGTCACGCCTCTTTCCCACAGGGGTAGGCAGAGACTACTTTGTTCCACTTACTACGATCCTGACATACCTCTTTCGCTTCGTCCACATTCATCAATCTCTTCATACATGCTCGTCGGTTTCGGGTACTCTTGACCTGGCCTTTTTCCAAAACGTCCCTAATTTGATCATGGAACGTCCGCCTAGGCCTTCCCCTCCCAACGCACCCATTCACACTCGCCGTATAAATCTGTTTAGTTAATCTTCTTTCATCCATCCTCTCTACGTGACCAAACCAACTAAGCATACTTTTTTCTATCCTAGTCACTATATCTTCTTTCACACCAGCACGTTCCCTTATCACACTATTCCTTATTCTATCTTTCAGTGATACACCTTCCATACTTCTTAACGCTCTCATTTCTACCGCATTTATTCTACTTTCATGCTTCTTTTGCCATACCCAACTTTCGCTACCGTACATTAGTGTTGGAACGAGCACCCCTCTGTGAACAGCCAGACGCGCCTACATAAAATACATAATGGTTCAAAATATATAATGCGATTTTCTCAGGAAGTGACAAATTAACAGAATTGTTATAAAACAAACCTAACCTAACCTAAACCAAGCTATACATTACGATATTATCAAAAAAGCTCATTTTTATTAGCTAATAGTTTTACAGAAAATAGCATTATATATTTTGAACCATTATGTATTTTAACCCATTATACATTTTAAACTTTATGTATGTTGATCCGCTCCCGATTAAATCATAGTCTACTTTTTATCCCGTAAAATTGTATAGTTCCCACGGGATAGCGATAAACATATCAATTGCCAATTCTTCGCGGACGAAGTCGCGGGCAGAAGCTAGTGAGACGCTCGAGAAAATAAAACGTGAATTATGAGTTTTAAACTACTACTTAGTCAGCAATTACAAAGAGATATATCTGCGGAATTGTAAATTTTGATTTCGTTTCATTTTAGTTTTTAACTTATATTTTGTAACCAGTGTATAACCGCCATACAATAAATAAATACAAAGAGAGATCCGATATGACATATATGATGTCACTTTTGTCACAACGCCTATATAAACTCCATAAAATATTAAAATTTCATTTTTCCAGAAAGTGATACAGACAAATCTTTGGTAGCTTATAATTATCTCAGTTATTTTTACAGTTATTTCAATTTTTTTGCATTGTTTATTACGTAAATGGGCTTTTAATAATAATAATTATAATTATCATTATTATTATTATTATTATTATTATTTAGGTATTATTTATTTTTAATTTATTATTGATTTTTATTTAATTTATTATTTTTTAATTTTTTTGAAGAGAGCTAAAAGTCAAGAATATTGGAATAAGTGAATGAATAAGTATCTATTCCGTAACTACGAACTACGTGGCCACACTTAGACCGAATTAAGTATCGCGATTAAAACTTCGGGCAAAACTATGTCGCGCAACTCTGAATTTGGCGGGAAAATGAACCAAGAGCGCAAAGAAACAAAAAGTTAGAGCAAGCGTTTGCTTTTTATTGTAGGTATGTCTGTAAATAAATTGTTGAAATAAAACAAAACATTTATTTCGGACATCAAGATCCATATCGGGTTAGTAATACAACTTAAACACTATGTTAGTTAAATTAAAATTAAAATTAAAATAGAAATAAAAAATGCAAATTATACAAATTGAAATATTTAATAATACTAGCATACAATCAATAGATATAAAGCAACATTGTCAACACTTTGTCAAAATTGACGTACATGTCAGAAATTTCAAAGTACGAAGTGTAGACACTTGCACTCACTTGCACGAACACGAACTCTGTCGCGATAAAATTTATTGACAACCGCGTTATTCTTTTTTTTTTGGTGCCGCGGCGCGTGTCAATGGACTAGCGCCAGTCAGCCACGAACAGCCAAAGGTTGAAACTCTAAAAATTTATTTAAGGTGAAAACACATTATTAACACGCGACGCGACCCGATGCAACGCGACGCGTGTTGAGTCGAAACAAATTGTATTATTTTCTATGACCAGAACCACACTACGAACATCCGACGCGACGCCATGCGCATACATTCGTTGCATCGGGTCGCGTCGCGTGTTAATAATGTGTTTCCACCTTTACTATCAAAAATAGTTGCACAGTATATGTATATACTAAGGACGGTCCAAAGCCGCGGTGCCGTGTCCGGCGGACGTCCGGCCGGACCTTCCGGCTGCATTGTTAATGTTTTAAAAGTAAAGAGATAAATGAAAACGGAAATACGTGTAATAGCTACATTTAAAACCTGTTAAAATTCCATCCCATCGAGCCCATCGATTAAGGGCGAAAATGGATCCTTATTTATGTCAACCAGTGATAAGATTAAGCATATTTAAAAAAACGTGTATTGTATGGGTATTAGATTATTTAATAAATCACCGAGAGATTTTCGTGACATGACAATAAATAATTTTAAGAAAATGATCCACCAATGATTATTATAAAAATGTTTTTATTCAGTCAGTGAATTTTTATGTTCTGAATTATGATGACCACAATGTTGTCTGTAATCTAAGCGAACATACTAATTATTAATTACCAATACTGACTTAAAAAAAAATTGTGATGACATTTGTTTAGTGATTTTGCATGCCGGAAACGACAGAACATGGTGCACCAAATAATTGTAAGACCTGATAATGTAGCACATGTTCGGCAATAAATGGTTTCATTTCATTTCATTTTCATTTTCATTTTCATTTTCATTTTCATTTCATTTCATTTCATTTCATTACAAAATTTCAGCAATTGCCAACCCATCACTATTTTGATTCCCCTTTCTACATGCACTGTCATGGTTATCGTAGGCTCTGTCTACCACTTAAGGGATAAATACGTCATTTACGTATGTTTTGTGACAATTTATTTATTTATCTGCTGTTTTATGTGTTTTTTTTATTTGATGTATTGTGATTGTCATAAATAAACTTAATTTCTAAACGACACTGAAAATTAGAACACACAAAAATCCGAAAAGTAAAGCTATGGCCGAGAAACGAACCCGGGTCCTCGTCATTCCGTGACGCGTGCACCCCTACATCACCCATAGCAGGTAGATAAATAAACTTTTTTTCTATCTTTCTTTCTTTCTTTATTGCCCAATACGGAACCCTTGGTGCGTGAGTCCGACTCGCACTCGGCCTGTTTTATTATAGGTATCCCCTACTTAGTATAAAACAAAGTCGCTCTCCGCTGTCTGTCCCTATGTATGCTTAAATCTTTAAAAGTACGCAACGGATTTTGATGCGGTTTTTTTAATAGATAGAGTGATTCAAGACAAAGTTTTATAAGTATAACTAGCTTCTGCCCGCGACTTCGTCCGCGTAGAATTAGCAATTGGTATGTTTATCGCTATCCCGCGGGAACTATACAATTTTTCGAGATAAAAAGTAGCCTTAGTTTTAATGTAGGGTACCAGCTATCTTCGTTCCAAATTTTATCCAAATCCGTCCCGTCGTTTTAGCGTGAAAAAGGAACAAACATACACACTCACTCACATCGTCACAGACTTTCGCATTTATAATATTAGTAGGATTCTACGCAAACGAAGTCGCGGGCAGAAGATAGTCAATCTATAAAAAGGTGTCTAGTTAACTACGGAACCCTGATCTTGTAAGCTTAATGCATCCCGTCCTTGGTGAAAGTTTGTTCCGCAGCAGTCGCCGGGTTAAATTCTTTATTTCACACGGGAGAGCTTTTAGCGAGCATTTTAAGCTTTCGCCGAGAAGTTCGCCGAATTAGTTAAACGGAGGCCGAAAACCGAATTGAAGTGTGTATTTGAAGTGGAATGAAGGCGTGGTAGTTTGACCTATGGCCTCTCAAGAATCATCATCATCATGTCTTCCTTGACGTATCACGTTGTGATGGGAGAAGGAGGGAAAGTCAGTATGCTTAGTGTAGGTTTTCGGTCACAAAATACGTCTCGCACGCGTTTGCGTTAAAATGTCAAATACTATGGGAACAGTTTGTTGCCGTTCGATCCGCAAGTGGCGCTGCCAATTGACAACATTTCATTTTTTTAACACCTGAAAATGTATATATGGTTCGAAAGCATTTTGCCTCCTGATCACTGCAATATGTTTATATTATTTTAATATCGCTTATAATAAAAATTAAAAAATAATTAAAAATATGTCCTAATTTTACCAAAACTACCACAGGATAGGTGAAACGCCTTTGCTTTTTTCACGAGAAAAAATAAGCGATAATAACTTTGTATTTTTGACAACTTCAAAGTACAAGGGGGGCAACTCTCAAATTCTATTGTCGAAGTTCGTTGCATACCTTCTCTCTCACTCTCAACATAATGACTATTAGTATGAGCGGAACAGCACGAAGCGAACCTCGAAAATCGAATATTGGAGAATAGGGCCTGACATTGACAATTTGAAATTAACGTCGGTTTTTTTTCTATTGAGGAAAGACAAAGGGATAAGTGTTTATTCTGTGATAGTATCGGAGTTACGCCCTTTTAGAATAAGCACAAATTAATAAATTAATTATAAATTAAATACAAGCCCTAGCGAAAAAATTAAACTGTCAGCATGTTCATCTTTTTAAACAAAATACAGAGAACCATTAATATCATAGGCTCAGAAATATGAAATGTTGTCAATTCTTCCATAGTAATTGAGACGTTTACGTGAACGCGTTCGAGACGTTTGTCGTGCCTAAAACTTACACTAGAGGCTCAGTAGGCTTAGTGTAGGTTTTCGGTCACAAAATACGTCTCGAACGCGTTTGCGTTAAAATGTCAAATACTATGACAAATTTTAGTTGTCGTTTCGTTCCGCTTGTGGCGCTGTTCATTTTCCCATAGTAATTGAATCGTTAACGCGAACGTGTTCGAGACGCTTGTCGTGCCTAAAACTTACACTAGAGGCTCTGATAATGGTGGATGGAGGTTTTTAGGTATATTTATTTAAAACATAAGGTACCTATAACAGTAGGTACACTGTTTATTTATTTATTTATTTATTTTAAAATGACTTAAATCTATCATTACAGGTACCTTAACCTAATGCGATAGACAAGACAGTAAATTAAACAATGGGCGTTACAATAATCACATTAATAAGTCATTATGGAAATAATAATTATAAAATTACTAACAAATCAATGTCAGCAATAGAAAAATAAAATAATAATAAAAAATAAAAGGATAAGTTATAAAGGACTGTTATAAAAGGATAAGCGGGTATGGGAAAATAATAAAAATAGTTGACTTTCGAATAAATATATCACAATACGATGGTCACATTGGTTAGTGTCCTTTATTAGAGACTAGCTGTTGCCAGCGACTTCGTCTGCAAAGAATTCGTTTATCGCTATCCCGCGGGAACTACGTAATTTTCCGGGATAAGAAGTAGCCTATGTGCTATTCCAGACTTTTCTCTATCTACGTGCCGAATTTCATTCAGATCCGTTGGAACGTTCTGGCGTGATTGAGTAACAAACAAACATCCATTCATCCATCCATCCATCCATACTTTCGCGTTTATAATATTAGTTAGATTAGTTAGCTTGTGGGTCAATTAAAAACATACACTGTGTATTTCTGTTGCCGCTATATTCGTTGTTATAGCGGCAACAGAAATACATCATCTGTGAAAATTTCAACATTCCAGCTATCACGGTTCATGAGATACAGCCTGGTGACAGATAGACAGGCAGACGGACGGACAGCTAAGTCTTAGTAATAGAGTCCCGTTTTTAACCTTTGGGTACGGAACATAATTACAACAAACCGGATAACTCACGTATAAAAGCAACGGGGTTTTTTATACGTGAGTTATCCGATTTGTTGTATTTATGTTTGAGTCTCACGGTAGTTTCATGTTGAATTTGGGTACGTCAATATTTTTTCGGCCAAAACTTTCGGCGTTCGGCCATTTTTTTCGGCGAAACGTCTCATCCTAAGCGGATAGGAGCGAATTAAAACCCTTTCATAATCCCCGCGTGGCGTGGCATCTAATTACTGTTTTTACAATTACACCTACATAAAATAAGGCTTAGAACCTTTTTAGAGTCACATTATAATTTTCATATTGCAGCTTCCATGTTGATCTGGGAGCAAAGAAAAAACCGGCCAAGTGCCAGTCGGACTCGCGCACGAAGGGTTCCGTACCAGAAAAAAGGCTAACAACTACTCTGTTAAGAGGCTGACAACACCTAATTTTGTTGAAATTGATGTTATTTAAGCACTTTTTTAAGAAAAACTACACACAAAAAAAAATTTAATGTTAATTTTCATCATATATCAAACACGCTAGACGGACTCGATACATAATTGAACAAAATCGGCTCGATAGAAACTAATTGCAAAGATTGGTCTTAAAATCATCATTAAACGGTTCTATGTCTTTATTTTTTCGACGTATGGGTCTGCAATTAAAAACATGAAGTCAACATATTCATACCTGTCATAACGAGTCATATTTCACAAATAATCCATATTTTTTTTTATTTCTTCTTATTTGTGTCTTATTTGCAAGATTTTAGACGCGCGCCAAGCTGCCGGAATAGTTTCTTCTCTTTCACTCACAGGCACGCGAACCGTATGTGTAAAGAGTGCGCTGCTCAAGGTCATTTGCTGTTGACAGCGCCTTAACGTTACTCTCTTGTATGGGAGCCCCCCTTAGTTATTATTATTATTTTGATTTTAGTATTTGTTGTTACCACAATAAAAATAAATAATCTCAAAAATTGACTCAAATCCGTCCAGCCGTTTTAGCGTGAAGAAGGAACAATCATACACACTCACTCACTCACATCGTCATAAACTTTCGCATTCATAGTAAGTAATATTAGTAAGAATACCTTAGCCTCTATCTATCCCGTAAGGGAGAAGGACGTCATTTATGTATGTCTACGTGCCCTTAAATTCTCTGAAAGCTCGCGTTGAAACTGAGTTACAAAGCTCGCCTGAGCTTTTATCGCCGTATTATTTTAAATTTGGTTATCGATATGCTTTTGCGTTTATTAATAAGGCCGTTTTCGCGAAGGCGCGAGAATCCATTTATACCGACTACAGAATAAGGAGGTCGAATGAATATAAGGAGGTCAATTGGACCCTTTATTTCTCTTTTGTAGTTTAGATGGCAAGTGTACACGAAAAAGTATAGCAAAAAAAAAAACAATTTTTAATAATAATCCTGCAAGTAATTAGCTATGTTAGCTATGTTTTAAGAGTATTTTTTATTTGTATTTGTATTAGTATGTTAGTAGTTAAGCTATGTATTATATTTATGTTAGTACTAGCTGTTTCCAGCGACTTCGTCTGCAAATAATTCGTTTATCGCTATCCCGCGGGAACTACGCAATTTTCCGGGATTAAAAGTAGCCTATGTGCTATACCAGACTTTTCTCTAACTATGTGCCGAATTTCATCCAGATCCGTTCCCGTTCTGGCGTGATTGAGTAACAAACAAACATCCATCCATCCATCCATCCATCCATACTTTCGCATTTATAATATTAGTTAGATTGTTGTTTATACTATCCCTGCGTTTCTCCTGTCTATTTGTTCCCGCCACTTACTTAATAATAAAAATAATCTAACTAATCTAACTAATATTATAAATGCGAAAGTATAGATGGATGGATGGATGGATGGATGGATGTATGTTTGTTTGTTACTCAATCACGCCAGAACGGCCCAACGGATCTGGATGAAATTCGGCACATAGATAGAGAAAAGTCTGGAATAGCACATAGGCTACTTTTTATCCCGGAAAATTGCATAGTTCCCGCGGGATAGCGATAAACGAATTCTTTGCAGACGAAGTCGCTGGCAACAGCTAGTCTAACTAATATTATAAATGCGAAAGTATGGATGGATGGATGGATGTTTGTTTGTTTGTTACTCAATCACGCCAAAATACGGATCTGGATGAAATTCGGCACATAGATAGAGAAAAGTCTGGAATAGCACATAGGCTACTTTTTATCCCCGAAAATTGCGTAGTTCCTGGGGGATAGCGATAAACGAATTCTTTGCAGACGAAGTCGCTGGCAACAGCTAGTAATATTATAAATGCGAAAGTATGGATGGATGGATGGATGGATACATGAATGGATGGATGGATGTTTGTTTGTTACTCAATCACGCCAGAACGGCCTAACGGATTTGGATGAAATTCGGCACATAGATAGAGCAAAGTCTGGAATAGCACATAGGCTACTATTTATTTATCAATATTATAAATGCGAAAGTATAGATTTATTTTTATTTATTTTATTTATATGTCCACCCTTACAGCTATTTTTACAGGAACTAAGCCTAAGACAATAGCGTAACTATTTGCACTCCATGTAACGGAGCCTACCTATCCAAATCATTTCGCCTATAACTAATTATGAACAGTGCGGACTTTGTGAATTCATTCATAGAACACGAAAACAAGTCAATGTTTTCCGCTACGAGGTTTAGAGTGCGCAGTGCGCGCGACATCGGAGCCATGCGGAGTAGGTTGGTGCGCCCGCGCGGCGTCGCCAGCAACCGCGGCCGGCGGCGGCGCCACACACACCCCAAGGGGGCACACATACTAACATACCTTAACACTATACTGTTGTATATTTTGCCCCTAATTAACTGAAATATGTATTTGACCAGACAAAGCTCCCTGCGTACCTGTAACTCGTTGTATCCCACCATACCCAGTATAAATAGGTTTGGATACATTAGTGGGTAAAAAGGGTATACTCCATACTGCCTCAAATATAAAAAACGAATAAATTTATTTTGAATACGCTCTAACATAAGCTGATATTTAGTTTCATACGGGGCCCATATGACTGCATTACATTCGAGGCTACTTCGTACCAAAGCATTGTATAAGGCGATAATCGCTGTAACACTGGTAAAACCATGTGAACGACGAAGTACAAATCCCAGCATTCTATAGGCTTTCTTGCAAATATTCACGATGTGATCTCGGAACCTCACATCCGATGTGAATTTTACCCCCAAATCCTTAATCTCAGACATTCTTTTGAGTTTCATGGCGTTGATTTCGTAGTCATGGAGTATCGGGTTGTGCCTTCGAGTAAAAGTAATGGTGACGCACTTCGACGTATTGAACTGTAACTTATTGGCCTCACTCCATGAAACGACCCGGTCTATGTCACTTTGAAACCTTTCACAGTCTGCAGTATTTTTGATTGGTAGAAACATTTTTAAATCGTCAGCAAACAGTAAACAGCCTTTATGTAAGACAACCTGAGGTAGGTCATTTACCATAATAATAAATTGCAACGGGCCAAGGTTGCTTCCTTGACTTACTCCAGATCTTACGAAATAAGGTTCCGACCTATATCCTGCGTACTCAACAAACTGACGCCTGTCACTCATGTAACTTGCAAAAAACTTTAGTAGATGAGGAGTAAAACCCACGCCGGCTAGTTTTCTCAGCAGAATATCGTTGTCTACGATATCAAACGCTTTGCGAAAGTCGAAGTAGGCGGTATCAACCTGCCCCCCGCTGTCCACCTCTGGAATTATCTGAG
Source organism: Pandemis heparana (assembly GCA_963854515.1). Taxonomy (NCBI): domain Eukaryota; kingdom Metazoa; phylum Arthropoda; class Insecta; order Lepidoptera; family Tortricidae; genus Pandemis; species Pandemis heparana. The sequence goes on from OY978032.1 coordinate 9,152,117, forward strand.
CCATGTAGCTAAGCAAGTTACTGGTTGTACTACAGCCAGGACGAAAACCGTGCTGCGCATCCGACAGCTGAGCGTGTAGCTGACTATATATTAGATTCTGCAATGCTGACTCAAATGCTTTAGCAGGAGTAGATAACACAGCCACCGGTCTGTAGCCGTCGACACTTGTACCCCCTCCTCCTTTCGGGACATGATGGATGAGACGGGAGATGGATGGATGGATGGATGGATGGATGTATGTTTGTTTGTTACTCAATCACGCCAGAACGGCCCAACGGATCTGGATGAAATTCGGCACATAGATAGAGAAAAGTCTGGAATAGCACATAGGCTACTTTTTATCCCGGAAAATTGCATAGTTCCCGCGGGATAGCGATAAACGAATTCTTTGCAGACGAAGTCGCTGGCAACAGCTAGTCTAACTAATATTATAAATGCGAAAGTATGGATGGATGGATGGATGTTTGTTTGTTTGTTACTCAATCACGCCAAAATGGCCCAACGGATCTGGATGAAATTCGGCACATAGATAGAGAAAAGTCTGGAATAGCACATAGGCTGCTTTTTATCCCGGAAAATTGCGTAGTTCCTGGGGGATAGCGATAAACGAATTCTTTGCAGACGAAGTCGCTGGCAACAGCTAGTAATATTATAAATGCGAAAGTATGGATGGATGGATGGATGGATACATGAATGGATGGATGGATGTTTGTTTGTTACTCAATCACGCCAGAACGGCCTAACGGATTTGGATGAAATTCGGCACATAGATAGAGCAAAGTCTGGAATAGCACATAGGCTACTATTTATTTATCAATATTATAAATGCGAAAGTATAGATGGATGGATGGATGGATGGATGGATGTATGTTTGTTTGTTACTCAATCACGCCAGAACGGCCCAACGGATCTGGATGAAATTCGGCACATAGATAGAGAAAAGTCTGGAATAGCACATAGGCTACTTTTTATCCCGGAAAATTGCATAGTTCCCGCGGGATAGCGATAAACGAATTCTTTGCAGACGAAGTCGCTGGCAACAGCTAGTCTAACTAATATTATAAATGCGAAAGTATGGATGGATGGATGGATGTTTGTTTGTTTGTTACTCAATCACGCCAAAATGGCCCAACGGATCTGGATGAAATTCGGCACATAGATAGAGAAAAGTCTGGAATAGCACATAGGCTGCTTTTTATCCCGGAAAATTGCGTAGTTCCTGGGGGATAGCGATAAACGAATTCTTTGCAGACGAAGTCGCTGGCAACAGCTAGTAATATTATAAATGCGAAAGTATGGATGGATGGATGGATGGATACATGAATGGATGGATGGATGTTTGTTTGTTACTCAATCACGCCAGAACGGCCTAACGGATTTGGATGAAATTCGGCACATAGATAGAGCAAAGTCTGGAATAGCACATAGGCTACTATTTATCCCGGAAAATTGCGTAGTTTTCGCGGGATAGCGATAAACGAATTCTTTGCAGACGAAGTCGCTGGCAACAGCTAGTAATATTATAAATGCGAAAGTTTGTGAGTGACGATGTGCGATGTGACGATACTGACGATGTGAGTGTGTATGTTTGTTCCTTCTTCACGCTAAAACGACTAGACGGATTTGGATAAAATTTGGAACGAAGATAGCTGGTACCCTAGATTAAAACATAGGCTACTTATTATCCCGGCTAATTGTATAGTTCCCGCGGGATAGCCATAAACATACCAATTGCTAATTGATACACGGACGAAGTCGCGGGCAGAAGCTAGTATTAATTAATTTCTGTCTGTTCTTATTAAGTACTTACTATCTTATTGGAGCGTATATCAAACATAAAACCAAATATAATCCTTCCTAACCTAACTATGCCATAAATAATATTTGATGAACCATTAAATCCTTGATTACCCTATCCCTATATATATACTCAATAGCAAAAATAACGGGACACTTTTCCATACAACTTTGTATGGGAAGTGACCGTTTATTTTTGCTCGTCAGTATACTAAACTAGCTTCGTATAGTATACATTAAAGTTGTTAAATACTAGATTTTGTAGTTTAATACATGTATGTATAAAAAGTATTTTTTTGTTTTTCAAGAATCCCTAATTCACGCGTCTAATTTTCGCGTTGAAAATGTATTATTTAGAATTAGTAAAAAACTACAAAAGTTTTTGTTTTAATGAGTTAAAACAAATACAAATAATTTTGTCTAATAAACGCGTCGCTTTTGTAATTCACACGTCAAACAAAAGTAAAATATTCTAATTGACACGTCGTTTTTTCTAATTCACGCGTTACATAATTTTTAATTTGATTTTAAATGATTAACTACGAATAATTATTAAGTGCTCTATAAACATTTAAGTTCCAATAATCGATTTGTTACTAAATTTGAAATATTAGGTATATTAGAATTAGAACACAAATATGGAGAATTACTGTAAAAAAGTTATGTAAATCTATGTTTTTCTTTGCTCCCGGACTAGCATGGAAGTAGGTACTTTGTATGAATTATCTATAGATAGGGTTATATATCTTTAGTTAATTTTATAATTTTTTCACCTCACTAGCTCGGAAAGCCCTTTTTGTTTGTTTGACATCTATTGAGAAAATTGCTTTTTATCCACATGTGAAGAAAGAGTTTTGACATTTGAAGGCGGCTTAATGTTGTTTTTTCAATTCTTTCCCCTAGGGAAAAGGCAAAGGTATAAAACCATACAGCCAAGTCTTCGTTATCATTATTTTTGGTATTGGTAATTTTAAAAAGGCCAATAAAGGTTAAGTGATACCTATTTGACAACTAACAAAACGTAAAACGTTAAACGTGCTGAATTTTTAACATCACAATTAATGGATTGCATCGAGTAAAAAACAATATACAGTCTTACAACTTTATTTTAATTCATAAATATCAGCATTCAACATTAACCTTCGTCCTTATTGTGAAAACGGATAAAATGTTCTGACAGCCCAAGTAAGTCGATGTGCGAACAAAACGCATCAGAAATAATTTAAAAAACTTAAGTCAAAACGGGAGTAGTTCCATAAAGACGTGTTATGCTTAGGCTGTTTTGCGTTATTTTTGATTTTACTAATATTTCTATACTTCAAAATTTGTGTATTGACAAAGAGGTAAATAAATTATAATTGTTAGTGCAAACCCTTTTGCTTATTTTTCTCGCTGTAGTGAGGTGAAAAGTTTTGTGTTATACACTGGTGAAATAATTTTTATGGTGGTGGTACCTACCTTGTGAATCGAAATAAAATTGTTTTCTTTCTTTCTTTATTTAAGTATAGATAAAGTACTCACTAATACACGTTTTTTTTATTAAATCTGATTTTCGTCGTTTCTACAAATTTTGGTGAAACTAAAACGCTAAAAGAATTGATAAACTTTACTAATGATGGCCGTTTGAAGTTAAAATATAGTAAAAGGCCCAAAAGGTCTGTTTAATTATTAATCGACGTTAAAACATAAAAGACTTTCATCTTAGACTGAACCTTGTTGACTTGGAGATTAAGTTAAAAATACAACAAAATTAGGGAAAGACTGAAACTCTGATTTTGGTATCGGTTTCGGCCTATTTTAGCCAAACAATTTTAATAAAAAATACAAACTATACCTATTTATCTATAACATGACCATGATCGTCATCATTCATTGGAAGTACTTAGGTCAAATCTAACTGGCAGATTTTACCCAAAATACGGCAAGAAACATACTAAGTGCCTGTTTCACCGCTCTCTGTTAAGTTACAGTTATCCTAACTGTCAGTTATGACTCCATCTCTATTTATTACCACGAAACAGACAGAGACGTCAACATAGTTTTTTTTTTAATTTATTTAATACTAGCTGTTGCCAGCGACTTCGTCTGCAAAGAATTTGTTTATCGCTATCCCGCGGGAACTACGCAATGTTCCGGGATAAAAAGTAGCCTATGTGCATTCCAGACTTTTCTCTATCTATGTGCCGAATTTCATCCAGATTCGTTGGGCCGTTCTGGCGTGATTGAGTAACAAACAAACAAACATCCATCCATCCATCCATCCATCCATATTTTCGCATTTATAATATTAGTTAGATAATTTAAAAAGTATGTATACATGATTATGGTTATTATGCCACTATTGAAAACCCTCGGGGGGTTTATGTATGTAATAGTAGGCGAGTAACAGCGTTTCAGAGCGTCGCTAACTAAACTAAGTAGGTATTTGTTGTCACTCTCTAGGTAAGTAGTGATTTTTAAGTACTTTTAAAAAAAAATGGGATTGGTGGCAGTGTTTATCACTTCAGGCAGCAATTCCTTTGGGTATTCAGTGTCGCTGGTATTAGGTACGAGTTAGTTCTCCTTGCAAAGTAAAGCTTGCAAAAACCACAAAAGAATACTGTGTATATTAATTACTAGCTGATGCCAGCGACTTCGTCTGCAAAGAATTCGTTTATCGCTATCCCGCGGGAACTACGCAATTTTCCGGGATAAAAAGTAGCCTATGTGCTATTCCAGACTTTTCTCTATCTATGTGCCGAATTTCATCCAGATCCGTTGGGCCGTTCAGGCATGATTGAGTAACAAACAAACATCCATCCATCCATCCATACTTTCGCATTTATAATATTAGTTAGATTAGAAAGATTAAGTCTAAATATTTTTCAGTTCTCGGTTTCCCTCTAGTACTTTTCAGTAGCAGTAGTTCGGTTAAAATTTCGGCTTCAGCCTAAACCGAGGCCGAAGCTTATTTTCGGTATCAATTCGGCCAAAAATCCATTTTCAGTCGAGCAGAGAACAAAATAAGGGCTCTTTTTACGGGGTTTTTTCATTCTTTACACCGTTCCGTAACACAGAGCACTTAAGCAGTTTTACATCACACAAGTAATTTCACGGAACTCGAGTAATGTGTGTGTTATATTATATGTTTTATGCACATACAATGTGCAAGCTTTTTTTTTATATAAGAATAGGAAGGCAAGTGGGTCACCTGATCGTAAGTGATCACCACTGCCCATAGACACCCACAACCCCTTAGGGATCGCAGATGCGTTGCCAACCTAGTTTCAGAACATTCTCAAAAATGCAGGAATCCTCTCAGAAGTTTCCAGAAACTTTCACGAGTATTTATTGTGAGTTCCCATTAAGGAATTCTCCAACGGGTATTTTCAAAAACTTCTTAGATATTCGTGTTTTTTGAATCAAATGTTAATATATTATGCTGTGGACTTGTAAGAGGAGGGGGGTTCCGCCAAATAAAACCGTCATTTTCGCTCATTGTTTTTTATTTAATTATTTAAGATCACAAATCAAAATACTTATTTATGGATAACTTATAAATCACAAAATCACATTAAAGATACGCAGACTCAAATACGCGGCGATGTTCTCGAGTCGAGAGTTGAAGAACGAATGACCCGCTTTGGCTGCGCGTCGGGTATTTATAAAATCAGCGAATGACGTGGTGACAGCCTGTTGTTTACGGCCGGCCCAGGTGGCGCGCGGTCGCAGGTGGCCGGATGCTTACCTCAGCAAATCGGTTGCCGAGGGCTAGCTGTCGTTCACGCCGATAGACTGGGTAAGTAATACAAGATATAACAACTTATTATCTAATATTCACAATATATACGCTCACTTTATATAAACTCGTTTAGTATAACGTTTACTGGATATAATGAACGAAAAGTATAATCATAAAATATCTAATTTTGTAACGTATAACGTTGTTTGTATATAATATCAATTTAAATAACGATCAAAGCATATAATGTTCATAACAGCTAAGATTTATAACATATATTAATCAATTAATCTAACATCAAAAAGCATAATGCTCGAATAGTATAAACGCCTACAATTATTTTAATAGCAATGGCTTATGAAGGAACGCTACGTGGCTAGGGGGTTTTCAATCAATCAAAGCATATAATGTTCATCACAGCTAAGGTAGGTAAGGTTTAGGTGGTTATAAAAAAAAATAACTAACACCAAAGGCTAATGCGGGAGCTCCCGCATTAGCCTTTGAACCTAACCTATCCGAGTCGTTTCCGCTCCGTACCGTCTTGCTCGCTCGCTTCGCTCGCTCGCCGAAAATTAAGTATTGTGCAGCAACAATGTCAATGCAGCAGTTTGTTTTGGGTTCGCAGTTCTAACCTAAACTATAATTATATCTTATACCTAATCTTTATACTTAAAGATATTATGTATTATGGTTGATATACCTAATGATTGTTATACGTTATGATTGTTATGTCAAAAGAAATTAGTTTATATAAATCTTATACAAATTGAAGTTATATAAAAATAACGTTATATAATTTAAGCCTTATACGTTTAAAAAATATACTTTTTGCTGTTATAGCTAACGTTCATTATATCTTATGAACGTTATTATCATGAAATTAGATATTTTGTAGTTATATCTCGTGGGACGCACCCCGATAGACTCATACATACATACACAAACATACACAGGCCGCGTTTAGCATGATTGTATGCGTATAGGTAGAAAGGGGAAGCAAAATAGTGATGGATTGCTAACAATTATAAGTCATCTTGTACCAGGGACCGAAACCGGTATTTAAAAAAAAACCCCGATATTGCCTATAGCATATTGAATTATTTTATGCTCTTTATGTCACGGAATGACGAGGACCCGGGTTCGCGTAATAATGTAAAATTAAGATTTAATGGGACTAATTTGTGTAATTTTGATTCATGATTTTAATTTAATTGATTTTTAAATGACTTATTTAGAATTGAATTATAATAATTTATTAGTAAATTTCAATCTTTATCTATATTTTTTTTTAATAAAAATAATTGATAATTATTATGGCTAATTTCACCTTAGATTATAAGATAATATTTGTATTTGGTTAGACATATCACTGTACCTACAAAATTAACTACAATACCATTTCTTACCATGTTTAAAGCCATTCTCGGCCATAACTTTACTTTTCGGATTTTTCTATGTGTTCTAATTTTCAGTGTCGTTTAGAAATTCTTTTTATGTAGCTTTAAGTAACAACTTCGTATTATTGAATTTTCCCATTAAATATTAAATGATGAACCAAAGAACGAAATAGAACGCAATAATACCGGTATACCCCCGTATACCGGGTTTTGTACGATGAAATACCGGTATCCGGTCCCTGATTTAGACAGTGAATGCTACGGTATACCGGTATACCGGGTTTTGTACGATGAAATACCGGTATCCGGTCCCTGATTTAGACAGTGAATGTTACGGTGTAATAGGGAGCCCTGTTAACGGACAGGTGACTTATCACAAAGCTGTCTTATCTCCCTGCTTTCGGGAGATTTACCCCTTGCAAAGCCTTCGCTAACAGATGTCCGGCGAAGATCGAGGTATATTTATCACACTTTTATAAAAGTTTCAGTTTACAAAAACCCGTCAAATAGGCGAAAATCTTTTGAATCTAGTGGCTATATCTAGTGGTATACACAGTAACATGTCATATGCGTCACGTTTTCTCACCGTTTCTTCATACATTTTGTTGCGATTCCGTAACGTCACCGTTTTTTAAGTGGCGGTGTGGTCGCACCCTTATAATAGTCAGTGTATGTATATATTATGGTTTATATAGCCCAGGATGGTTGGGAAGAGCTTACGCGACAGAGAACACAATGGCGCAACTCTGTTCATAAGGCTGTCAACAATTGCGAAAAGCTCCGTGTTGAAAACCTCGAAGCCTAACGCCTTCACAAAAAGATCTGACCTAAGCCTTCCTACACCTACGCCACAGAATATATAATAGTACTAACGTACAGAATGGCCACGCTCCGCCCCGCACCGATTCGAGTTACCCCACCCCTCAATCGCAGTCTGCCGGAAAGCTGCTGGCAACTAGTAGGGCTCGCAACGCGATGTATGTCGGCCGCACGCCACAAGTTCGGGAACCTATCCTACCTACTTTATTTTATAAAACATTAGAAAATTAATGCTTTCTGAAATTATCGCGATTAATACATGAAATAACTACAGAATCATTCGCTTAAGTTTGTTGTCGTACATCTATTGTAATTGAAAATAATAATGCTTAAATACACAGACAGACACATTCTAAGTAAGTTTAAATGAATAGATACATTTATTTGCACACATCTAAGCCATATCTTCATTATAAGTACCTATATTTATGTCATTGGTAGTACTTATAGTACTAGGTTTTTGCGATAGACAGCCCTGTGTATCTTACGCACACATTGACGCGTGTACAGACGACGTCGTGCCTGTGTTCATTTCAGAACGCGGATTTTGGCCGCCATGTGCCTACGCTACTCCGTGGGTCAGTAGTACTGTGCGCCGTGCAACCGCACCTTAAAAACCAAATTTAGTTTCGCCAGCTATTTCTTACACTGGTCAATCTTGCTCGCACAGAAATCGGTAGTCGAAGCCCAACAACTCCACAGGGCGACACTAGCTTTAGTGACACACCGCACCGCCCCCTCCGGAGGAGTCGAAGACGACGTCCCCCACAAAACACCACACGTGGGTGACACTATTTTAACCGATACCGGCATGTCCCGGTTGGTTCTCCCCCATCAGACCACAACCTGACTGAGTTTCTTGTCGTTTCTTCTCAGTCAGGCTTAACGTAATCCTTCCGAAACGATGGTAGCATAAAAATTCGTTTGCTTGCAAAATCTCCTTAGCGTCCAAAGTCCGAGGTCGGCTCAATAGGAGCACCCTTTGGCATGCTAAGTAAATCTCCCCTTGCTGAGCTGCCCGTCTGGCAGCTCCCTTTCTCTCCGGTAAGCTATAAAAGCCATCAGAGGCTAACAGCAGTAGTCAGTTAAAAAAAACCAGCTATCTCACTCACACCTCCAGAGCTAACAGGGTTCTTCGTTGGCCGATACGTCAAGGAGGACATGAGGCTATAGTCACAGGAACCGTTGTCTCCCAGACGATACGCCATAATTCTGTACGTGAGATATTTCGTAAGATGTATGGGTGTACTGTATGTAAACTATTTATTATGCAAAATAAACAAGACAAATGCATTTGTAAACGACACTGAAAATTAGAACACAGAAAAATCCGAAAAGTAAAGCTATGGCCGGGAATCGAACCCGGGTCCTCGTCATTCCGTGACGCGTGCTATACCCCTACACCACCCATATCCCTGATATGGGGTTTATGGGGTTCGAAAGTAATCATTAAAAATCAAGAAGTAAATTTCTTGATTAATTTGATAAGACAAATGCAAATGACAAACACTGAGATACATGCACAAATTATTCACCTGCAATAGACGGGTGGACGGATGTTCTGTGATCAAATTGGGGACGTTTTGGAAAAAGGCCAGGTCAAGAGTACCCGAAACCGACGAGTATGTATGAAGAGATTGATGAATGTGGATGAAGCAAAAGAGGTATGTCAGGATCGTAGCAAGTGGAACATCAAAGTAATCTCTGCCTAACCCTGTGGGAAAGTGGCGTGACGATATGTAAGTCATAAGTCATTTATTCGTCGCTTTCATGTGTAGGTACATTGGATCTTACAAGCTAATAAATTGCCCAACATAAAACCCTGTAATAGGGCACTGCAACAAAACTTAACCTAGTAATGCGATTGACCAACTAACTATTATTATTATATACTTGACAACTTATTTATCCATTTTAATTATAATCACTATACTATCATATCATTGCTTGTATGTATGTATGTAATAGACGCATAGGTCATATGTATGTTACAGGCGATGCGGCTAGCAACCCATTACTAGTTTGATTCAATCCCACACATCCCACAATCATGCTATACGTGGCCTTTAGGTCTTACCTTGGGTTCTGTCTGCCCCGTATTGGATATAGAAGTGATTTGTGTAATTGTGTATGTTTTAATCTAAGCTATAAGTTCCAAATTTGATCCAAATCCGTCCAGTCGTTTCGGCGTAACGAAGGAATAAGCATACACACTCGCTCTCTCACATCGTAACAAACATTCGCATTTAAATAAGTGTAATGTAAATAAGTGTAACTGTAATGTAATAATTTATAGTAACATTCATATTTTAATTTATTTCAATTTATTGTTTATTAATAATGAAAACTAAAAAAAAAATAAAAAAAAATATCTTGGGACAATTGACACCAATTGACCTAGCCCCAAACTAAGCAAAGCTTGTAATATGGGCACAAGAACAACGGATAAACATACTTATATAGATAAATACATACTTAAATACATATTAAATATCCAAGACTCGAGAACAAACATTCGTATTTTGATACAAATATCTGCCCCAACCGGGGATCGAACCCGGGACCTCAAGCTTCAGCTTCATAGTCAGGTTCTCTAACCACTAGGCCATTCGGTCGTCAACTCTCAACTCAACTGTCAACTCTGTAAAATGTGCTAAGTGTTTCAAATTTCAAACTACAAAATAAACTTTAGAATATAAGATAGTGTTTGCATGCCAATTTATTTGGTTAGACGTGTCGCTGGACATTAATACTAAAATACTTACACCACTTTCTTACCATGTCTAAAGCAAAATAAATTATTTCATTTCAAATTATTTCATTTCATTTATAATATTAGTTGGATTTATTACATTTAAACCTTGTAATATGAAAAAAGTCGTGGTAGCCTAGTGGTTTGACCTGTGGCCTCTCAAGCAGAGTGTCGTGGGTTCAAGTCCTGGGCTCGCACCTCTGAGTTTTTCGGAATTTATGTGCGAAAATTACATTTGTAATTTGCCATGAGCTTTTCGGTGAAGGAAAACATCGTGAGGAAACCTGCACACATCTGCGAAGAAATTCAATGGTGAGTGTTAAGTTCCCAATACGCACTGGGCGCGCGTGGGAACTATAGCCCAAACCCTCCAATACACGGAGGAGGCCTATGCCACGAGGCACGCCGAATTACGCGACAAGTTAATAAATAAACGACAATAACAACAACATGTAGTACTTACTGAAACTGTAGCGAATTCGGAATAAAAAGGCTTATAAAATAAAAATAAAAATATGAACTTGGCGGGACTTGTTTGTTTACAAAACTGTTAAAATGGACTGGAATGGACTATACACAGCTGTGGTGTATACACAGCCTTATACCAGTTATATCCGACATTAGCCGGTGGTAACCGCTTTGAACAAGTTTTGGGTCGTCCGCAGATATAGAAATGAATATTAAATACCGAATTATACAATTACACATGTAAAACACGGGATTATAGTTGAGATAATTTCATAATAAAACTTTGGTTTGAAACCGCGAACGAGAAAATCTACTATAATGTAGTATGTAATAGATATCTAAACTAGCTGTTGCCTGAGAGTTCATCTGCAAAGAATTCTTTTATCGCTATCCCACGGGAATTTTCCGGGATAAAAAGTAGCCTATGTGCTTTTTCAGACATTTTTCTATCTACGTGCCGAATTTCATTCAGATTCGTTGGGCCGTTCTGACGTGATTGAGTAACAAACAAACATGCATCCATACTTTCGCATTAATTTTATAATATTAGCTAAGTAGATAAAGTTGGTCGTGTTATTTACACCATTTTCTGTGTTTGTGTGCGTGTGTTTATGTGTGTGTTGGGGGGAAAATAGTTCTTGAGTGGCGACGAACTTGAAAACGCAGTGCTGGCCTCCCACTAGGTGGACCGACATCTTGAAAGTTGCGGAAAACCGGTGGATGCAGGTGGCGAGTTGTCGTACATTATGGTGTGCTAAGGGGGAGGCCTTTGTTCAACAGCCTGAAGAGGCTGATGATGATGATTATATGTGTGCGTGCGTTTGTGTGTGTGTGGCACTGTATCTGTTACGAGTGAAGTGAATGCAGTTTTTAGGGTCCCGTAGCCAAATGGCAAAAACGGAACCCTTATAGATTCGTCATGTCTTGTCTGTCCGTCCGTATGTCACAGCCACTTTTTTCCGAAACTATAAAAGCTATGCTGTTGAAACTTGGTAAGTAGACGTATTCTGTGAACCGCATTTAAGATTTTCATAGAAAAATAGAAAAAAAAAACAAGTAATTTTGGGGTTCCCCATACTTAGAACTGAAACTCAAATTATTATTTTTTTCATCAAACCCATACGTCTGTGTTATCTATGGTTAGGTCTTTAAAAATGATATTGAGGTTTCTAATATCATTTTTTTCTAAACTGAATAGTTTGCGCGAGAGACACTTTCGAAGTGGTAAAATGTGTGTCCCCTCCCCCCCCCCGTAACTTCTAAAATAAGAGAATGATAAAACTAAAAAAAATATGATATAATGTACATTACCATGCAAACTTGGTTTGAACGAGATCTAGTAAGTAGTTTTTTCTATATAATATTTTTTTGTCTATATAATAACCAATATAAAATGACCTCACACTGCCTAGATTTTGCTTAAGAGCAGGGCTCTGCTAACACTGGATTTTATAATAACTTGGCGAATTTGTATGGAACCCTCAGTCCGCGAGTCCGACTCGCACTTGGCCGGTTTTTTTACGTTTTTGCGTTGCGGGGTGTTTTAAATTGTCTAAACAATTCACGTTATACAACCGCTTATACAAGCAACATACATACACACATAAACTCTTCCCCCCCCCCCCCCCCTAAAGGTTAATAACCCCTCTTGATTCCGTCGGCCCAGCAATTTCACGTGACTAATGACGTCATCCCGGTTATCCGGTCGCTGCTATCCATCATCCGGTATTTATTACCGGTTGTTTCCCCGGACGGGTGTTTCGTCAATCCGGATTGAATTTTGTACAGATCTGACATGATTATGTACTGGCAAAACGGTTTGTAAAGACTCCCGCTGTCATCATCATCATCGCGAGCCTATATACGTCCCACTGCTGGGCACAGCCCTCTCAGAATGAGAGGGCTTGGGCTATAGTTCCCACGCGGGCCCACTGCGGTTTGGGAACTTCACACATTGAGTTGCTTCAGCGAGCAAGGTATCCGCATAGCCTAGTGGTTATAGAACCTGACTATGAAGCTTGAGGTCCCGGGTTCGATTCGCGGTCGGGGTCATATTACAAGCTTTACTTAATTTGGGACTAGGTCAATTAGTGTCAATTGTCCCAAGATATTTATTTATTTTATTTTATTCATTTTACAATGTTTCCTCCACCGAAAAGCTCATGGTAAATTTCAAATGTCATTTCGCACATAAATTCCGAAGAACTCAGAATTGCGAGTCCGGGATTCGAACCCTCTGCTTGAGAGGCCACAGGTCAATTCACTAGGCTATCACGGCTTTTTTATCTGTCCTGCTTATCCTATTAAATAAATAAATAAATACATATCATGGGGCAAATTACACCAATTGACCCAGTCCCAAACTAAGCAGAGCTTGTGCTATGGGTACCTACCAGGCAACGGATAAACATACTTATATAATGTAGATAAATACATACAACATCCATGACTCGGGCACAAACATTCATATTCATCCTACAAATATCTGCCCCTACCGGGATTCGAACCCGGGAACCTCTAGCTTCATAGTCAGGGTCACTAACCACTAGGCTATCCGGCCGTCAAATCAAAATCAAAACCAAAATACGGTCGTCAAAATTTAGTACTTTCTTTGTGTTGAATATCAGCTGCGTCTACACGGTCTTTAGATAAGGCTAGGTTTACAAACGACCCAGTTTCGGTGAGTGCGGCCTTGACCTAACTGCTTGTGCATACAGCCCAAGGATGAATTAACAGATAGAGTGCTAATTTCGTACAATTTCTAAAAACTTCCGTGCAATATGTATGGAAACGATTAGCAAATGACCTACATTAAAAATCTGTATCTATTGGTTGTATTATAATGTTTACTTTAGTTAGAGTATCAATATTGATCCTACTAATATTATAAATTCGAAAGTTTGTGAGGATGGATGGATGGATGGATGTGACGATGTGAATGTGTATGTTTGTTCCTTCTTCACGCTGAAACGACTGGACGAATTTGGATAAAATTTGGAACGGTTATAGCTGGTACCCTAGATAACATAAATAGGCTACTTTTTATCCCGGAAAATTGCATGGTTACCGCGGGATAGCGATAAACATGTCAAAGGTCGCTGCCTAGTCGCAACGTAAATAATTATTGCAGAATATAACAATCAACATCAATTATATTCGTACTTAGTCCGAGATAACTATGTAGTTCCGTCCTTTCTTGCTACTTGAACGCAACGTATAAAGACACCATAAAACAAAAAACAGCACCTGGCAACACTAATAACATATGCCATCTGTCATTTTGCGCTGGACGCGATAGTCACGAAAAGTACTTTTCTTTCGGGAAAAAATACATTTTACTGTATCAGTTATCGAAAATATTATACGGCACCATGCCAAAAAGAAAGAGAGATGTCGAGGAAAGCAGAACGAAAATACTGCAATTAGAGAAAAGGCTGGATAGAGATAGCGAAAAAATGTGACGCAATTTCGGCTTCTTCAAAGGGTAAGTGATTAGGAGTAATATAATACAGGGGGTTTAGGCAAAGAAATAACCATCTCTCTTCGTTATAATTATAAGTTCTTTACAACACGGGAAAGTTTTTCCCAAAAAATAGTTACGAAGATATGAGAACGTACGTATTTTCCGTGGGAAAACTATGTACCTACACGTCTCACTGTATGGAGACTTGAGTAAAATTAACTCTGTTTAAAAGCATTATCGTGTGACGATTTTGCTTTCTATCCGTTGGATAGAATTGGGTCAAATCTTGACATGTTTGTCACAATCCTAACCTAATTTGTTTGGGATAAACAAATTTATGTTTTCTGTTCAGACTAGGAATTTACTTTTTGCCTGCATATAATTCAGCTCGAATACCAGAGCTTGGCCCAGAAACGGAACCTGAAGCATCAGAATTAGAAACTCAGATTACTTAAATAATAAGCAAATAAATAACTCTGATCAAAGTGACTCAGAAGAAGTGACTGATATTTTGTCGGCACTAGGTGAGTCGAATACTGGTGAGAAACAGTATGGAGACAAGGTGCATGATCAGATTTATAACACAATAAAGAATATTATTGTAGAAGGCCTGCCCAAGTAAAAGTCAAAAGCCCAAGTAGTATTTGTCAAAGAGAAACTTCTCGAGTCATTGCTGGTCCCTATCAACTGTAAATTATTTGATGTCACTAAATAGAACCCCAGGGAGTATTAAACGATCCCTCTAAGACACGTGATAACTTATTATAATTCATAATTCATTTATTGCATGAAAACGTGTACACAGGTACATGGGTATTATAAGAAAGACAGTTAGAAACGGGCTTGGCAATCTTGGGTCTGTATGAAGTTATTCACAACTTATCGAAGGAGGACTTTGACAGTCTGAATATCAATGCATATACCTATGCCTAATGCATAGATAACACTTATAAGAAATATTTAAGGTTCCAATTTAATTCGAGTTATATTAATACAATTGCTTACCATTCGGCATAAGCACCGCACCATTCCATTTCACAAAATTGTTAAAGCCGGTGATAGGATATCTTGAGATAAAAGAGCATTCGTTTAGGGGTTTATCTCAATGATCTGATTTGTCTGGGCTCAACTTATGATGAATGTGTCAGTAATGAAAAAATTTTAAAAAAGACATTTACTATGTCTAGATTTTGTCATAAATGGGGAAAAGAGAAATTTTTACTCCACTTAATATCAGAATTGTTTGGTTTCCAAATAGATTATAAAGGTGACATTAGCCCACACAAATATAAAATGGGAAAGACTGCGGAGGATAATTTAGAATTATTTAAATTTAGATTACTGCTCAATTAGGGACTTAGCAAGGATGTTAGGTAGTTTAGTTTTAGTATGTATGACAATATCTTAGTGTGTAATGTTCGTTATAACAACGATTTTTGCGATTTTTAATTATTCATAACACAAATATCAGAATTTAAATCTGTCAAAATATTGAGATCATATAAAAACAATATGCATTTAAACAAATTGTCGAATTTCTCAAATCATAATATCAACTTACTTAATTAAATAATAAAAATAATAATAATAATAATAATAATTAAAAAAAAAAAAAAAAAAAAAAAAAAAACTAACATTGAAGGCTAAGGCGGAAGCTACGCTACGCTTCGCTCCCGCCTTAGCCTTCTGAACCTAACCTATTCGAGTCGCTTCTGCTCCGAACCGTCTTGCTCGCTCGCTTCGCTCGCTCGCACAATGCAATTGTTTTATGCATTCGGCACCAGCCAAATTTAAATATGCGACAAGAGATAGTTCGCTTACTTATTAAACATATTTTGCATGATGTTATACCCTCTAATCATTGTTCTAAATGTCGTTATGGATTTTAATCATTATATTGAATAATCGAATATTCAAATGAATTTATTGCAATCGTTGTTATGACTAATTAATGTTATATTGCTTGAAGCTTATGCTCGGTAAAAATATTATGATTTTAGAAAATAGTAAAATGAAATTATGCTAATGAAACGAAACTAGTATGATGATTGAACGGCACCCAATAATATGTAATGGTTTTGTGTAGTGTTACAATAAATTTTGAAGCAACAAAATTTAGGACTTTGGAATGGTTGGGGGTAATTATGATAACATTATTACCATTGGCCAGAAGGCCAAAGAAGATCTCACATGGTGGAAGAATAATATTAGGACTAGGCCACATAAAGCAGTATAATTTTGCTTTAGAGATTTTCTCAGATGCATTATTCGTTGGGGTACAGAATGTAATGGGAAGAGTGCTAAGGGAAGTTGGCCAATAGAAGAAAATAAAGATTTCATTAATTATCTGGAATTATTAGCGTTATATTTCGCTTTACGATGCTTTGCAGATGAGATTTTATTACGAATTGACAATACTACTGCCATTTCCTATATAAATAGGATGGGTTATATTCAATTTCCACTGTTAAATAACCTTGCAAGTCAAATTTGGAAATGTTGCGAAGCAAGACATCTATGGATTCTTGCATCATAATATATTAATTCTAAAGATAACTTTCTGTGACAGATTATGAATCTCAGAGTTCAAATCAGGATACAGAATGGGAATTATCACAAGAAGTCTTTCAAACAATAGTTGACTCAATAGGGTATCTATCTATTGATCTGTTTGCTTCTCGTTTTAATGCAAAATGTGTTAAATACATTGCCCCTAGCACAGGGATCCATTGGCATGGAACATTGACGCCTTTACAATCGAATGGAGGGGGTTATTTTATACATTCCCTCCATTCTCGTTAATCTTAAAAGTATTGCGTAAAATTAAGACCGTTAGAACACCAGGAATATTAGTATTTCCAGTATGGCCCAACCAAGCCTGGTATCCATTGTTAAAATCTCTCATAGTCTTAGAAGTATGGTCACCACATCCCTTACATCTTCAACTTACCCTGGGGGCCTGTATTTTATCAGGGAATCAATGAAGAGAAGAATGCTACCTAATGATGCAATTGATGTTATGGTAGCATCTCTAGCCAAGAATAGCTTTAAGCAGTATGATTCACGTTTACGACAGTGGTGGCAATTCTGTAAAACCCATAATGAAGATGTAGTAAGCGCTGTTGTACCCAAGATTATATCATATTTAAGGTTAGTATTTCAAATAGAAGCCAAACTTTGAATTGCTAACGGTTAACTTGGTCTTTAATTTTAGATAGCCATATAGATCTGATAACGATAGAATAAAACGCTGGTGTAGGGGAGTTTATAAACTACTCCCAGGTATACCTAATACTCAAGTAATCATAATCAAGTACCTGGGACCCAGCCACTGTTCTGTCTTACCTCAAATACTGGTATCCTTTAGAAACTTTAAGTTTAAAAGAGCTCACTTTAAAGTCTAATGTTATTAGTTTTAACTACAGGACAGAGGGTCCAAATGCGGTCGCTAATTAATTACAGTAGATTAAACATAATGAAGGAGTCGTCGACAAAATTATCTCTACCATGTTTCAGTAATAATCCAGACATTATTTGGCCTGTATTGACCCTGTTAGAATATTTGAAAAAGAACTAATGACTTAAGACATATAGTGACTGCATTAAATTATTTCTGACTGTAAAGGACTTCAAAAACCAGTTTTAACATAAACAATAAGTAGATGGCTCAAATTAGTGATAAAGTAGTATAGATGTCAATAAGTTTTCTTCACATTCAACTAGGCACGCAGCATCGTCGCCAGCATACCGTACAGGTCTCACAACAGACAGTATTTTAAAAGCTGTTGGGTGGTCTAGCAGGTGATCTACCTTTGCGAGACATTATAACAGACCTCTGAACATTGAGTGTAATACACAAAATGTATTTGCCCAATCTGTGGCATTGCCTAATTATTAATTAAAATAACGTTAACATTTTAAATTTAAATGTAGAATGTAAATTACCAAAGGCTGATTTTCTTAGGATTTCCTGTGGTTTTAA
Source organism: Pandemis heparana (assembly GCA_963854515.1). NCBI lineage: Eukaryota > Metazoa > Arthropoda > Insecta > Lepidoptera > Tortricidae > Pandemis > Pandemis heparana. The sequence continues at coordinate 9,170,516 of OY978032.1, forward strand.
AATTATAAGAAATAATGTTACTGATTTTTGTAGTTTTAAATAATTATGTTCATTTTGGTTTATTATTAAGAAGATAAATTTTGAAATTTAGTTTGGATGTTTATATGTTTATTTTGGCTCTAAACATCTACATAGTTATCTCGGACTAAGTACGAATATAATGATAGGATTAAACGAACTTACCTGAAGTGAAGTTCGATCCTGATTATATGAAGTACTTAGTCCGAGATAAGGGAGCCTCCCGCCCTCCTCACGGATAGTCACTTTCTTACTATCCCCCTAGGCCTTATTATGATGACTCTAAACGTAATGACATATGTTATTAGTGTTGCCAGGTGCTGTTTTTTGTTTTATGGTGTCTTTATACGTTGCGTTCAAGTAGCAAGAAAGGACGGAACTACATAGTTATCTCGGACTAAGTACTTCATATAATCAGGATCGAACTTCACTTCAGGTAAGTTCGTTTAATCCTATCATTCTACAATCTATTTATACCCGGACGAAGTCGCGGGCAGAAGCTAGTATTAATACACATTATACTGTAATTGACCAACTTCACTGTAAACCAGCGTTGCTGCACTTTTGTGTGGCAACATTATGCTGAGTGGAGACCCTTTTTCGGGTTCTCTATCGTTTGCCCGAATTTCATATGCCATAAATGTATTGTTTACCATAATGACCATTTGCCATAGCTCTTTTTTCTCTTTAACTGTTAATTATTCAGGATTGTTATGAAATAAACCTAACCTAACCTATAGAGTTCTACAGGATTGCCATTTCAATGCTCCTGAAAAAATTACAGTTTCAGAGAAAAAAAAGACTTATGGCAAAATGATCATTATGGTAAACATTACATTATGGACGACCCTCGCACCGGCAGCTTTCTCGCACAAAGACTCGCAATCGCGTTACAACGCGGGAATGCTGAATGCGTGATGGGGACCCTACCTAAGGGTCCAAATTTGTTATAATTTTTATTTCTAAAGTAGCTTTAGTTTATGTTTATATCACTACTTTGTAATTATTTGTAAAATTACATTATGGCATATGAAATTCGGGCAAATGAAATGCTCGACCTTTTTCGGTGTCCTTCTGGGCCATCACAAACTGTATCAGTAATAAGCAATATCTTTAGTTAATTACTAGCTTTTTCCCGCGACTTCGTCCGCGTATACTTCATTTATTGACAAATAGCTTTTGCCCGCGGCTTCGCTCGCGTGCACCAGGATTATTTCAATCCCGTTTTTTTCCCGTTCCCGTTCTTACGGGAACATTTCCCGAAATTCTTATTTCGGGAAATGTTCTCTTAATGCTCCCTACACTCTCCAAACAACCTACATGCCAAATTTCAACTTTCTACGACCAGCAGTATAACAAAAAATCCGGTTTTTTCCCCGTTCATTTCCATCAAAATTTTGGGAAATCCTTTTGTATAGTGCTCCCCTATACTCCCCAAGGAACCTGAAGGCCAAATTTCAGTTTTCTACGATAATTAAAACGAAAAATCGATCCCGTAGAACTGAATATAAATCCCGTTTTTTCCTTATCCCGTTGGTATTTTCGAAAATCCTTAAAACTGTTTTTTACTATTATAATCACCTACTTCTATGCCAAATTTGATGTCTAGTAATTATAGTTCAGGATTTCGTTGAACTGAATAGGTATAATATAAATCCCGTTTTTTCCTTATCCCGTGAGAATTTCCAAAAATCCTGAAATTATTTTCTTAGTTTTGTAATCATCTCCTTGTGTACGAAATTTGAACAGTATATTTATTAAGTATAGTTACTTAGATAGGGTCACTCGGAATCGAATATAATAAATCCCGTTTTTTCGTTCCCGGAAATTTGTGTGTGTGTGTGTGTGTGTGTGTGTGTGTGTGTGTGTGTGTGTGTGTGTGTGTGTGTGTGTTATTGTTTTCGTAATCAGCGACCCAATAAACCGTACAAACAATACTACCCACTATAATATAATAATAATAATACCCACGTTGATTTTCAGACTTTGTCACCCCCTATCCCCTTTTAGGGGTTGAATTTTCAAAAAACCTGAAACAGGTGTTTACTCATTTATCGTTAGGAATACTCATGTGAAGTTTCGAATAAAATAGTCTAACTAATCTTGTTTCCCCATACAAACTTTGGACCCCCATTTAACCCCTTTAGGGGTCGAATTTTGAAAAATCCTTTCTTAGTGCACCCCTAGACCTTATAAGGAACCTACGTGCCAAATTTGGAATCTCTAGAACCAGCGGTTTGGGCTGTGCGCTGATATGTCAGTCAGTCAGTCAGTCAGTCAGTCAGTCAGTTTCTTCTTTTATATATTTAGATAATTTTTATGGCAGTGTTACCTTGTGAACCGAAATAAAATATTTTTCTTTCTTTTCTTTTTCAAATGGATAGTCCGTATTACGCTGTTGGTTGATTCCTCCATGATACCTTACCCACGTAGCTATGGTGCGGACGTGAGAAGTGGTGGGCGAAGAAAAATGGGGGGTTAGGGTTTTATAGGGATTCATGTAATTGGAAATCCTGTCAGTGAATTATTAAAGATACATAAATCACGTTTATATCCCATACGGGGTAGGCAGAGTCTAGGGCAGTTCTGTCAAACTTTTTACCCGACTGTGCCAAAAGGATGCCGCCGGCTAGCGGAGAACAGCAAAGAAAACAAGGCGTGGGTGTAAAAAATATAATACAAAATAAATATGTACAAAGTCGTTTCAGTCAGCACTGCTCTTGAAAGGATAATAAGCACTGGCCTGAGACTTCGGGTAGGCAGGAAAGCAGGCAGGGCAGGGTGTCGTGTCAGGATGGCCTCGGACTGCTCCGAGGCGTCAGAGCGGAGAGTTGGAGGAGCGGAAGTGTAGTGTAGGTAGTAGACGGGAAAGGAAGGGCTGTAATCAAACACCCTGCTTAAAGCTCGTAAAGCCTATCCAAGCCTCGTTTCAGTGTAGCCTAGGCCAGTGAGAAAAACTAAACGAGACTTGGATTAGGTTTCACAAAATAATTAAATTCTAGAAACAGTAAAGCTAATAATATTTACAGTACATACCTGCGTTAGTGGCAGCCCTTTTATAATTATATATAAGTAGTTTACAGAAGCAATCTTCAGTCTTATAAAATATAGTTTGAATAAAGTACCGAAATGCAGCTTATGCCTTGCCAAATAATCGACCGAGTCGCAGGAAAAAACAAAAGCTGATCGTAAATTTAGAATTTAGAATTTAGTTTTTATTTGTAAGCGGCCAGTGCGCATTTGGCGCGTCGCGGAGGTTTACTATGTTACAAGGATGGTTATATTTTTCCAGTGTATCAATGTGAGTAAAATCTAACTATTTTTGTGTCCATCTGTATACTTCATTTAATTAGAATGAGAAACCACAATAACATTATATTGCTTCTGGTCAAGTATTTCTTACCTAGCAAATAGTACAGTGCAATAGTTTGGCAGCCGCAAAATAAAATTGTTTTAGTGTCACTTTATTTGCGTGTCGTTAATTGTTACTCTAGTACGAATTGTAAAGAGATTATAGTTCACGAGCCGCAATATAATGTTGTTGTGGCTTCTCATTCTAAATTAAATGAAGTGTAGGTAAATAACCGATATAATCTGACCTCACACTGCCTACATTCTGTTTAACAGCAGGGCTCTGCTAACACTGGATTTTATATTAACTTGGCGAATTTGTACGCAACCCTCGGTGCGCGAGTCCGACTCGCGCTTGACCGGTTTTTACACGTCGTGAATTTAAGTGAATCTAGCTTCCCCGCAAAGTTGTTTTTAAATAATTCCTAGTGTTTCTTTAACTTGAGAGCAAACTGTGGTAACCCATAGATTGCCAATTTGTGGATCGGGATGAATACGCATAATCACTTGTTCTGACACTTATCCGTTTTACCCTGCGGCCTTTCCAGAGTCAAAAAGACAAGGTTCCATCACACCGTACTAGTCTATTCAAATTTGGACTGTATCACGAAGGTGGAGAGTTGAATTTTAATTGAGCTGTAGTTGTAACAGGACTTTTAGTGGCAAAGGATTTCGCGGAGTCAATTTTAATAACATTAGAATATCAATTTGATTTTAATTATCAATTTGTTACGGCGTTGTGCCAAATTAATCAAAACTGTGAGAAGGGTATTGTATTTGATAATTATTTTATACATAAATTAAGTATTATAAGGTCTTTTCATTCTTGGACTATTTGGTACTTAAACAAAATTCTAACCTCAAAACGTCTCATTTTTGATAATACACCACCACATAATTATATACATAAATCACGACTTTTTCCCTTACGGGGTAGACAGGGCTTAGGGTACTGTAGAGCTGCCTTGAGGAGGCACTTTAAACTAGTACGGGGATTCAAATAGAATTCGGCCTATAAGAACTGGGGGTGCTGAAGGCCTATGGTTTTAGTTAAACCAACACAATAAGATTGAATATTTTTTATTTCGCTTTGGAAAATAATCATTAAATATACAAAATGGGTTGCATCAGCAAGCCCCGTTCAAAGCGATCTGACCGTGCTCTCGAAATCCGAAAAACAAATATTTTAAATCATCGAACGAGCGTTCGATGTATGGATTTCAATCGCACCGACGAACCAGCCAGTCCGACAAACCAGCCAGTTCACAGTATCTTAGGGTAACAAGACCTAAAGGCCACGTTTAGCATGATTGTGGGCGTATAGGTAGAAAGGGGAATCAAAATAGTGATGGGTTGCTAGCATCGCCTATAACATGATTCCTAGGATTGTCGTCCATTCGATTCCATTTCATTCATTGGGTGGTTGGATGGATTATACACTCCCTTGCGAAAAAATCGGGCACGTATGGTTTTACAGATTTTTAGGCATTAGAGCTTAGAAAGTAAGCTTTTATGCACATAAAATACAAAAACCATGAGTACCCGTTTGTTTTGCAAAGGGGTATATTATTATCAGTTTTTTAACACCACACACACACACACACACTCACACACACACACACAGAGAGAGAGAGAGAGAGACATGTTTTTTAGTAACAAGTCAATTATTGGTACGTGTAAAACCATTAAGTTTACATTTTAAACTTAATGAGTTTACTTTTAACTTAAGGCGCTATCAACAGCAAATGACCTTGAGCAGCGCCACTCTTCACACATACGGTTCGCGTGCCTGTGAGTGAAAGAGAAGAAACTATTCCGTCTAAAATCTTGCAAATAAGACACAAATAAGAAGAAATAAAAAAAAGTATGGATTATTTGTGAAATATGACTCGTTAGCCATAGACGGTTAATGATGATTTTAAGACCAATCTTTGCAATTATTTTCTATCGAGCCGATTTTGTTCAATTATGTATCGAGTCCGTCTAGCGTGTTTGAAATATGATGAAAATTAACATTTTATTTTTTTTGTGTGTAGTTTTTCTTAAAAAAGTGCTTAAATAACATCAATTTCAACAAAATTAGGTGTTGTCAGCCTCTTAATGAGTTAAAATACAATAATGGTTCAAAATGTATGATGCGATTTTCTCAGAAAATTGCAAATTAACAGAATTGCTATAAACTAAAGCTAACCTAACCTAAACCAATCTACAGATTACGCTATTAAAAAAAATCATAAACCTAATAGTTTCACAGAAAATGGCATTATAATATTTTGAACAATAGTTGCATTTTAACCCATTATAGGACATTGAATGCGACTAAACCGCCGCGTATACGCAGTGACGTGTCGTAGGCGTCACGTTTTATCACCGTTTCTTCATACATTTTGTTGCGATTCCGTAACGTCACAGTCTTTTAAGCGGCGGTGTGGTCGCACCCTAAACTTTATATATTCTGATCCTTCAATTATGCATAATGAGTATAGGCATAATCGCTGTCAAATTCATAATAATGACAGCTAAGACGACACTAAGACGTCATGGAAAGGCCCCGGAGCCTCTAGTTACATACCCGCTTCGACTTTAAATATAATAATAGTTTATTTGCCTCTAACGGACGTGATTCGGACACAAAATCCGGACATTACTCACCCAAGGGTAACTAAAGTGGGCCGTAAATTACACCCACTGGTTTAGATCCGACACGGCCACAGAATTGACAGCTCACCGCTAGACACGACAGCGAAGAACTTTAGTGCCATCAACAAAGATGCGAGGATTTGTCAAAACATTAAATTAAAATAACCTAAGTAACCTAAGCTAAAAATTTAATTATTATATAAACCATTTTGCTGACTATATTTACATTGTCATCCGTCCTACATAATCCTACTAATATTATAAATGCGAAAGTTTGTGACGATGTGACGCGATGTGAGTGAGTGTGTATGTTTGTTCCTTCTTCACGCTAAAACCACTGGACGGATTTGGATAAAATTTGGAACGAAGATAGCTGGTACCCTAGATTAAAACATAGGCTACTTTTTATCCCAGAAAATAGCGTAGTTCCCGCGGAATACCGATAAACATGTCAAAGGTAGCTGCCTAGAGTCGCAACGTATATTGTTGCAGAACTTGGGACGTGTGCCGTTCTCAGAGACGTCAACTAGAATTTTCTACGCGGATGAAGTCGCAGGCAGAAGCTAGTGGGTTCTTAATTTCAGGTCAATCGGACCTACTGTTGAAGAGTTCCCACCTGCGGCGACGGTCCTGGCCGGACCACCATTATTAGTAACTAGCTTCAAAGTAAACTAAAAGTTAACTCTAGTTGACGTCTCTGAGAACGGCACACGTCCAAGTTCTGCAACAATATACGTTGCGACTCTAGGCAGCTACGACCTTTAACATGTTTATCGGTATTCCGCGGGAACTACGCAATTTTCCGGGATAAAAAGTAACCTATGTTTTAATCTAGGGTACCTACCAGCTATCTTCGTTCCAAATTTTATCCAAATCCGTCCAGTCGTTTTAGCGTGAAGAAGGAACAAACATACACACTCACTCACACCGTCATAATTGTCACTCACAAACTTTTGCATTTATAATATTAGTAGGATAAACTTCTTTTCCCGCGCAGACGGTAATAGCCCATCGATAATGGGCGAAAATCTTAGACATCATGTTATAGGCGATGCTAGCAACCCATCACTATTTTGATTCCCCTTTCCTATACCGCCCACAATCTTTCTTAACGTGGCCTTTAGGTCCTATTAGGCTCTGTCTATATAGTAAGGGATAAAAACGTGATTTATGTTATCACTACATAGTATAAAACAAAGTCGCTTTCTCTGTCCCTATGTGCCTATGTATGCTTAAATCTTTAAAACTACGCAACGGATTTTGATGCGGTTTTTTTTAATAGATAGAGTGATTCAAGAGGAAGGTTTATATGTATAATGCATGCATAATATACCGTGCGAAGCCGCGGCGGGTCGCTAGTGTATATATAAAACATTATGTTTCGCATCATCAAAAATCCACCTTCAGGCTGTTTCAAAGAGAAAATCATTACGAATTAATAGCTCTGCTTTTTCCTTCATACTATATTAACGTACAGGTAAATTATTAATATCAAAATGGGAACGAATAAACAACCATTAAGAATCTCCGTAATGAGTTTTTATGTAAATAATTATGTTAAATTTTCGGTTTTCTTTCCTTGTATCTTCTGAAGTATCGGATTTAATTTCGTTTATGCCTCGAGCTCCAAAAATTTGTAAGGTTACCCTAAGGCCACGTTTAGCATGGCTGTGGTCGTATAAAAGGGAAAGGTCCGTCCGGATCGCTACCACCATCTTGCTCACTAATCCTGCCGCTAAGCAGCGGTGCTTGCACTGCTGTGTTCCGGTGTGGAGAGTAAGACAGCCGGGGAAATTACAGGCACAAGAGGCATTTCATTTTAGTCCTCTAGGTTGGCAACGCATCTGCAATCCCTCCGGGGCTGCGGGTGTCTACGGGCAGTGGTGATCGCTTACCATCAGGTGAGCCACTTGCTCGTTTTCCTTCCTATTCACATAAAAAAAAATAGTGATGAGTTGCTAGCCGCATCGCCTATAACATGATTCCTAAGATTTTCGCCCAAAATCTTTTATACATATAGGTACAATATTACTTATGAACTTGGGGAGTCTTGTTTGTTTACAACAGCGTTATATGCGTTGGAACGGACTATAGTCTGAATTTTTTAACAGAAATTTATTTGAAATACTTATTTGTAAGAGGAAATGACTGCTTTGTGCATAAAAGGCTCGATATCACGATATCGAATTTCTTTTCATCGCAAAATCCCGAGAATAAATCGAATCAATACAATTCGCTTTGGACAAATTGACTTACTGCTTTACTTTTTGCCGATACTGGGATTATTCGTAGGCGATTTGGGGCCTAAACTTATTAGGGGGCCCCATGGAGGTATTATAGACAAAGTGCAATGTTACAAAACTTTACATACCATCATAATGTAAAAAAAGCACCGGGTAGCACTCCGGGAGTGCCGGCAGAAGTGAAAACTACACACACGCACACTCGCGTACACTTCGAAAATTTCAAAATAAGCTCTTAGAGGATCCTGATATCCTGGTACTTAAACTCTCCCTCCGTCTTACGTCTGACGCGAGTTTAACATTTTTTACCCATCCCAAAAAGTGCTGAACGCCACTAAAGAAGTTTTCACTTCAATCAATCAATCAATCAATTCTTTATTGCAACCATGGTATTTACAAGATGTTCTTATTTACTAGCCAGTACATACATGGACCCTACTAGGGCGTAGCAAAACTTAAAACTAAATCTAATAATAAGTAACATTATACATATAACCTTTATATACCATTATATAACTTCAAAACTTCGTAATATTTTAATCATAGTCTTATTGTTATAATGGGAGTTTGTGTGGGAATTTAGACGAAATTGGTTTGTTTACAAAGGCGTTAGAATGGATTGGAACGGACTGTATAATGTACATCATCATCACTACATAGTATAAAACAAAGTCACTTTCTCTGTCCCTATGTCCCTTTGTATGCTTAAATCTTTAAAACTCTGCAACGGATTTTGATGCGGTTTTTTTTAATGGATAGATTGAATCAAGAGGAAGGTTTATATGTATAATACATGTATAATATACCGTGCGAAGCCAGGGCGGGTCGCTAGTACTAGTAAAAAGTGTGTGGTGTGTGTGAGTGTGTGCAAGTGGTAGTAGTAGTACTAGTATAGTTATTCAATTGTGGGGAGTAAACATCTCTCTCCAGGCAGATGTTATGAAGTATCTATGGGTGGCGATGATAGCTTTCCATCAGGCGACCCTATGCTTGTTTGCCCTCATCACAACACTTTTTTTTTATATGAATAGGAAGGCAAACGAGCAAGTGAGTCACCTGATGGTAAGTGCCCACTGCCCATAGACACCCGCAACCCCGGAGGGATAGCAGATGCGTTGCCAACCTAGAGGGCTAAGATGAAATGCCTCTTGTGCTCGTAATTTTCCCGGCTGCGGTACTCTAAGAACTACTATGCAACTCTTGCGGCCGTCAGTTACCGTTCTAAATTTAACTTTTCGCGTCCGACTGTACGCTGTCAGAACGGCGACAGGCCAATTTATCACCGCGGCGTGACTGAGTGTACTTTTCGCTTTTTAAATCTGAAAGTTTCGACTTTTGTAACTGTTTCGTAACAATTGTTTTTTGACGGGACTGACGAGTAAAATAGCACTTTTGTATATCGTCCATATCTATAAAAGTGCAATTATTATTTACGTTGCGACTAAGCAGTTACGACCTTTGGCATGTTTATCGCTATCCCGCGGGAACTATGCAGTTTTCCGTGATAAAAAATAGCCTGTTTTAATAGGGTACCAGCTATCTCCATTCCAAATTTTATCCAAATCCGTCCAGCCGTTACGCAAGCAAACATAAACGCACACACACAAACTCTCGTCTTTACATATAGTGTGAAGTGTGATTACAAGTGTTAGCGTGTACATAGATGCGGCAGCGTACGATCCCAAGCGAAGTAATTAGCGACCAGCTGATGGCCAAGAGTCATAAACACCGTAAGAAACAAAAGTTGTCTCTCCTGTTGGGCATAAAATTAGCGACTCCGAGTCGGCAAACTTAAGGTTTATTTAAATGGGCCGAAAGTTGGCCAGGCGTCCCACACGCCGATGAAGACTTGACTTAAAAATATTGACTATAGACCCTTAACTTTTGCCATGTCCACAGGAGAGACGCGAACAAAAAAATGTGTACCACCCCCCCGAGCACGAATCTGCGCTCCCTTCGAAGTTACGTGCGGCCTAGCGATTCGGCCTTAACACATAGCTACTGATTTCTTTGACTTAGGGCACACAAAAACCTTTTCCCGACATCAGGGCCCAGATGTGGCACAGCTAAATTAAGCTTGTAAGTTGGCGAGGGGCCAAATATGACCGGTGCGTCCGGAACGACGGAATGATCGATTTTATGGATACGTAATGGTTTCGCCGTTTGTGCCTTTTGTGGAACAAGGGATAAGCGCCAAAAAGGCGAACTTAAAGTAGTACGAAATCACATTTTATGCAAAGCGTCTTAGAAATAATGCATATACACACACATCACCTCTGTATCTCTTACAGGGTAGACACAGCCTATGATAAAAAGACTAGGCCACGTTTAGCATGATTGTAGGCGTATAGGAAAGAATCAAAATAGTGATGGGTTGCTAGCATCGCCTATAACATGATTCCTAATTTTGCCCGTTCCCTCGATGGGCTTTTACAGCGCGGGAAGAGATGCAACTGGTATATATTCTATGTTTTTTTGCTCCCAGACCTGGGGCCTTACCATGACGTCCTAATTCCGACTCAGTTCAAGTCTTAGCTGTCACTTTTAGTATGGATCTGACAGCTTGCGAACCTAAACTGAAACGCATTAAGAGGCTGACAACACCTAATTTTGTTGAAATTGATGTTATTTAAACACTTTTTTAAGAAAAAATGCACACAAAAAAAATACAAAAAAAATATAATGTTAATTTTCATCATATTTCAAACACGCTAGACGGGCTCGATACATAATTTAACAAAATCGGCTCGATAGAGAATAATTGCAAAGATTGGTCTTAAAATCATCATTAAACGGTTCTGATGTCTTTATTTTTTCGACGTATGGGTCTGCAATTAAAAACATAAAGTCAACATATTTATACCTAAACGGCTAACGAGTCATATTTCACAAATAATCCATACTTTTGTTTATTTCTTATGATTTGTGTCTTATTTGCAAGATTTTAGACGCGCCAAGCTGCCGGAATAGTTTCTTCTCCTTCACTAACAGGCACGTGAACCGTATGTGTGAAGAGTGGCGCTGCTCCAGGTCATTTGCTGTTGACAGCGCCTTAAGACGTCATGGTAAGGCCCCAGTATGAAATATAACAAAACTTAATAAGGGTCAGATAACTTGCACACAACACAAACCAACATGAAACTTCGCTAGCACTGAACTATAAAAAGTTAAGCAGAACTTTTGCTTCTAGCTCGTAAAGTTCAGGCGAAAGTTGCATTGTTAAAGGCATATTATGGATAATATTAATATAGAGACCACAGTTTTTTAGGGTTCCGTACCAAAAGGGTAAAAACGGGACCCTAGTACTAAGACTTCGCTGTCCGTCCGTCCACTAAACAACACACAACGCTGATGATCTATTTTTCATGTCTTGTGTTTTTTTTTTGTTTCTTTTCTAGACAATTGTGTATATCAAACTAATATTATAAATGCGAAAGTATGGATGGATGGATGTTTGTTTGTTACTCAATCACGCCAGAACGGCCCTATGGATCTGGATGAAATTCGGCACATAGATAGAGAAAAGTCTGAAATAGCACATAGGCTACTTTTTATTCCGGAAAATTGCGTAGTTCCCGCGGGATAGCGATAAACGAATTCTTTGCAGACGAAGTCGCTGGCAACAGCTAGTGCTCTTATATTTGTGTATCATGCAGAAAGGAATAAATGTCTTCTTTCTTTCTTTCTTTCACTGCTGGGCACAGGCCTTTCAGAACTATACTATAGTTCTCACGCCCCAGTGCGGATTGGGAACTTCACACACACCATTGAATTGCTTCGCAGATGTGTGCAGGTGTCGCGATTTCCTTCACCGAAAAGCTCATGGTAAACTTCAAATGTAAATTTGTACGTAATTTCCGATAAACTCAGAGGTGTCTGGGATTCAAACACACGACCCTCTGCATGTGAGGCCACAGGTCAAACCACTAGGCTACCACGGCTTTTCGAATATCTGAAAAAAAAAACACCGGATAGCAGTGCCGGCAGAAGGGAAAACTACACACACGCACACTCGCGCAAAAAGGAAAAAAAAAAACAAAAAAACACGAGATTTGAACTGCGCTCACTTGAGAGAACACACTGTTAGTCCACACCTTATACCACTAGGCCAAACGCGCATACGTTAAGGCGACGAAATCAACTTACACTTCAAATATCGAACGCGGCTCTAGCTTCATTCGTATTTCAGAATAAGCTCTTAGAGGATCTGATATCCTGGTACTTAACTCTCCCTCCGTCTTGTCTTACGCCTGACGCGAGTTTAACATTTTTACCCATCCCAAAAAGTGCCCAACGCTACTAAAGAAGTTTTCATTTTAAAAATGTGGCGTTACTATGTCTTCAGCTGTTTGTTTGAGGTTATGGACCTGCAATGGTTTGACGACCGGATAGCCTAGTGGTTAGCGACCCTGACTATGAAGCTAGAGGTCCCGGGTTCGAATCCCGGTAGGGGCGGGCATTTGTATGATGAATATGAATGTTTGTGCCCGAGTCATGGATGTTGTATGTATTTAAGTATGTATTTATCTTCGTTATAGTATAAGTATGTTTATCCGTTGCCTGGTACCCATAGTACAAGCTTTTGCTTAGTTTGGGACTGGGTCAATTGGTGTAATTTTGTCCCAGCATGATATATATTTACTTTATTTATTTGATAAACTAGTGTGTATCTTAACTGTATCGAGAATCGTAATTGAAAAGCAAAGAGTTCCGAAATCAGTGGATCTGGGAGCAAATTCTATCAAGCAGCCTCTCCGGGCCGATACACTGCGTAGATATATTTTTTTAGTACGGTCGTTATGTCATAGTGCTGTACCGTTGCATTTGTATCGATACAAAATATAAAATGATAGCTTTTGCCCGCGACTTCGTACGCGTAGACAATAACCCAAGTAATACAAATGAAATAAGTAATTTTAAAAAACAGCCCCGAAGTTGAATGCACTTATTTCCGTCCCGTGGGAATTTCGCATTTTCCCGGTGGATATATGTGTTAGTGTTACAATCATCTACGTGTATGCCGAATTTGAAGTCTAGTTATTACAGTTACTGAGAAATATAAGCCTCATTTATTCTCTATCCCGTGGGAATTCAAAAAATCCCTTCTTAGTGCTCCTCTGGGATACTCAAGATTTACGTCTGCCAAATTTCAAGCTCCTAAGTCCGGTGGTTTAGGCTGTGCGTTGTCTGTCAGTCAAGTCAGTCACGGTACTGTTTTATAGGTATACTAGCTTTTTCCCGCGACTTCGTCCGCGTAGACTCATTTATTGACAAATAGCTTTTGCCCGCGGCTTCGTTCGCGTGTACCAGGAGTATTTCAATCCCGTTTTTTTCCCGTTCCCATAAGAATTTCGGGAAATGCTCTCTTAATGCTCCCTACACTCCCCAAGGAACCAACCTACATGCCAAATTTCAGCATTCTACGACCAGTAAAACGAAAAATCTCGTTTTTTCCCGTTCCCGTGGGAATTTTAGGAAATTGTCTCTTATTGCTTCCCGATACTCATCAAGCAACCTACATGCCAAATTTCAGCTTTCTACGACCAGTAAAACAAAAAATCCCGTCATTTCCCGTTCCCGTGGGAATTTTGGAAAGTCCTCTCTAAACGTTGCTCTAACACTCCCCAAGCAATCTAAGTACATGTCGAATTTCAGCTTCCTACAACCAGTAAAACGAAAAGTCCCGTTTTTCCCGTTCCCGTGGGAATTTCGACAAATTGTCTCTTAATGCTTCCTTACACTCCCCAAGCAACCTACATTCCAAATTTCAACTTTCTACGACCTGCAGTATAACAAAAAATCCCGTTTTTTCCCGTTCATGCTGCCCTATACTCCTCAAGGAACCTGAAGGCCAAATTGCAGTTTTCTGCGATCATTAAAACGAAAAATCGATCCCGTAGAACTGAATATAAATCCCGTTTTTTCCTTATCCCGTTGGAATTTTCGAAAATCCTTAAAACTGTTTTTTACTATTAAAATCACCTACTTCTATGCCAAATTTGAAGAGTCTAGTAATTTATAGTTCATAGGATTTCGTTGAACTGAATATATATATCCCGTTTTTTCTTTATCCCGTGAGAATTTCCAAAAATCCTGAAATTATTTTCTTAGTTTTGTAATCATCTACTTGTGTACGAAACTTGAAGTCTATATTTATTAAAGTATAGTTACTGAGATAGGGTCACTCGGTATCGATTATGATAAATCAAGTTTTTTCCCGTTCCCGTGGAAATTTGTGTGTGTGTGTGTGTGTGTGTGTGTGTTCCTGTGTGTCAGGTAGGTATGTGTGTTGTTGTTTTCGTAATCAGCGACCCGATAAATCGTGCAAACAATACTACCCACTATCTAAATATATAAAAGAAGAAACTGACTGACTGACTGACTGACTGACTGACTGACTGACTGACTGACTGACTGAGTGACTGACATATCAACGCACAGCCCACACACACACACACACACACACACACACACACACACACACACATACACACACACACACACACACACACACAAATTTCCACGGGAACGGGAAAAAACGGGATTTATTATATTCGTTTCCGAGTGACCCTATCAAATTTCGTACACAAGTAGATGTTTACAAAACTAAGAAAATAATTTCAGGATTTTTGGAAATTCTCACGGGATAAGGAAAAACCGGGATTTATATATTATTATTCAGTTCAACGAAATTCTATGAACTATAATTACTAGACTTCAAATTTGGCATAGAAGTAGGTGATTTTAATAGTAAAAATTAGTTTTAAGGATTTTCGAAAATTCCAACAGGATAAGGAAAAAACGAGATTTATATTCAGTTCTACGGGATCGAATTTTCGTTTTAATGGTCGTAGAAAACTGAAATTTGGCCTTCAGGTTCCTTGGGGAGTATAGGGGAGCACTACGAAAGGATTTCCCAAAATTCTGACGGAAATGAACGGGAAAAAACGGGATTTTTTGTTATACTGCAGTGCCGGTTGTAGAAAGCTGAAATTCGACATGTAGGTTGCTTGGGTAGTGTAGAGAAGCATTTAGAGAGGACTTTCCAAAATTCCCACGGGAACGGGAAAAACTGGATTTTTCGTTTTACTGGTCGTAGAAAGATGAAACTTTGCATGTAGGTTGCTTGATAAGTGTAGGGAAGCACTAAGAGACGATTTCCTGAAATTCCCACGGGAACGGGAAAAACGGGACTTTTCGTTTTATTGGTTGTAGAAAGCTGAAACTTGGCATGTAGGTTGCTTGAAGAGTGTAGAGAAGCTATAAAAGATCATTTTTCAAAATTCCCACGAGAACGGGAAAACGGAACTTTTCGTTTTACTGGTTGTAGAACGCTGAAATTCGGCATTTAGGTTGTTTGGAGAGTATAAAGAAGCATTATTAAGAGAGGAATTTCCAAAATTCCCACGGGAACGGGAAAAAACGGGATTTTTCGTTTTACTGGTCGTAGAAAGCTGAAATTTGGCAAGTGGGTTCTTTAGGGAGTGTAGGGAGCATTAAGAGAGCATTACGGGAACGGGAAAAAAACGGGATTGAAATACTCCTGGTACACACAAGCGAAGCCGTGGCCAAAAGCTATTTGTCAATAAATGAAGTCTACGCGGACGAAGTCGCGGGAAAAAGCTAGTAATATAATAATAATAATACCCACGTTGATTTTCAGACTTTGTCACCCCCTATCCCCCTTTTAGGGGTTAAATTTTCAAAAAACCTGAAACAGGTGCTTACTCATTTATCGTTAGGAATACTCCTGTGAAGTTTCGAGTAAAATAGTCTTACTAATCTTGTTTCCCCATACAAACTTTGGACCCCCATTTAACCTCTTTAGGGGTCGAATTTTGAAAAATCCTTTCTTAGTGCACCCCTAGAACTTATAAGGAACCTACGTGCCAAATTTGGAATCTCTAGAACCAGCGGTTTGGGCTGTGCGCTGATATGTCAGTCAGTCAGTCAGTCAGTCAGTCAGTCAGTTTCTTCTTTTATATATTTAGATATTATAGCATCTCTGTCTTCCATGCTAGTATGGGAGCAAAGAAAAAACTGAATGTACTAGTCAGTTGCTTCTCTTCCCGCGCTAAAATAGCCCAATGAAATGGACGTAAATCTTAGAAATCAATAAGCGATGCTAGCAACCCATCACTATTTTCCCCTTTCCACCTATACACCCACAATCATGCTGAATGTGGCCTTGGGGTCCTGTTACCCGAAGCTCTGTCCACCTTGTAAGAAATACGGACGTAATTTATACAATAAGTATGCATGTATCTCTATTATGCAACCTAACACTGACCATTTTAACCCTGTATGTATTGTATGTTTGGGAATTGATTTTTAGGGTTCCGTACCCAAAGGATAAAAACGGGACCCTTATTACTAAGACTACGCTGTCCGTCCGTCTGTCACCAGGCTGTATCTCAAGAACCGTAATAGCTAGACAGTTGAAATTTTCACAGATTATGCATTTTTATTGTGGCTACAACAACAAAATTCTAAAATCAAAATAAAAATAATAATTAAGGGGGGGCTCTCATACAACAGAGTATTTCTGGTACGGAACCCTTCGTGCGCGAGTCCGACTCGCACTTGGCCGGTTTTTAGATTCAATGTGCCGTGTGCTAGTCATTTATATCTTTACAAACTTAAAATCTCATGCCACCCACATTACACAATACCGTAAACAAACTATGCGAATACATAATATTTCATCTAAACCTAATCCGCAAAAGTTTGTATTAGTTCGGAGTTACGGCGCACTAATCCCAAATTTGAAATTCGAAATCCGTATCACGCTGTCCCTCTCCCTCCTAGTGTACACTATGTGGTGTGAGCGAGACGGGACAACAAGACGATTCATTTGAACTCCGGTAAGAAGATTATCTATTATTAGTTGCGGTGATTTCGTCGACTGAATCTCAGCTTAAATATTTATCGAAGTGTATTTTTTTTCTGCTCTACATATTCTATTAGGGTTCTGTTCATCTTAATTCCATGTTGGTCTAGGAACCGTTATTGATATACCTGTTAAGAGGGTGCATCCGTGCTGAGCTCGCAACGTCGCATTTTTGGTGATTTTTTGCGATTATTTCACAGAAACTGAATGAAAGTATCAAATATCCGTCTGTATTGCACTTCGTTTTTAGTGTATTAATGTGTCTAATGCAATAATTCATCGTGATGGACTTTTATTTTCTTATTAAACGAGATATAGTATTTTATCGCTTTAATACGAAAATAAAAGTCCATCACCATTAATCATTGCATTGGACACATTAATACACTAAAAACGAAGTGCACTACAGATTTGATACTTTCATTCAGTTTCTGTGAAATAATCGGAAAAAATCACCAAAAATGCGACGTTGCGAGCTCAGCACGGATGCACCCTCTTAATATTGTTCCAATATCGTTTTTTTATTTCGTTCGATAATATACCAATTAATTGATGGAACGAACAAAAAAAAACGAAACGGTCTTGCTTACCGTTAAGTACAGAGAACGAAATTTTAACGTTCGCGTTAACGAAATTATACCGGCTAAACCCAGCCGCCGCCGACATACGCCAGACGCTCCAGTAGTGGTGTAAAAGAGAGCAATACAAGTTCTATTTTTGCTCTTGTTTCGAAATGGCCGTAAGTAAAGGCCGACAACGCACTGGCATCGCATAAAGCGTTGCGGGTATCTATGGACAGTGGTGATCATTTAACATCAGGTGACCCACTAGTTCGTTTGTCTGGCCTCTCTAACATAAAAAAAAACCAGTTAATTTCGTTCCCCAAAAACCAATGACAAACGAAAAGCGCACAAACCGTTATCTCAATTGAACAGTTCTTTAACCGGTAACCGCGAACGGAAACGAAATCCTTTTCGTTCTCGGGCGAGTGCACAATACCGGTTTCATAAAATAAACCGGTTTCCAGTCCCTGCTAGGAGCATAGAATATAGAATGTACCAGCTGCTTCTCTTGCCGCGCACATGGTAAAAGCCCATCGAGGGAATGGGAATCTTAGGAATCACGTTATAGGCGATGTAAAATAGGGTTGCTAGCAGCCTCATCGGTCCCGCTCAATGCTCCTCTCATCTACCCAAAAGTTAACTGGTACAGATCCCTTATAGGGATAAGTTCGCCTTTGTGCATATATTTAATGTTTTTTTGTGATTTGTATCTGTTTGTGTTTAGATCTTGTCGCCATAGTCGCCAAATACAACCCCCTTATTCATAAACGCACTATAGGCCTCTGTTAACTTAGTAATCGTTTGTCCTTATCTGTCACTTTGACATTTACCTTTCACAGATAAGGACAAACGATTACTAACTTAGCAGAGGCCTATAGAGCGTTTATGAATAAGGGGGTAAGTCTGCGGTGTCTTGAAGCTATGAAATAACATTAAATGAATACCCGCTTTCGTCTTTTGTCTTTTGTTGTTTATAATTCACTAGCTGTTGCCTGCGGCTTCGTCTGCAAAGAAATCGTTTATCGCTATCTCGCGGCAATTTCCCGGGATAAAAAGTAGCCTATGTGCTATTCCAGACTTTTCTCTATCTATGTGCCGAATTTCATCTAGATTTGTTGGGCCGTTCCGGCGTGATTGAGTAACAAACAAACATCTATCCATCCATCCATCCATACTTTCGCATTTATAATATTAGTTAGATTATTAATGAAAAAACAAATTAAAAACTAAACTATAAACTAATCTTCAAATTAAATAATTAAAAAAGGAGAGACCCCCGTGGCATAGTATCACAGACGCTGGCATTCCCCCTTTTTACAGCGATATCGGTGTGCAAGTCCTTTGCCACATCCCTACCTCCCAAACGACTTCGTACTTGATTTAGACGATCTTTACCCCTTCATGCTGGAAGGTAACAAAACATAATATATACTATATGTATGCTAGCTTCGCCGTATTTCATGTTAAGATAACCCGTGACTCTGAGACTCCACGTGAAAGTAATTGCATCCGTTTCTTGGTGTTTTTTTACAAGCTTCTACATTATATACGCAGCGGCAGAATATGTGGCCCACGCATGTGTGCAATAAGGATACTGGGCCGAATTTCGTGTTGCAGAGTATATATATAGCTTACAACGTGTTGTTTGTTTATATCATCACTACATAGTATAAAACATAGTAGCTTTCCGCTGTCTGTCCCTGTATGCTTAGATCTTTAAAACTACGCAACAGATTTTGATGCGGTTTTTTAATAGATAGAGTGATTCGAGAGGAAGGTTTGTATGTTTAATTCTACGCAGACGACGTCGCGGACAGATGTTAGTATGCAATTAATGGTATCTTATAAGTATTTCCGAACATTCTGGAATTTTAAATAAATTCGGTGGTCATTTTAAATAGTATGTATTATTATAATTTTCAATATGTATGTATGTATATGTAAACTCATATTTGTGCATTTATTTTATACTAGCTTCTGCCCGCGCCTTCGTCCGCGTAGACTGAAATAGAATGAAATGGACTCGCTTCGCTCGTGCTTTGTGCTCGACTCGGTCAATTAAATCGATTGTACACGACACGTTTTCTTCTCCGATGTTCAGCACACCCTAAAAACCCTACAATACAATACAATACAAATACTCTTTTTACCCTACGTAGTTAGATCATCTGTACAATTTTATATTACGGATACTAGTACATACACCTACTAGTGACGTGGTGTATCTATCCGTCAATAACCATCGTAACTTTAAATTAAAAAACGCGATCCATTAGTATTTCAAAATAGAGCTCTTAGAGGATTCTGATATCCTGGTACTTAAACTCTCCCTCCGTCTTACGCCTGACACGAGTTTATCATTATTTACCCATAACCACCGCAACTAAAGTGGCTTTCGAATGAAAACAACCGAATTGAAATTAGTCTATCCAATTGAGAATAACGATAACACGGACAGACAAACACACACACAGACATCGCTGACAATCTTACAGCCCCCCTCTTCGGGGTTTAAAAATTATTTATTTATTTATTTATAGGCCTTTTTATTCCGAATTCGCTATAATTAAAGATATAAAAATATAAAAGTTTAAATTAAATTCGAACGTTGGAATGTCTCGTCATCGACACAATAAACATTAAAAGAAAGAAAACATTTATTCGTGACACTACAAGCTTATGATACAAAAAAAAGAAGTAAAAACATAAAGAACATATAATGTGTCACGAAATGGTCCCACCTCAGCATAATACTGACCTAAAAGCCAGCGCTGTCCGTTGGGACCATCAAGTGCTACTGTAAGCACATAAGCACATTAAAAACATTTAAATGGACCAGCATTACAACAACCTTTAATATGGCTGAATGGACAATATTCCTTTACCCCTTTACCACAGCTAGTTCTTTACATGAGATCCGTTTTAGAATCCGCAAAATATGCAAGTTTCGGATGAGGATACGGATACCCAGTGCGTCACTAGCGGCATATGATATTCAGGGTCCGACCTCCACGTCAACACTCGACCGCCGTCATTTATTATTTACATAGTTCCTGTCGGGCGCGGTATAGGGATTACTGAGTTATGCGCTTGCGAGAGCGGATTTCGTATACTTTTAGGGTTCCAAACCATGTAACTAATATAGAAAGTAACACATAACACATGCATGCGCATGTTGCCTTGCTTGTATTTGTATTCAGTTCTTAATAAACTTTAAAATATCATGTATTTTTAGGGGGAGGAGCGCTGCTTATCCTATAGCACAGGTTTTCACCTATTTAGGGAGCAGAGTTCTAGTGAAAGATACCATGTAAATGATGTTTTTTAGAAATAAATATTATTATTAAAGTATAAATGAATGGATGTTTGTTTTACTCAATCACGCCCGAACGGCCCAACGAATCTGGATGAAATTCTGCACATAGATAGAGAAAAGTCTGGAATAGCACATAGGCTACTTTTTATCCAGGAAAATTCCCGCGGGATAGCAATCAACGAATTTTTTGCAGACGAAGTCGCAGGCAACAGCTAGTACCTTTATAAACTTCCATGCTGCAAGCTTATTACGTAACTCGCTCGCAATCGCCATCGTGTTGTTTTTGACAGTTCTTGTACGAATGTGACAGCTAGCTGATTCCGATACCAATTGTCAGCCCATACATGAACTGTCAAAATGAACACGATGGCGATTGCGAGCGAGTTAGACAATAAGCCTACAGGTCAGCTTTGTTGTTTTGCATGGTGTCCTTCCATTTGACCTAAAAATTATTGACAAAAGCATCATTTTACAAAATGATCATTTGACAAAATTTAAATATCTTATAAACCGTGAACTTTTTTAAAAATCTAAAAATCTTTATGCGTGGCTCACATTAGGTTAGGTTAGGTTTGTTTTATAAGTTTTAAAAAAGTTTACGGTTTATCAGATATTTAAAGTTTGCCAAATGATCATTTTGTCAATAATTTTTAGGTCAAACGTTAGTGAACCGTTTTGCATAGGTGTATATATGGCTGTAACAGTACCACAGAGACAGCGGGAGCGGCTGCTGGGCCCACAAAAAGCGGGAGTAATATTCGGCACCAAATTATTTATTATTTTGTTCCGCTGCCGGTCGCGATGCAGGGTTTCGGTGCTCGTAGGCCAAGCTTTTTTAAAGACGTGGGACGCCGGTTACGACAGCGTGGTCTGGGGCCTTACCATGACGTCTTAATGCGATTCAGTTTAGGGTCGCTCGCTGTCAGATTCATACTAAAAGTGACAGCTAAAACTGGACGTCATGGTAAGGCTCCAGGGGCCTTACCATGACGTCATAATCCCGACTCAGTTCAAGTTTTAGCTGTCACTTTTAGTATGGATCTGACAGCGAGCGAACCTAAACTGTAACGCATTAAGACGTCATGGTACGGCCCCTGTATTGCGTCTGAAGTGAAATTACGGTTCTAATATGACGCGATCTAACAGACTGGGACAAATTCATACCGAAATCATTCAAGATACTGAAAGGGTCGAAGTAACCATGGCAATAGGTTCCGAAACTACTGAATAAGGTGCTAACTCAAACGCTTACATTAGATAATTAACCTTAGCGTGAACGTCTGAAGGTTCATAGTTCAGTAAAAATATGAAGGAATTAAGACATTCGAGTTTAACGCAAAGTTGCGAAGGATTGATTGAGGGTAGTTAGTTTTCGTTAGTTGTTTTAGTTTGGATGGGTTCTTTGGGATGTAATTATAGAAAAAAAGCTGGTCAAGCGTGAGTCAGCAAAACGATTCGTAGTCTCTTCGAGACTACCAGCCTTATTCATAAAAAGTTAGAGGCTCGCTATAAGCTCGCTATAGGACCGATGCAAAAAAACATGATTCATAAACGTCAATTAGCGCTAATCAGTCCTTCAAGGGTCTGTTAAGTCTTCCGAAAGTTAGCGGACCGTAGACCCTCCTTTATCTCTCTGCTAACTCACAAAATGGCCGCCACAAATGTGAACAGCTGATTTTGGCAAGCACAAAACCATACGCAAGACAGTTTTTTTTGTTTTAAGTTTTTATCCCCTTCGGGAAAGGTAAAGGAAACTAGATCCACACTGCCTGGTCTGTCGTGTTAATTCGCTGGTTTCCCGCTAATTAGCTGCCACTGCTGTCAATTTCTTTTTTTAATTCACTTAAAGGCCATTTTTGTTCTATGATTTGTCAAGGTGGCCAACATAACGCGTCGAATCCATCCATTATCTCATTATAGCTAATGACAGACTGCTAGCAAGCGTTTATGAATCATACTTTTTAACAACTGTCAAATAAGCTTAATCAGTCTGTTAACTAATGAACCGATCCAATGGGATAGTCTATTTTTTTACAAAGCATGGTAAATCGAAAACCATTTCGAGATAAATGCTTTTTATATCGTTTTCTGTATTTACTTTATTTTATTTTACAATAATGAATTTATTACATGAAAAATAAGCAATAACCTTCATTTGACATTCCCACAAATTACGTAGACGGTCCAAAATGTACTTTATTTGCTAAGTTTACAAATTCTTCACTATTTACGCGTCGATTATACTACGGAGTTCAACTTGGACCCGCAATCTGACATTTCATTCATCTTATGACATGACAGATGACAAACAAATTACAATCTTATTATGATGTCCTTCTTGGGGTGCGAGTCGGGTTACCTTCGCGTGTGGTCAAGAGCTGCGGTTCGTTTTTGGATCCGTCCGAGGGGAAGAGCAGTGCTTGGTCCGGTGCACCCTGGGCTTCGGTTAATGATTTCCTGGCGGTCTCCGTGGGATATCATTGTCCGTTGGCTAAGAGCCCGACAGGGGGGGAGGGGGTCGTTTGACCGTGTTCTACCGTACAACGTTGCCGACATTTTTATGTCACAAGATTTTTGAATACTGTATTTTTTACTTTGACATTGGCGAAATCATCGCATCGATCGATGGGGCCATAGTATTAAAAGAAGAAGAAGATGTCCTTCTTGTTTTACAACGAATGTGAATTTACCGTATTGAAGATTGAAATACTCTAGCTGAGTTTATACTGGATTCCGATAACCCTTTCTGAATAAATATTACTTTTGTTTAACCCGTACACCGATCAACCTGCACGAACGACGACATACGCTTCTCTCCTGGACAATCGACTTGGTTTGACCCCGGACACCGATCAGCCTGAACGAACGAGGACCTACGCTTCTCTCCTGGAAAATCGACTCGGTTTGACCCGGGATACCGCTCAGCCTGCACGAACGACGACATACGCTCCAGTAGAATGGCTGCCAACACCCAGTTTGTTAGAGCTGATTCAACAAATCTTCCCAAAATGGAATCATGGATGACGTTACTGATAAGCTCGTCAAAAAGTCCTTAGTTTTGGAAAAAAATACATATATAACTCTTTGTGGTCAGTCACTATAAATTGTATAAACTATTAGTCTATTAAATAAAACAAATTTTATTCTTTATTCGCTTTTTATTACATAGACATAGACAGATAGATATTATTTCTTAACCCACACACTATTAGAATGATAATGGTCCATATAACTTCAATAGTCTATTTAAGACACCATGACCTCTTCAAACGGTTGTTAACATGTACAAACACTTTTTGTTTGTTATTGCGATCAGTATAACTTGCAACCAACCAACTTGCAACTTGCAACCATACATTTTTTTGTCATTTCGGAATCCGGGAGGCAAGCAAAGTTCAATTTCTAAGGGTTCAGTTCAGGTGACTAGCACAGGTCGTCACCTGAACTGAACCCTTAGAAATTGAACTTTGCTTTTCTGTAAAGTACGTTGGGGTAATCGGAATCCAGGTAATTAGAATTCAGAGGAAAGGCAGTTCAAAAATATGATAATAAGAAAGAATGAATACACTCGACGCGACTTGAAAAACTGGGAACGTTGTGACATGACATTGGCACTAATGACAGTTTCTCAACTTCGCCACAGATAGAAAATACAATAATCCCGCTGCTACACATACGTATTATGATCAATTTATCAAATAAGCGTATGTGTGGCAGGGGCATAGGAAACTATGACGTCATCAACCAAAATACTTTCAATAATTAATATAAAAAAAAAATTGAGAGTTATATATGATAAAATATTGAAATTAGTTTCTTATAATTGACTTCTCTATCCAAAAAAAATATAAAAGGACAGGTATTTTTTTTTAGACAATCCCAATTAAGGATTTTTTATGAATAAGGCTGTACAACTACTATAACTTTAATTAATCATACACACACACAAATCACGTCTATATCTCTTACGGGGTAGATAGAGCCGGTGACAAGGCCTAAAGGCCACGTTTAGCATGACTTTTTTTATATACGAATAGGAAGGGAAACGAGCAAGTGGGTCACCTGATGGTAAGCGATCACCACTGCCCATAGACACCCGCAACCCCGGAGGGATTGCAGATGCATTGCCAACCTAGAGGACTTAGATGAAATGCCTCTTGTGCCTGTAATTTCCCCGGCTGTCTTACTCTCCACACCGGAACACAGCATGCAAGCGCTGCTGCTTAGCGGCAGGATTAGCGAGTAAGATGGTGGTAGCGATGACCTTGCACAAGGCCCTACCACCCGCAAAACTGTGGCAACATTATTTTTATGACTTGTTAATCTACCCTCCATACTCTTATTCGGACATTTCATCAAACAACCTCTTTTCCTATTATTTGAGAGAGAGAGAGATACATTTTACACACTTTCGATCATGGACGTAATACAATAAACGGGACTGAGCACTCGCAGCTGAAAAATGAGCAGAGCGAGATAGTTCGTAGGGAGGAGTGTGTCCCTTTCTAACAGGGTGACAATAAGATTTTTGCTATGTGAGACAAAATTCGATCCTGCAATCATTCTGCTAATTGTTTATTATGAACACTGAAGTTTTTCATTGGCTACTAAAATCATACTAGTCCTACTAATCCTTCCTACTTTCCTACTAATATTATAAATGTGAAAGTTTGCGGAACTATGCTTCTTGAACTTGTTCTGTTCTTTTACCGCAGAAAGAAGAAGAGAATTCACTCAGAAACGTCAATTAACATATCTTAAATTTAACAAAAAGGTAAAATCAACAAAAAGTAATGTACAGCAGTAATGAGACACAATACACGAATTCATGGTCAACATATTAGTGAGAAGGGTTACCATTAAAATAAAAAAGCAGACTAGACAAAAATATATCTTTTATTATTTATTTAATACAACGAAATTAATGAATTTATAGTATGCTAACTTAAAACTGTTAAAATAACATGAAAATAATATTTTAATGGTGTTTCAACGTAGTCTTTTTTAAGCCAAACTTTTTGATCAAAAGCATTTTTTTTAGGCTGGCAAGATGAAAGAACGAGACACACTCCTCCCTTGTCGCTATCCCTCTCGGCACAGATTAGCCTCTGTCTACGGCGCAACATAAAAAGATACTTTCTTCCCTTGTAATATGGTTCACTTTCGTAAATACAAATTTTCAGAGTACTCAGTCCTGCTTATTGTATTACGTCCATGCTTTCGATACACGTAGATTTAAAATATCTTCAGTGGAAATTTCAAATGTCGTAAGGGACATTTTGTCGTAAGTCCACTTTAAGCACCATTGAAATCAGATTTTTTTTCTCTATCGAACAGTTTATTTAACATTTTGTTACCTCTTCAAATTAAAGAGTTAGACGGTGGTTAAAATTTGACGTAACTCCATAGTAATATCTAAAAATCAATCAACAATATACTTAAGAATAGTTTGCCCTAAGAATAGTAAGGGCCCCACTCAGCATTAAATGTATTATGTGCACAGTTTGATTAATTCGAGTTAACACTTGATAGATGGGCGTGCCTTCAGTCAATTTTCAACTTTGACGTCATACAAATAAAGCCATTTTTAATATACCGCTACCCACGTTTACAGATTATGTAAAAACAATTTTATTTGTATGACGTCAAAGTTGAAAATTGACTGAAGCTACGCCCATCTGTCAAATGTTAACTCCAAGTAATCGTACTGTATTGTTGTTATTTGTGTTTTTAATACCAAAAATAACACCAAACTCCCTTGTTACAGATAAACCAGCCGAACTAAAAAATGCCGCGAACCGCGCGCCGCCATTTTGCCGAGCACGCGCCGTCATGAACTTGGCAGTTCCGCAACCGGGCCATAGATGGCGCTGTTATCAATGAGTAGTGTTGTAGTGTTTTGTACGTTCAGAGTGTAGAGTGGTTATAGTTATATTAGTGTAAGTGTGCGAGTGAGATGCGAGACGGGTCCAAACCTGGGCCGAGTAGTGCCTCGACGGGGCATGGTTTTGAAAAAGACGATGATGGTACGTATTTTAATATCTTTGTGCATGATTACAAAAACGGGTAACTCACGTATAATGCTAGATATGTTTCGGGCTAATCCGTAGTCCTTCCTCATGGAGCGCTCGCCCCGGCGGCAGCGAAACGAACACTTCGCCAGCGCTCTGCTCGCGCGGCTACTCAACGCAGCTGACAGCGGCGCACAACTACCCTACCTACTCTACCTTTGTGCATGGACACGATTATATTTATTTATTTATTTATTTATTTTTTCATAGACCACATTCAATTCAGTCGGAAGAAGTAATAATGATATCCTGTGGACAGTTAACAAGTTCCCATTAATCCTGCTAATATTATAATTGCGAAAGTTTGTGACGATGTGACGATGTGAGTGAGTGTAATGTTTGTTCCTTCTCCACGCTGAAACGACTGGACGGATTTGAAAAAAAATTGGAATGGAGATAGCTGGTACCCTAAATTAACACATAGGCTACTTTTTATCCCGGAAAATTGCATAGTTCCCGCGGGGTAGCGATAAACATATCAAAGGTCGTAGCTGCCTAATGTAAGTCTAATCTTATTCAGACGAAGCCGCGGGCAGAAGCTAGTAATTAATAAATTTAATTTTCCGAGAACATTGCGCTAGAAAATTTCGCTACTATGGTAACTTCACTTTGTGCATTGCTGTGTATAAGTACAAAAACTAGTTGTGGTGTAAGCGCAAGTAGCATAAAGTTCAGCAAAGTGTAAGCAACTGAGAAATTACAATCTCAAACAAGCTAATAGAGATGGTGCGTATTAACATAACCAGGTTTTGATACCAGGTATTTCATTGCAAGTATATCAACCAGTATGCTTAGTATAAGTTTTGGGTCACAAAATACGTCTCGACCGCGTTTGTGTTAAATTACAATACTGTAGACTGTAGAAATTAATTAAATAAAACAACTTAAATTGTACTGAAAATCCAACACGCAGCGCTGACAAGATCAATGACACAACTCTACTTCTTTTGTTTTTCTTTCTGTCAGCGCTGCGTGCAATTGGGTTTATTAGCGGCCTTTTACAAAAAGTTTATACCTAAGTAGCTCAGCTCTACCTAAATAGGTGCGTCGCCTACAAATACATTACAATACAAATACTCTTTATTGAACACCACAAATCAGTACAAAACAATACAGAAACAAAGAACAAAGTATACAATAGGCGGTCTTATCGCTGCTGAATTGTCAAATAATGTGAGAAATTTTAGTTGTCGTTTCGTCCCGCTTGTGGCGCTGAGCCTCTAGTATAAGTTTTCGCACGAACTAACGTCTCGAACGCATTCACGACAAACGTATCAATTACTATGGAATAATTAGCAGCGCCACTTGCGGATCGAAACGGCAACAGTTTTCATAGTATTTAAGAGGGTGCATCCGTGCTGAGCTCGCAACGTCGCATTTTTGGTGATTTTTTGCGATTATTTCACAGAAATTGAATGAAAGTATCAAATATCCGTCTGTAGTGCACTTCGTTTTTAGTGTATTAATGTGTCCAATGCAATGATTAATAGTGATGGACTTTTATTTTCATATTAAAGCGATAAAATACTATATCTCGTTTAATAAGAAAATAAAAGTCCATCACCATGAATTATTGCATCAGACACATTAATACACTAAAAACGAAGTGCACTACAGACGGATATTTGATACTTTAATTCAATTTCTGTGAAATAATCGCAAGAAATCACCAAAAATGCGACGTTGCGAGCTCAGTACGAATGCACCCTCTTAAGATTTTAACGCAAACGCTTTCAAGACGGTGTTCTGTGACCGAAAACTTACACTAAGCATACAGGGGCCTTACCATGACGTCCTAATTCCGACTCAGTGCAAGTGTTAGCTGTCACTTTTAGTATGAATCTGACAGCGAGCGAACCTAAACTGAATCGCATTAGGACGTCATGGTAAGGCTTCTGTTCATTTTCCCAAAGTAATTGAAACGTTAACGCGAACGTGCTCGAGACGTTTGTCGTGCCTACAACTTACACTATAGAGGCTCTGGTACCGACCCGATATACTTGCAAGACTTGAAAGTAATTTTCCATTAAAGTAAGTACTAAGTAGTCCCTTCAAAGTACTACTAACTCGAACTCGAACGTCGAACGACTCGAATGTTAAAATGGCAAGGGAGCAAGTATTCGACTCGCTGCGTTGGCCAGAAAATACTTTGAAAGTATTTTGATACCTGGTTTCTGCACCTGTTATGAGAAAGTGTACTTTTAAGCCCTGGTACGCGATTTAGCAAGTATGACCCATCCCTGCTAGTTTTCATACTTCGCCACTAAAGCAACTTGTTTTCCGAAGTTGCGGAAACGCAAGTTTTGTGTACCTGGGGCCTTAGACGTCCTAATTCTGTACCTTAGACGTCCTAATTCCGACTCAGTTCGAGTTTTAGCTGTCACTTTTAGTATGGATCTGACAGCGAGCGAACCTAAACTGAATCGCATCAAGACGTCACGGTAAGGCCCCTGAACTTGCAAAGTTGATTTATGGGTGTTGCGTCAACACAGATCAGAATACACCATGGATGCAAATTGATCTATAGACCTGAGTATATGAATGAGTCCTTACCGCGCGGTTCAGGGGTGCGGGGTAGGACGACAAAAGGGACCGAGAGAGGTGCGGAGGGGGGGGGGGGGGGCTTACAAGCTATATATTAACTTGCAACGTATGTACAGTCAAGGGCATAAATATTATATACATTCCCAAGGCGTCAAAAATATGCATAAAACATAATTAATTTGTTGCCTTGCAACACTCTCTGTTCTGTCAACCGTTGTACGTTGCTAAATCCGTGTCCTTATTAATATAGTTATAAAATCATAAAGTGCCTTTTATTCATATAGAAGTGTCGCAAACAAAATAACTGTACTTACAGATTATTAGCCAGATATATCTGTACAGTAATCCGGTCAATTATTATGTGACCATTTAATTAGTCAAAAAGATCTAGACATTTACATGGCCATAAATAAATGTACAATGTCAATCAAATATATGTAGGCAAATAGGAGGCCATAAATATCTATACACGCAACTCTCATATATATAAGTACAAAACCTAAGCAAAAAATATCTATACACGCTACTCTCACTTACATAAGAACAAAACGCAAGCCAAAAATATCTATACACGCAACTCTCACATACATGAGAACAAAACCTAAGCCAAAAATATCTATACACGCAACTCTCACATACATGAGAACAAAACCTATGCCAAAAATATCTATACACGCAACTCTCACATACATGAGAACAAAACCTAAGCCAAAAATATCTATACACGCAACTCTCACATACATATGTACAGTCAAGGGCATAAATATATATACATTCCCAAGGCGTCAAAGACAACTGTACAGTTGATTAGCCAGAAATATCTGTACAGTAATCAGGTCAATTATTATGTGATCATTTAATTAGTCAAAAAGATCTAGACGTTTACATGGCCATAAATAAATGTACAATGCCAGTCAAATATATGTAGGCAAATTAAGAGGCCATAAATATCTATACACGCAACTCTCATTTATATAAGAACAAAACCCAACAATATCTATACAGTCAAGGGCAATAATATCTACACGTATCTAACAGTCAAATATATCTATACAACAAACTAACAAGTTTTCTAATTTTGAATTATGACAATCACCGAAAAGAGTACCGTTCTGTCATGATCGCTTTGTCCTTTTCGTTTTGATCGTGACGTCATTGACGTGTCATTTGTTTTACCTTTCAGCCTATTATTTTAGATTCTGTTCCACAGCTATATATCTACCATACAAGATTTTCATGTGGCTTTTCTCGTAAATATTACGTTACCGTTTGTCCGATGCTGAATTTTGTTTGTAACATATTAAGAGCTACTAGAGGTAGTTTATAATAATAACGTTCTTTCGATTTCGCTAATTTATCTATAGTCTGGCAGCTAAACCGCTGCAGCCAGATGACACTTCCAAATGTCATTTTACGAAATAATGATACCACATTTATTTCACTAGTGCTCGACTAAGGTCACGTAATGAATGATTTGATTATTGAACGAATGAAATATTTTATGAATGTCACATTCGTAGTTTAGTATATTTCAAAATAAGCGCGATACTTTTGAGGCATTCAAGGTTCATATTAACATAGTAGATAAAATGTGCGATGACTTTGTAATAAACGTAAATAGTGACAGCAGCAGTGAAACTGATTCGGAATAATTTAAGTTTTTAAGTAAAAGTACAAAGGTAGAAAAAAATATTAATGTGATAATTGTTGTTTTATTTATGGCAAAATGGGGAATGAGTTGAAAACTGGTAACTGATTTGACATGCTTCCATACATTTCCAAATCGCGCTCTTACACTACTAACTAGAAAACATCCAAAAAAACCTTATTGAACAAACCATTTTATTAAAATACGCTTTGAAAATTCTCAGTTATGACGCAAATTAATTTCATTACATCGTTCATTCTTTCATTCACTCACTAAGTCACATCACTATTTAATATTTGCCAAAAACTGACAACACTGAAAGTGTCATCTGGCTGCAGTGGTTTATCTGCCAGACTATAATTGCGTAAAATCACACACGTGGTTAAAAATAACACTTAGATTTTTATTGAATAACTAGCTTCTGCCCGCGACATCGTCTGCGTAGAATAGGCAATTAGTTAACAATTTATTTATTCTGCCACGTGAACCTATGTGACAATAGGGAATATTCATAAAAAACAAAATTGTGTTTAATATTTTTTTCTTGAATCTTTATTATCGATTATAATTAAAAGATATATTTTTTATTCAGTTATGTATTGAACCCATAAAAAATTGTATAAAAAATTAAAAATATGGTTGGGAAATTCAAACTTACGAAACGCGTCACCATTGGTCAAAACGAAGTGTGACGTCAGATGTCACAAATTGGATTTATCGGCGTTGATATTCGTACTGTTTGTGAGAAAATTGGTTTAAAAACTGTATACCTGAGGTGATTTCTAGTGAATCTATATTTGATGTATCTTCCTTTACCTGAAATTTATTTCAGATGATTAATCATCATCATCATCAATCATCAAAATTTCGTAAAATCTCAATATGAATATGAAATGTTTTAAAGAAAGTTTTACCGAACTTTTATAAACTAGCTTAGGTTAGTTTTAAAGTGAATTTTGTACTGTTTAAAATCTGTGATCTGATTCTGTTTAGCAATTAAAACTGGACATGTGCACGTAGGAATGAAGAAGTAAACTAGCCGCCCGGCCTGGCTTCGCACGAGTAGATATTTAACAAAATATATATATCAAAAACTATATTTTTGTGTCGGGGCATACTAAAAAAACTGGCCAAGTACGAGTTTGACTCGCGCACCGAGGATTCCTTACAAATTCGGCTAGCTAATATAATATCCATTTTTAGCAGAGACCTGGTTCTAAGGAAAATGTACGCAACGTGAGGTCATTTTATACTGGTTATTTATATAGTGACATTATAATTTTTTTTTTTTAATGAATAAAATATTTATTTAACAAAACTCCTAAAATACAACTTAAATATAAATAACAAAATAAACTAATTTAACTAAAACTAAAATAAATCTAAATTTAGATTTTGAAAAAGTAGTTATTGTGACATAACTGTAATAGTTAAACATATAGTATAGCGGACTTTTTTGTAGACAATGATGTCTCCTATAAAACTGTAGTACATCATTTTGCTATATTGTCAACAGTTTCTGCAGCCGTACGCAATATAAGGATTATTTTGGATATTTTTTTCACACCTTGGGTGACATTATCGAAGTTTTCTTACGGATCCCTAACTTTTTGAAAATATTCTATAGCCTATGTTACTCGGGGATAATGTAGCATTCCAATGGTGAAAGAATTATTAAAATAGGTCCAGTAGTTTTTGAGTGAATCTATAACAAACATACAAAAATACAAAAAACACTCATTTTTCCTTAATAATATTAGCGTAGACAAACACGGGATATGACAAATAACATCAAAAGTGCGCGCTCAATGGCGGCGTTTTGAACGGCGCAAATTTATTCGATGTTTTAAATTTTTACTTTAAAAAATAATTTGAATATTTTCAAGCCTGTTTATATTTTTTTCTGTGTTATAGAGATGCAATTGATCATTATAAGTAATAAAAAATACATGAATATTCCCTATTAAACCAATATTCAACTATAAAGTAAAATTTTCAACGTAAGTTAGTAATGTATCGTGTTATACATACTTAATGAAGATTATTGTGAGCTGGTTGTGTGTAGGCTGAGAAAGCTTTTTTGACAAAAAAACGTCAAGCGTGAGTTGGATTTAAGTGTTGAAATGTCTAATTCCTGTAGGTGTGTACTATTGACTCGATTGTGATGAATTTTTTGTAAGCTGTTGTGTGTATGCCAAATATGATTCTAATAAAACGGTCAAGTGTAATTAGGCGTTCGCTTTTCTACATCCACAGAAAAATTCCAATTTAGAAATTAATCGTTGAAGTAGGTATATAGTATCTAAAAATTCTCTACTTTACGCCTATTTTTCCAAATTCTGACAACAAATTCAACTTTGGAGACCACTCCGATCCGACCCTCAGATATTGATTTTGAAAGCACTTCTGTCGTAAAACTAAACATAAAAATTGTGGCCCATTTCCATTTTTGATAACGGATTCGTGTTTGGGGCCCATGCGGACCCTCAGATATCGATTTTAAAGACAATCGGTCCAAAAACTGAAGATTCCAAAATGGCGACCAGCTTCAAAACGCCAATTAACATAATAAAGGACTCTGAGTGCGGCAGGGATGATTACTTCAAACTTGAACTTGGTCCGGAAACATGGTAAAACAATTCTAAATTTCCAGTCAGTCAAAACAAACCGACAGGGTAATCAAAGTTAACTTTCACACTGATAAGATAAGATAAGATAAGATCATTTTATTTGCATAAACAAAAGTAAAACTGGTGTTACAATGTATTGATGTCCAATCTTGTTTTACCATAATAATGGTGTACAAATATATTATTTATATATCATGCATTTAAATACATTAAAAATAATTAAAATTATAGGTTACAATTAATCATAAATACATCTAAAGAGTAATAACTATTATCTACTAAATGGTCAAACATTATTTTCCTAAATTTATTAAGCGGCAAGTCCTTAAAATTATCAGTCAATTTATTAAATATTTGTATTGCCATACAGTAGGCATTTCTTTTTACTAGTTTTAATCTTGTCTTGGGCTTACATAGTTTATTTCTATATGCACCTCTTTGTGAAGTTGTGGTGGTATATTTAAAAATTAGTGGATTTTTCTTTACGAAAGTACAGATCTCATAAATGTACATCGCAGGTAATGTTAAAATCTTCTTGCGCTTAAATAAAGGTCTACAGTGCTCCAGAAAGTCTGCCCCAGATAGTGCCCGTAAGCATTTTTTTTGGACCCTGAAAATTATATCTGCATCCACTGAATTTCCCCACAGTATTAGTCCATATCTTAGAAGAGATGCAACATATCCGTGATATGCCGCTAGAGCAGCTGATTCAGACACCACGTTGCGAACGCGGTATAGCACGTATACAAAACGGTCCAGCTTGCGACGTAAGCCATCGATATGACTCTTCCAGTTACAATAACAGTCAATAGTTAATCCCAAAAATATAGCAGACTTTACTTCTTCTACTCTTGAGTTATTATATTTAATATTTAGTGCAATGTGTCTACTTTTGTATGTCTGGAATTGTATCATTTTTGTTTTACAGAGATTAATATGTAGATTGTTATTATCTAACCAAGCAATTATATCCTTTAAAGCTATATTAATTTGTTCTTCAAATGTAGTTGTATCGTTACACTTAATGAGAAGTGTAGT
Organism: Pandemis heparana; assembly: GCA_963854515.1. Lineage (NCBI taxonomy): Eukaryota > Metazoa > Arthropoda > Insecta > Lepidoptera > Tortricidae > Pandemis > Pandemis heparana. The sequence goes on from OY978032.1 coordinate 9,205,468, forward strand.
GTCATCCGCGAATAGTATAGTATTATGATTTGTAGCTTTCGGTAAATCATTAATATACAGCAGGAACAGCAGTGGGCCCAGTATACTGCCCTGCGGCACGCCAAAGAAATTATTTTTATAGCTAGATCTATATATTGTTTTATTATGGCCAATGATTTTGGTGGTTTCCACGCACTGCTTTCTATTATTTAGATAGCTAGCAATCCAATCCCACGCAGGACCTCTTAAACCGTATCTATATAATTTGTTTAATAAAATTCTATGGTCTACAAAATCAAATGCCTTACTCATGTCCAATAAAATTGCAACTGTCGGAACTTGTTTATCTAAATTTTTAGTTACTTTTTGTATTAAATGAAAACATGCTAATGTCGTTGAGCTGTTACTCCTAAAACCAAATTGTTCACTGCTTAAAATGTTGTACTTGGATATAAAAGCCAACATCCTGTCATACATAATTTTTTCAAAAATCTTCGACAGAACAGGTATAACGGTTATTGGTCTGTAGTTGTTTATATCTGTTCTGAGACCTTTTTTATGTAATGGCTTTATTATGGAAAGCTTCAAACGTTCTGGAAAAATTCCTTGTTGAAAAGACAGATTGATTATATGACAGAGAGGTACCGATAAAGCTTCAGCACACATTTTAAGGACCCTGGTGCATACGTCGTCATATCCTGTAGCATTAGTGTTATTTAAACCAATTATCGTTTTTTGTACTTCAGTTGTGCTAACTGGGGATAGAAATATGCTAGAGTTGTTTTGCTTTATACAATAATCTGGTTTTCCTTGCTGCTGAGTTCTTTTGTTTGTAGTTTCTATAAAAAAGGTATTTAGCTTATCAGCCATAATTTCGGGAGAGAGAGAAGTCGATTAAGTTTTAATAATCATAATATTAACTGACGTCTCTGAGAACGGTTTTGTTATATTATTATTCTGCAATAATTATTTACGTTGCCACTCTAGGCAGCTACGACATTTGACATGTTTACCGCTATCCCTCGGGAACTATGCAATTTTCCGGGATAAAAAGTAGCCTATGTGTTAATCTAGGGTACCACGGTACCAGCTATCTCCGTTCCAAATTTTATCCAAATCCGTCCAGTCGTTTCAGCGTGAAGAAGGAACAAACATATACACTCACATCGTCACATCCATCCATCCTCACAAACTTTCGCATTTATAATATTAGTAGGATATAAAAGATCACATTTTCAATTTTATGGGCTAGTATTTCCTAGGTCATAAGAACCACTATGTTATGAATTGTGGCTTCAGAAGCACAATAATTATGTTGGAGTCCTACCGACAGCTCGTCTCCTGGTCCACGTAAGCCATTCGAGATCTTTTTGACCCCATCGGCCATCGGTCCTGCGAGCAATGTGCCCCGCCCACTGCCACTTCAGTTTCGCAGTTCTTCGGGCTATGTCGGTAACCTTAGTTTTACTGCGGATATCATCATTTTTGATTCTATCCCGCAGAGAAAACCCAAGCATAGCCCTCTCCATAACCCTCTGAGTGACTTTGAGCTTCCTCATGAGGCCCATCGTTAGCGCCCATGTCTCAGATCCGTATGTCATTACTGGCAACACACACTAGTCAAAGATTTTTGACTTCAAACACTTCAGCCATTTGGACGAAAAGACACTGCAAAGTTTCCTGAACGCTGCCCAGCCGAGTCGGATTCGGCAAGTAATCTCTTTCTCGAAGTTGGACCTACCTAACTGGATCTAATGAATGCCCTTGACTGTATAGATATTTTTGGCTCGGGTTTTGTTCTCATGTAAGTGAGAGTTGCGTGTATAGATATGTTTGACTTGGGTTTTTGTTCTTATATAAATGAGAGTTGCGTGTATAGATATGTTTGGCTTGGGTTTTGTTCTCATATAAATGAGAGTTGCGTGTATAGATATTTATGGCCTCCTAATTTGCCTACATATATTTGACTGACATTGTACATTTATTTATGGCCATGTAAATGTCTAGATCTTTTTGACTAATTAAATGATTACATAATAATTGACCGGATTACTGTACAGATATTTCTGGCTAATCAACTGTACAGTTGTATTTGCTGCCTTGGGAATGTATATATATTTATGCCCTTGACTGTACGTATTATATGTTTGTCCGGGTGGAATGGAATCTTGCGTCTCAATTTTGAAGTAGATATCTTCATCCGATTGAGCTGAAATTTTGCAAACTTGCGTAAGTCAGATGACAATACAATAATCTGGTAGTAGTATTCTGGTGGTCCAGCCAGGACCGTCTCCGCAGGAGGGAACTCTTCAACGGTTGGTCCGATTGACTTGAAATTTGGTACACATGTGTAGGACGGGTGACAATTCAAGTACAGTCAGCTAAAGCTTGTATCTGCAATGATCATTTGTACTGATTTGTGGTGTTCTGAAGAATTTGTATTGTATTGTGCCAGTAATTTCACTGACTGTCTTACCCCCCTATTCAGAAACGCTATAGGCTTCTGTTACTTCTTCTTCTTTTTAATTTGTGGCGTTACAAGTCGTTATAGCGACGACAACTTCGCCAATGTCAGGGTAAAATTTTCATAAAATAAAATCTAGTGAGTACGACGTTGGTACGCATGTGCATCGGTTGTGCTCTAACTTTGAGAATGATCCCGACGAGGGATCGAAACGCGCGTCAGTGTTTGTGTGGTGTTAGGATTAATTAAGTTTGTGGGATTTGTGTGCGTTTTGTGTGTGGTGGGGGGGCTTGCATGCAAAACGTATATATTTCGCACAGGCTTGGTTAACTTGCACGTAAGTAGCGGAGTAGCAAGGTAAATATTTTGTGTTCATTGAAATGGACCTCCACAAAGTAACGCCTGATTCAATAAAATATTTAAAATCTTGTGACAAAATGTCGGCAACGTTGTACGGTAACATGGTCAAAGACCCCCCCCCCCTGTCGGGCTCTTAGCCAACGGTCAATGATATCCCTCAGATACTGCCAGGAAATTATTAGCCGTTGCCCAGGGTGCACCGGACCAAGCACTGCTCTTCCCCCCGGACGGATCCAGAAACGAACCGCAGCTCTTGGCCCCACGTGGAGGTAACCCGACACGCACCCCAGGCTTCTGCTAACTTAACAATCGTTTGTCCTTATCTGTGAAAGGTAAATGTCAAAGTGACAGATAAGGACAAACGATTGCTAAGTTAGCCTATAGAGCGTTTATGAATAAGGGGTTAGTCTCCACGCCGGAACCCAGCGCGAGCTGATTGGCCGTAGGATTAGGGGGCGACCACACCGCCGCTTAAAAAACGGTGACGTTACGGAATCGCAACAAAATGTATGAAGAAACGGTGAGAAAACGTGACGCATACGACACGTCACTGCGTATACGCGGCGGTTTGGTCGCATCCTTAGAGTTAGACTTTTTCGAAGACACACAACGCTGATGATCTAATTTTCGTGTCTGTGTTTTTTTTTTTGTTTCTTTTCTATAAAATTGTGTGTATGCTCTTATATTTGTGTGTCTTGCAAAAATGTCTTCTTTCTTCTTTCTTATAGTTCTCTCTCTTTCCAGCTGCTTCACTCACAGACGACAGCAGCTGCGAGGAGTTGATGTCACTGAAGCCGCTGCTACATTTTCCTGAGGAAGTGGCCCTCAGGCTCACCGATACGGAGTATCAGCTGTTCTACCAAGTTAGTTTGCAGAATTTAACTATCACACTCAGCAAGCTTATTACGTAACTCGCTCGCAATCGCCATCGTGTTCATTTTGACAGTTCTTGTATGAATGTGACAGCTAGCTGATTCCGATGCCAATTGTCAGCCCATACATGAACTGTCAAAATGAAGACGATGGTGATCGCGAGCGAGTTACGTAATAAGCTTACTGAATTTACCCTATTGATCGTTATCACTATCATCACTACATAGTATAAAACAAAGTCGCTTTCTCTGTCTCTATGTCCCTATGTCCTTATGTCCCTATGTATGTTTAAATCTTTAAAACTACACAGCGGATTTTGATGCGGTTTTTTTTAATAGATAGAGTGAATCAAGAGCAAGGTTTATATGTATAATACATGCATAATATACCGTGCAAAGCCGGGACGGGTCGCTAGTACAAGATAAAATGTGTACCAAAACTTCTATTCCGGTTCGTCACTTTGTTCGTCGTTTTTTTGTGCGTATGGAACGTGACGAACAGGAAAAATGCATGGCAAAATCTAGGACATATTTTTTAAAATTCTGAAAGTAGTCCGTGGTCGCAAAAGTAACTTATGGGGTAAACAGAGCCTAAAGTAACTAGACCTAAAGCCCACGGTTAGCGTGATTGTGGTCGTATAGGTGGAAAGGGGCATCAAAATAATGATGGGTTGTTAGCCGCATCGCATACCTAACATGGTTTCTTTGCTCCTAGAACAGTATAGGCTTATTGTCTAACAGCCTTATTCATAAAAAGTTAGAGGCTCGCTATAAGCTCGCTATAGGACCGATGCAAAAAAAACATGATTCATAAACGTCAGTTAGCGCTAATCAGTCCATCAAGGGTCTGTTAAGTCTTCCGAAAGTTAGCGGACCGTAGACCCTACTTTATCTCTCTGCTTACTCACAAAATGGCCGCCACACACGTGAACAGTTGATTTTGGCAAGAGCAAAACCATACGCAAGACAGTTTTTTTTGTTTTAAGTTTTTATTCCCTCCGGGAAAGGTAAAGGAAACTAGATCCACACTGCCTAGTCTGTCGTGTTAATTCGCTAGTTTCCTGCTAATTCGCTGCCACTGCTGTCAATTTTTTTTTTTTTTAATTCACTAAAAGGCCATTTTTGGTCTATGATTTGTCAAGGTGACAACATAACGCGTCTAATTCATCCATCAGCAACTCATTAGCTAACAGACTGCTAGCAAGCGTTTATGAATTATACTTTTTAACAACTGTCAAATAAGCTTAATCAGTCTGTTAACTAATCGACTGATCAAACCTCAATTAAGGATTTTTTATGAATAAGGCTGTAACTCATTGTTCATTTTGACAGTTCATGTATGGGCTGACAATTGGCATCGGAATCAGCTAGCTGTCACATTCATACAAGAACTGTCAAAATGAACACGATGGCGATTGCGAGCGAGTTAGACAATAAGCCTACAGTATGGAAAAAAATTGGCAACTCATTAAAATTTGACACGATACTCAACACAATCCGTAGACCCTCTACGGCGTAGCTACCGCGTAGACGTGCTACATAACCCATTAATGCAGTGACGAGAGGTAATTTGGTATTCTATTATGGTTACGGTTACCCTCTGTAGGGTTGAATAGGGTATGGTTAATTTACGTATTAACTGTCGCTCTCTGAAAGGGCAATTAAAATGTGTATGACCGAATACTCACAAATGTTATTAATTTGAAAATTATAGTATTCCTGAGTAGCTGTTGCTTCGTCTGCAAAGAATCCGTTTATCGCTATCCCGCGGGAACTACGCAATTTTCCGGGATAAAAAGTAGCCTATGTGCTATTCCAGACTTTTCTCTATCTATGTGCCGGATTTCATCCAGATCCGTTGGGCCGTTCTGGCGTGATTGAGTAACAAACAAACATCCATCCATCCATACTTTCGCATTTATAATATTAGTTACATAGGCGATGCTGGCAACCCACCACTATTTTGATTCCCCTTTCCACCTATGCGCTCACAATCATGCTAAACATACATCAGTAATCAGTAATCAGTCATTTATTGCTTTAAGGAATTCCATGCAATAGGTACATTATAAATAAGAGAATTATTTTATTACAAAAATGCTAAAATATAAAAAAATTATACTTAATAAAAATTACAGGTAAATATATTCTATTTCACATTGTTAATTTCACATGAATATTATTAGAGATGAAAAACTATTAAAAATGTAAAATTATTAAAAATTTAAATTATTAAAAATGTAAAATTATTAAAAATGTAAAATTATTAAAAATGTAAATTTATTAAAAATGTAAAATTATTAGAAATGTAAAATTATTGAAAATGTAAAATTATTAAAAATGTACAATTATTAAAAATGTCAAATTATTAAAAATGTCAAATTATTAAAAATGTCAAATTCTGTAATACCTATGTCAAAAGAAATACAATTATAATTTACAAATAAAGTATCTACATCGACAATATTGTGACGAGTTAAATGTAATAGTACCTAATAGACGAAGTAAGAATTCATGTAAGACGGATGACAATGCATGTATAGTCAGCCAAAAAAGCTTGTATCAGAACTGAAATTTCTAGTATATTTACTTACACATACACACAAATCGCATTTTATCTTTATCCCTTACGGGGTAGCCAGATCCTAAGGCAACAAGACCAACAGGCCACCTTTAACAAGATTGTGGGCGTATAGGTGGAAAAAGGAATCAAAATATCGATGGGTTGCTAGCCGCATTTTTTATAATTTTTTAGATTTTTTTTTTATGTGAATAGTTAGGCAAACGAGCAAGCGAGTCACCTGATGGTAAGCGATTACCACTGCCTATAGACACCCGCAACCCCGGAGGGATTGCAGATGCGTTGCCAACCTAGAGGACTTAGATGAAATGCCTCTTGTACCCGTAATTTCCCCGGCTGTCTTACTCTCCACACCGGAACACAGCAGTGCAAACATTGCTGCTTAGCGGCAGGATTAGCGAGTAAGATGGTGGTAGCGATCCGGACAGACCTCGCACAAGGTACCACCCGCAAATTATGTTTTTATTTTATCTGTTTGTCAATAAAGACACGTCAAGACTGTTTACCTTATTCCGAGCAAAGCAACGCGCGACGCTAAAGCACTGGTTATTAAAATCAAAACAACGCTCCGGGCAAAACATTGTGCAACGAAGAATATCCGATTTTTTCCTTAGATCAAGATAATACAGAAAACGTTGGCTGCTTCGCTTGTTAAATAAATATGAAATTTGCAGCTAAATCCTGAATTATCCGCGGGTTCATTGCCCTGCGGGGACTGGAAATAAAATGTCGGGGTTATTATTTAATATCTTCAGGAATAGTACTATGCTGGTGGCAGAGAAAAACCTGAAATGTACCAAAGTAAAAGCCCGTGCGAAAATCTTAGGAATCATGTTTTTGACGACCGTATGGCCTAGTGGTTAGAGAACCTGACTATGAAGCTTGAGGTCCCGGGTTCGATCCCCGGTCGGGGCAGATATTTGTATGAAAATACGAATGTTTGTTCTCGAGTCTTAAATGTTTAATACAATACAATACAATACAATACAAATACTCTTTATTGATCACCACAAATCAGTACAAAACAATACAGAAACAAAGAACAAAGTATACAATAGGCGGTCTTATCGCTTAATAGCGATCTCTACCAGACAACCTCATAATAATAATGTTTAATAATGTATTTAAGTATGTATTTAACATTTTTTTAGATTTATCATTCTCTTGTTTTAGAAAGTACAGGGGGGGATACATTTTATGACTTTGGAAGTGTCTCTCGCGCAAACTATTCATTTTAGAAAAAAAATATATTAGGAACCTCAATATCATTTTTGAAGACCTATCCATAGATACCCCATACGTATGGGTTTGATGAAAAAAAATAATTCAGCTTCAGTTCTAAGTACCGTACTGGCCGCTTACAAAAAAAAAACGTAGGTGTTCTATATCGTCGGCTGTAGGTCTAATTGGCGTAACTGACAAAATACGCAAAATGAGTTGAGTATACAGTTTTGTTCAGAATTTTCCGCTCTTTCGAATGGTAGGTATTATTGAAAAAATTCTAGCTTTAAAAAAATGTCCCTTACTCTAATTTTTTTCAAGGGGTTCTTGTCGGATCAGCCTCACAAAAACAATGTATCTGAAAAAATATTAAATATAGCAACAAAAAATGGTGTATTTACCGCCGCCAACCCACTTTGAATAAGGTAAGGATCTTTTCAATCAACGAATTACCCTTACATGGTTAATTATCGAAGAAAACATAATAAAACTTGCCTTACACTAATGTCTCAGTTATTAAAAAAAATACTCATCGCTTTTACATCAAACGGACTGCAAGTGTTTCGAAATATTTGTCCCTTACGCCGATTTGCATTCCCATACTTTAAGCAGTGCTAACGTTACACCAATTTGATTCGAATTATATTTGAGTTTATTGTCTGTTACGCTAATTTGATGCGAATTGTATTTAGTTTCATTTTACGTTAAACCAATTTGATTGTGAAACTAATGAATATTTTATAAGTTACCTTTATTTACAAGCACTTCATACTTCATAACACAAGATAAGAGCGGACGTGCTTACATTATTGTTATTCTTTTCTATCCCACAACGTCTTTTGAGAGTGAAAGAGAGGATGCGACACACAGCACACGGGCATCAAAACAAAGCTCCGTAATTCGTTAAGCTCAGTGCACGTTCACCTGTCGTTTGGTTTATTAACTACAACCTACCTTCTTACGACATCATGCACGGAAAAAAATTACTTAACGATATCTAAATATTTTTTGTGTGTTCGTTATCGTTAAGACCTTTCTGATGAAACAATAGGTATTAAACAAAATAAAAATAAACAAAACGGGAGCGAAGCCTCGGACAACAGCAAGTCAATATAAGAATGTTACTTGTGTGTACAGATTTATAGTGCAAAAATATCGGTCACCGGAACACTCGATGGATGATCACATTGATAGAATTGTAATTAATGTTAATGAAAGCACTGACGAATCTAACGATAATATATGTCTGACTGTGACTCAGATTATGAAATGGAAAATTTTGAAAATATCGATCCAAATAATCCAGTAGATAAAATAACAATGTAAAGTACCTATAAGTATACTAACGGGCCTAGTATAAAAACCTTCATGTCATTTGCATCTCTCTCAAATGCATATTTACTTACATACAAATTTTCATAGTAGCCCCATAAGTAGAGGCATCGTTTGCCTTCCTATTCACATAAAAAAAAGTTCGAAGTTACTGAAGGTGTTGTAACATCTCTATATTATACAATAACATTTTTCACTTTGACATCACTTCATCACTACATAGTATAAAACAAAGTCGCTTTCTCTGTCCCTGTATACCTATGTCCCTATGTCCCTATGTATGCTTAAATTTTTAAATTTACGCAACGGATTTTGATGCAGTTTTTTTTAATAGATAGAGTGAATCAATCAGTAAAGTTCCATATTAATGGTATGAAAACGTCACTCATTTAATAAAATCATTGATTGATAGTTCGGGTGACATCGTATTCCAATTGAGATCAGAGTTTTCTACTTCGCTACATCTCACTACATCCGTATTGTTGATCAATAGATAGTAGGTAAATATTTACCGCCAATGATGCGGTATGGGTAAATTATTTATACATATTGTTTTATTTGATAACAATAAAAATAATAATAAATTGTTTTATTCCAATCAATAGAAGTCAACTCTTACAATATACAAACAATAATATTGCACGTAAGGGGCAAAAACAACCACACACACTCTTCCAATACATTTTTATACGTCTTAAATGGTTTAAAAAACCAAAAAAAAATTAAAAATCGCTTTACACTAAAAGGGTATACATCTTTTTTGTTCAGGAATCCCTTTATATTATTTTGTTTTCATGTTATTTTTTTCAACCATCGTCATACACTACTTTGTATTTCATGCATTTTTTTCATAAACACCTATGCACCATTTTGTATTCAATGCTTTCTTTTTGTCAATCCCTGTACACTATTTTGTATTTCATGCATTTCTCCAACTAGTCCTTTACCCTGTTTTTGTCATTATTGTTGGTTCCAACGTAGAGGTCAATTCCACGTAAGGGGCAAGACTGCAAAATACTTGGCATGTAAGGGACGTTACTGTCGAAACAAATTGATGTAAGGGAAATCTAATTTCTAAAATAGCCGCAATACTTTAATAAATGTTACACATAAGGATAGAGCACTAAAATCTAAGATTATGTGTGAAATCCGATCTAAAAAAGATTTGTTATAAAAAAAGTTATGAGCCATTTACTCCGAAAAAAAACTTTGATTGGCTCTCCTGAAAAAACGTATTATATCAGTTACGCCAATTCGACCTACAGCCGACGATATATTGACAGACCTCTAACAATGTGCTGATGCCCTAGTACTTTTGCTCCACGACTCAACAAAAAAACACTTCAAAAATCGAATGCGATTCATTCGTATTTCAAAATAAGCACTTAGAGGATCTGATATGCAGATACCAGGATCTGATATCCAGGTCCGTCTTACGCCTGACGCGAGTTTAATTTTTTTACCCACCCCAAAGAGTGCTCAACGCCGCTAAAGAAATTTCCATTTGAAAAATAAAAAAATAAAAGGCTCTGTCTTCATCAATTGAAATCTTGTCCGTCTGTCTTATTTGTCTTAAGCCCATAAACCATATACTAAACACAAAGCGGTGGCTTCAGTTAATCAAGTCCGTGGCCGCCATTTTGAAGCAATATACGCGACAATATGCGGTAAATGAGCCATTTGTTGTCCAATGCAGGGTCGATAGAACCCCCGTACTAAAAAGACGCAACTAGGTTTGATTAAATTTTTTTGAAGCGAAAACTTCTTTTGGGATGGGTTTACCCATGATAATTTCGCGACAGACGTAACACGGAGGAGAGTTTAAGTACCAGGATATCAGGATCCTCTAAGAGCTTATTTTGAAATACGGATGAATCGCGTTCGATTTTTGAAGTGTTTTTTTGTTGACTCGTGGAGCAAAAGTACTAGGGCATCAGCACATTGTTAGAGGTCTGTCAATATAGATAATACTACAGTACGGTACGTCTTGAGCGTCATGGAGGTTACAACATTAAAATCTAATCTAAGCTGCTGTTTTCACTTCTGCCGGCACTCCTGGAGTACTGCCCGTTGCATTTTTTTTTTACTAGCTTAACGTTAGTTGTATGTAACAGTCAAGGGCATAAATATATGTACGTTACCAAGACGTCAAAAACATCTATACACCTTTGTGTCACAAACAATAAGGTCGGTGACCTTTAAGTGTGAAGGTTTTGCGGGTGGTAGGGCCTTGTGCAAGGTCCGTCCGGATCGCTACCAAGATCTTACTCGCTAATCCTGCCGCTAAGCAGCAGTGCTTGCACTGCTGTGTTCCGGTGTGGAGAGTAAGACAGCCGGGGAAATTACGGGCACAAGAGGCATTTCATCTTAGCCCTCGAGGTTGGCAACGCATCTGCGATCCCTCCGGGGTTGCAGGTGTCTATGGGCAGTGGTGATCACTTGCCATCAGGTGACCCACTTGCTCGTTTGCCTTCTATTCATAAAAAATAGATGTATTTGGCATGATGACTGTATATATATTTATGCCCTTGACTGTACTAAGTCATCCTACTATTATAACTGTAAAAGTTTGTGAGTGAGATATGAGTCAGTGTGTGAGTGTGTTTGTTCCTTCTTCACGTTGAAACGACTCAACGGATTTGGATTAAATTTGGAACGGTGTTAGCTGGCACCTTTTATTGAAACATAGGCTACTTTTTATGACGAAAAATTGTATAGTTCCCGCGGGAAGCGAACTTTCTTATAATATTGTGGTACAAAAATCTAAATATATAAAAGAAGAAAGTGACTGACTGACTGACTGACTGACTGACTGACTGACTGACTGACTGACTGACTGACTGACTGACTGACTGACATATCAGCGCACAGCCCAAACCGCTGGTTCTAGAGATTCCAAATTTGGCACGTAGGTTCCTTATAAGGTCTAGGGGTGCACTAAGAAAGGATTTTTCAAAATTCGACCCCTAAAGGGGTTAAATGGGGGTCCAAAGTTTGTATGGGGAAACAAGATTAGTTAGACTATTTTATTCGAAACTTCACATGAGTATTCCTAACGATAAATGAGCAAACACCTGTTTCAGGTTTTTTGAAAATTCAACCCCTAAAAGGGGATAGGGGGTGACAAAGTCTGAAAATCAACGTGGGTATTATTATTATTATATTATAGTGGGTAGTATTGTTTGTACGGTTTATTGGGTCGCTGATTACGAAAACAATAACACACACACACACACACACACACACACACACACTCAAATTTCCAGGAACGGGAAAAAACGGGATTTATTATATTCGATTCCGAGTGACCCTATCTAAGTAACTATACTTAATAAATATACTGTTCAAATTTCGTACACAAGGAGATGATTACAAAACTAAGAAAATAATTTCAGGATTTTTGGAAATTCTCACGGGATAAGGAAAACACGGGATTTATATTATACCTATTCAGTTCAACAAAATCCTGAACTATAATTACTAGACTTCAAATTTGGCATAGAAGTAGGTGATTGAAAAAACAGTTTCAAGGATTTTCGAAAATTCCAACGGGATAAGGAAAAAACGGGATTTATATTCAGTTCTACGGGATCGATTTTTCGTTTTAATTATCGTAGAAAACTGAAATTTGGCCTTCAGGTTCCTTGGGGAGTATAGGGGAGCACTATACAAAAGGATTTCCCAAAATTTTGATGGAAATGAACGGGGAAAAAACTGGATTTTTTGTTATACTGCTGGTCGTAGAAAGTTGAAATTTGGCATGTAGGTTGTTTGGAGAGTGTAGAGGAGCATTAAGAGAGGAATTTCCAAAATTCCCACGGGAACGGGAAAAAACGGGATTTTTTGTTTTACAGGTCGTAGAAAGCTGAAATTTGGCAGGTAGGTTGCTTGATGAGTGTAGGGAAGCACTAAGAGACAATTTTCTGAAATTCCCACGGGAACGGGAAAAACGGGACTTTTCGTTTTACTGGTTGTAGAAAGCTGAAATTCGACATGTAGGTTGCTTGGGGAGTGTAGAGAAGCATTAAGAGAGGACTTTCCAAAATTCCCACGGGAACGGGAAAAAACGGGATTTTTCGTTTTACTGGTCGTAGAAAGCTGAAACTTGGCATGTAGGTTGCTTAAAGAGTGTAGAGGAGCATTAAGAGAGGAATTTTCAAAATTCCCACGATAACGGGAAAAAACGGGATTTTTTGTTTTACAGGTCGTAGAAAGCTGAAATTTGGCATGTAGGTTGCTTGATGAGTGTAGGGAAGCACTAAGAGACAATTTCCTGAAATTTCCACGGGAACGGGAAAACGTGACTTTTCGTTTTACTGGTTGTAGAACACTGAAATTTGGCATTTAGGTTGTTTGGAGAGTGTAGAGAAGCATTAAGAGAGGAATTTCCAAAATTCCCACGGGAATGGGAAAAAACGGGATTTTTCGTTTTACTGGTCGTAGAAAGCTGAAATTTGGCAAGTGGGTTCTTTGGGGAGTGTAGGGAGCATTAAGAGAACATTTCCCGAAATTCTTACGGGAACGGGAAAAAAACGGGATTGAAATACTCCTGGTGCACGCGAGCGAAGCCGCGGGCAAAAACTATTTGTCAATAAATGAAGTATACGCGGACGAAGTCGCGGGAAAAAGCTAGTATCACATATAGCGCCACCGATGAAAAGAAACATGAAAAATAAACACACACGCACACTCGCGCAAAAAGAAAAAAAAACTTTTTCTACTCGAGATTTGAGAGAGAACGCACTGTTATTCCACACCTTATACCACTAGGCCAAACGTACATACGTTAAAGCGACGAAATCAACCTACACTTCAAAAATCGAATGCAACTCTACCTTTATTCGTATTTCAAAATAAGCTCTTAGATCCCAAAAAGTGCTCAGCGCCGCTAAAGAAGATTACACTTCAAAAAAAATACAACCGAATTGAGAACGTCCTCGTTTTGAAGTCGGTTAAAAACTTAATTCACTTACCGAGGTTGTACAGAACCCTTTGGGGTACGGAACCCTGAAGATGTAAAGTTTTACGAGAACCCTAACGGGCGCTATTAGAGCCAGTCAGGAAGACTGGCATTTGAATTGCAAATGCATTGAATAGTCGACGGCGCTGCATGCTGCATGTTTGTGATGAGCTTTTGAAAAAAAAAAGACATTCTATTGAACCTGGGGCCTTACCATGGTGTCTTAATCTTAATGCGATTCAGTTTTGAGTCAAAGTTGGTACGCTCGCTGTCAGATCCATACTAGAATAAAGGCCGGCGCACACCAAATGCGTGCGTTCAAGATATAAGTATTGAAATTTTGGGCTGTTGCATGAAGCGTTACATTACCCACTTTGCCTCATTTTTGTGTACCGTCAACTGGGGTGGGGTGACTTTGGTAATTTTGGGGCTACTTTGATCGTTTTAAAATTGCTATAAAATCGATATTATTCATATCCGGTGAATTTTTGGCATGTAGACGCAAAGGCGATCGGCGAAGACATTGATTGGAAGCAGTAAACGCAAATAAAAAATAATGGTTTTGTCATTAAAACTACTTTTTAAAGTCACCCCGTAAATCAAAGTCACCCCAGTTGACTGTAATTAAATACATCTGGACATACATCATAACATCATCACTCACTTTAAATTTAGTTTTAATTTTTCGTGGCATCTGATACATCTGATCGAAATTCTTGATTATCACAAAGATTATTTGTTTTTTTTTTTAATCAAAGTTATATCTAAAGAAAGATTGATTTTTTTTACTTATTTTTCATCAGGTTTGAATTTGTTTGTATGCATTTAACACTGAAGGGTATTTTTTTCAAAAGTAAAATCGCTCTCCTGTAAAGTAGCGCTTTTTGAGTTGTTTCAGTATTCACTGGAGGCACAGAGTAGTCGCTTTGGTGAAGGGGCCAGGTGGTGGGTTAGTAACACTAAACAGCTCTGTAAATATTTTCAGGATTGTTAAATTGTGGTTGACAAATCTTTCCATACATTGGTAGGTGTTCAAAGAACACGACATCAAAGGTGTAATTACAAGCGCGTCGAAGTTTCAAACTTTTAACGAGCCATCACTGTAGGTAGTTTTATTCGCTTGAAATGTGTTAGTCTTTCCGACACTATTCTGTACAGTCAAGTTCATAAATATATTTATGATCATAAATATCTAAGGCTTCAAAAATATCTGAACATATTAAACAACCGATGGGAACTGTTCTTGACATAAAAAGTATTTTGTTTTTTTGTGTGTAAATTGTTACTGGCCACTAGATGGCCATAATACTTTTCATTATTAAAAAAAATCATCTGTAAAAAATTCGTTTATCACTATCCCGCGGAAACTATGCAATTTTCCGGGATAAAAGTAGCCTTTGTTTTAATCTAGGGTACCTACCAGCTATCTTCCTTTCAAATTTTATCCAAATCCGTCCAGGCGTTTTAGCGTGAAATAGGAACAAACACACACATCGTCACATCTATCCATCCTCACAAACTTTCGCATTTACATAATACTAGCTTCTGCCCGCGACTTCGTCCGCGTAGAATCAGCAATTGATATGTTTATCGCTATCCCGCGGGAACTATACAATTATCCGGGATAAAAAGTAGCCTATATTTTAATCTAGGGTACCAGCTGTCTTCGTACCAAATTTTATCCAAATCCGTCCAGACGTTTCAGCGTGAAGAAGGAACAAACACACATCCATCCATCCTCACAAACTTTCGCATCTACATTTTTTATTTATAAGCCTTTTTATTCCGAATTCGCTATAATTTCAGTAAGTACATGTTGTTGTTGTTGTTATTGTCGTTTATTTATTAAATTGAGTCTTTGAATTTAAAAAAAATATCGATTTTTTTTATGTTTTTTAAAACTTTATAGCATATTATATAATATCTAATTCAAAGAAATCTTAAAATATATTTTTTAAATTAATTATAAGCAATTCAAAATTGATAAAATTTGAAATATGACCACTTGACCGGGAACGGGCCATGATTGGTCGCCATGGCTGTGACGTCACAATGTTAAAGCAATTTCACGACAGTACTGGGTTAACGGCTGATTTCCCTAAAAATATCCGAAATTTAATACAAAAAATATCTGCTGAAGTTTTTTTTATGAAATAAGGTGGCAAACGAGCACGCGTATCACCTTATAGTAGTAAATTTTTGTTTTAGTCATGTGTAGGTAGGTAATAAAAGCTTAATCCTGATAATGTTTCTGATTTATGTGAACTGGATTGATTTTACTGGACCTGAGATTTCACAATAAAGTACCTAAGTACAGTGAAAGATACTGAATCGCTTACCTACCACTGTGGAATTTTAACATACACCCTGCCAGAGATATTATTGCTAAATTGTACCTATTAGGTAGGTTACGTGATTCAGTTTCTTCGACCGTAGGTACGTAAATTTTAATGGCTAGATTTTGTGGTTGATAGGTATTTCTAGTTTTTTTTTATAATCCCGTGGGATTGTATTCTATATTCAATGGGAATTTTTGCGGGTGTAAGAGCCTAACCTTGTTCTAGGTAGGTACGTTCGGATCGCCAGGTACGGTTAACGTCAAAGATATCTTTACACTTTAGTACCTTGTCGTTGTAACTATATGTTTGAAGTTTCATATGAAGTTGTCAAAGTGCTTGGAGCGACAAGGCACTAAAGTGTAAAGATATCTTTGACGTCGACTGTACCAGCATCTTAGTAATCCTGCCGCCAAGCAGCAATGCTTGCGCTGATGTGTTCCGGGTGAGGAGAGTAAAACAGCCCGATTTTGGCATAATGTTTTAAATCCAAGATGGCGGATGACATTTTGACACTATTGACACTTTGACACTAAAATATTGATGGGTGTCGTTTTTGAGTAATTTGGTGCTTCTGAGCCTGATTTTGACATACTTTTTTGGATTCAAGATGGCGGATGACATTTTGACACTTGACACTAAAAATGTTTATGGGTGTCGTTTTCGAGTAATTTGGTGGCTCTGAGCCCGGTTTTGGCATAATTTTTTGGATACAAGATGGCGGATGACATTTTGACACTTATGCCACTTAAAATGTTTATGGGTGTCGTTTTCGAGTAATTTTGTGGCTCTGAGCCAGATTTTGACATACTTTTTTGGATCCAAGATTGCGGATGACATTTTGACACTAAAAATGTTTATGGGTGTCGTTTTCGAGTAATTTTGTGGCTCTGAGCCCGGTTTTGGCATAATTTTTTGGATCCAAGATGGTGAATGACATTTTGACACTATTGACACTAAAAATGTTTATGGGGGTCGTTTTCGAGTAACATTTTACACTTTTTTGTGTTTTTTGTGTCAGTAATGTCAAAATGTCATCCGCCATCTTGGATCCAAAAAGGTATGCCAAAACCGGGCTGAGAAGAACCAAATTACTCGAAAACGACACCCATAAACATTTTTAGTGTCAAAATGTCATCCGCCATCTTGGATCCAAAAAAGTATGTCAAAATCGGGCTCAGAGCCACAAAATTACTCGAAAACGACACCCATAAACATTTTTAGTGTCAAAATGTCATCCGCCATCTTGGATCCAAAAAATTATGTCAAAATCTGGCTCAGAACCACAAAATTACTCGAAAACGACACCCATAAACACTTTTAGTGTCATAGTGTCAAAATGTCATCCGCCATCTTGAATCCAAAAAAGTATGTCAAAATCAGGCTCAGAAGCACCAAATTACTCAAAAACGACACCCATTAATATTTTAGTGTCAAAGTGTCAATAGTGTCAAAATGTCATTCGCCATCTTGAATCTAAAAAAAATATGCCAAAATCGGGCTCAGAGCCATCAAATTACTCAAAAACGACACCCATAAACATTTTTAGTGTCATAGTGTCAAAATGTCATCCGCCATCTTTGTGCTCGAAATTCCGGGTTTTCTTATGAAATTCTCCTGGGATAAAATCAACGGGATTTTGAACTGAAATCCCACGACTTATTTACTTATTCATATAAATAGGTACTACCAAAGTGTACTCATCACTATTCTCATCTAATTTTATTGTTTTAAATCCCGGTACCGTGGAAAGTTGGGATAGAAGCATGATAGAAGTATAGATAGTGCCATCCACAAAGACTCGTAGATGTATTAAAATTAACCTTTAACTACAAATTAATAAGAACCACGGTGGATGGCATCCATCGTGAATGACACCTACTATAGCCGGTACGTAAATCCAGATTATAAATTATAAAGTTCGTGTATGGCAAATTTTATCGAAATCTGTTTAGCCGTTTTAGCGTGAAAGAGTCACAAACCAATACACTCTCACAAACAATAGCATTTTACAATAATAGTAGGATAATAACAGAATAGAGTAGATTAAAGTCAAAAAACGGTATCACCTGTATACTAACTACGAGTGGAAACTAACATTGTGACGTCACACGCGGCTCGGCCTTGTTCGGGAACTGTCGGTGTGTTTTCGGTGCGGTACTCGACGATCAATTTTCAAATCGGTATAACTCGTTAATTATAGCGAATAAAAAAAAACTAAAAATACTTTTCTTACAAAACTTATATATGATCTTTCCATTTATGACAAAAAAAAATTTGATTCAAAAACTCAATTGTCGCGTAATTCGGCGTGCCTCATGGCATAGGCCTCCTCCGTGTATTGGAGGGTTTGGGCTATAGTTCCCACGCGCGCCCAGTGCGGATTGGGAACTTAACACACACCATTGAATTTCTTCGCAGATGTGTGCAGGTTTCCTCACGATGTTTTCCTTCACCGAAAAGCTCATGGCAAATTACAAATGTAATTTTCGCACATAAATTCCGAAAAACTCAGAGGTGCGAGCCCGGGATTTGAACCCACGACGCTCTGCTTGAGAGGCCACAGGTCAAACCACTAGGCTACCACGGCTTTTTTTTTTCTACATAATATTACGTAAATGCAATTATGATTATATTGCCTGCGTACTGCGTACTCTTTATTGAACATCACATAATAACAATCAAAACAGAAAGGGATGCGATTACTTAATATTAAGTAGGATGCGGATTTGATATTTCAACAGCGTTTAGATATAACGTAATTAACATGGTTTCTTTGGTGGTATTTTAATCTCCAAGAGAATTCCCACCCGCCATTCTTCCCCACCATTCTCAAGATTGAGACAGAATCCAAATAATTGCTCTAGCATTACACAATTCCTTTTTTCCGCGAGTTAGGAAACGCCCGGGCTCCCGCGGGGACGGGATTAATTCAATCCCGGGTCGCTGTTGTAATAACTCTGTGACGGGCTATTTATTTTGTGGTTAGATTCGATGGTTTGTTTTAACAGTTGTCTTGTGTATTGCTAGCTGATACCCGCGACTTCGTCCTCGCAGAATATATATCATATTTTTTTTTATATATATAACTAGCGACCCGCCCCAGCTTCACACGGTATATTGTGCATGTATTATACATATAAACCTTCCTCTTGAATCACTCTATCTACTAAAAAAACTGCATCAAAATCCGTTGCGTACTTTTAAAGATATAAGCATACAAAGGGACATAGGGGCATAGGGACAGAGAAACTGACTTTGTTTTATACTATGTAGTGATAATCTCATAGTTAACACTAACAGTCTATCCATGCATGTTAATTATACAATAAGAGAGGTGGAACAGGTTAACAGACTATACATTTATTGAGCTCGGCGTTACTATTGATTCCAAATACCGGCTAGCCGATGCAAGAAATTTCGGCTCAGAGGTAAAAAATTAAATCCAGAGCACTGTAGGCTTATTGTCTAACTCGCTCGCAATCGCCATCGTGTTAATTTTGACAGTTCTCGTATGAATGTGACAGCAAGCTGATTCCGATGCCAATTGTCAGCCCATACATGAACTGTCAAAATGAACACGATGGCGATTGCGAGCGAGTTAGACAATAAGAACACTGGTCACTGTCTAGGGGCCTTACCATGACGTCCTAATTCCGACTCAGTTCAAGTTTTAGCTGTCACTTTTAGTATGAATCTGACAGCGAGCGAACCTAAACTGAAACGCATTAAAACGTCATGGTAAGGCCCCAGGCCCCTATTTAAACAACTCAACAATTTATTGTCGGTGACTCGTGACAATTCGATTTGCATTGCGTGGTCAATATGGAGCCAACCGGCGTAGAATTATAAATTGTACACTTATTAGAAGCAAATCATTCATTATCGGATTCAGCTACATTTGATATTTTACATTTTTGTGAAAAGGGTTTACGGTTGGATGTTTTGGAGCAGTTGGAAATAATTAGGTACAACAATAGTGGTTCAATAATTAACGAACAGGTGAACTTGGTGTCATGCTTTGTTGCGTGTCCATTTTGATGAATAGAAAAATTGTTTTGTTTAATACATAACCCTCTTTGTTTTTGCTGTAGTCGGAAAATTTTATGAAGGTAGTTGTTGATGGTTAATAAAAATTATAAATAAGAGGGTAGTTTGGAAATATACGAATGTGGGTACATTTAGTTTATTTATAGGTTTACAAATTAGTAGGTACGACGTTGGTTCGCATGTGCATCGGTTGTGCTCTAACTTTGATAATGATCCCGTAGAGGGATCGAAACGCGCGTCAGTGTTTGTGTGGTGTTAGGATTAATTAAGTTTGTGGGATTTGTGGGCGTTTTGTGTGGCAGTAGTGGTGGGAGGGCTTGCATGCAAAACGTATATATTTCGCACAGGCTTGGTTATCTTGCACGTAAGTAGCGGAGTAGCAAGGTAAATATTCTGTGTTCATTATAAATTCTGTCCAGGCCCCTATTTAAACAACTCTACAATTTATTGTCGGTGACAGTGACAATTCGATTTGCATTGCGTGGTCAATATGGAGCCAACCGGCGTAGACTCTCGTCGAGTTTGTAATGTAAACAAAATTGTCGCCTCTCACCAACAATTGTCACTGGTGAAGAAAGCGCCAGACAGCTTGACTTTTTCCAACACTTCCAATAACAAAATTAAAACTTGACAAATTAAATACCGCAACCTTCCTCGTGAATATCTGGGGAGCCTTAAAGGGATTCAAATCAGATTCAGTTTAGGTTCGCTCGCTGTCAGATCCATGCTACTGATAGCTAAAACCTGAACTGAGTCTGAATTCAATCGCGACGCAAGACGCAAGACGTCATTGTAAGGGCCCTGTTGGGAATCAGTACCTACCTAAAATACAATTAATTAAATACAAATTATACAATAGGCGGTCATACCGCTTAGTAATAATAATAAAAATAATTATTATTTATTTATATTAAAAAAAGAAAAAAGAAAGTAAGAAGAATAAATAAGAAAAATAAAATAAATAAAATACTTAAAGAAAATAAAGAAAGAAGAATAAAAAAAAGGAAGAAGAAATAAAAAAAAGAAATAATAGAGATAGAGATAGATATTTAAGTAGAATAAATGCGGTAGAAATGAGAGCGTTAAGAAGTATGGAAGGTGTATCACTGAAAGATAGAATAAGGAATAGTGTGATAAGGGAACGTGCTGGTGTGAAAGAAGATATAGTGACTAGGATAGGAAAAAGTATGCTTAGTTGGTTTGGTCACGTAGAGAGGATGGATGAAAGAAGATTAACTAAACAGATTTATACGGCGAGTTTGAATGGGTGCGTTGGGAGGGGAAGGCCTAGGCGGACGTTCCATGATCAAATTGGGGACGTTTTGGAAAAAGGCCAGGTCAAGAGTACCCGAAACCGACGAGCATGTATGAAGAGATTGATGAATGTGGATGAAGCGAAGGAGGTGTGTCAGGATCGTAGCAAGTGGAACAAAGTAGTCTCTGCCTACCCCTGTGGGAAAGAGGCGTGACGATATGTATGTATGTATGCATGTAAAAAAAGAAAAAAAAAGAAAATCACAGAAACAAAGAAAAAAAGAAATCATCATTGAAAGAATCTTAGCGATCTCTACCTGAAAACCACTTAGATACATTTTACTTTTAATTAATTGATCATTTATTGTCCTCAGGTACCCCCAATTGACTACCTCCGCCAAGTGACCCTGGACTTGGGCGGCGAGGGAGCCCTGGGTGCGGCGGGCGAGCGCCCTGTCATCCGCCGCGCGCCGCCGACGCGCGCGCAGCAGGCCACGAGGACTGTGCGCGCGCTCATAAAGAGATTCAACGAGGTATGGTACAAAGTTAGCTACGTAGCAACACTTAGGAAGGTAGCCGTACTAGCCAGGTAGCCAGACTTAGCCAGATAGCCGTAAACTTAGCCACATAGCGAGACACTTAGCCATATAGCCAGACTTATCATCAGTATCATCAGTATCATTTTATTCCATAACAAAATACATTGTGTCGGACATCAATATACACTACCATTATTATAACACTTATTTCTAATACATTAGCATTATTAACAATAAAGTAACTAAGAAGAATTATCAACAATAAACTCGTTTATTAGCCAGGTAGCCAGATTTAGCCAGATAGCCGCAAACTTAGCCACATAGCCAGACACTTAGCTATATAGCCAGACTCTTAGCCATATAGCCGGACTTAGCCACATAGCCAGACACTTAGCTATATAGCCAGACTCTTAGCCATATAGCTGGACTTAGCCAGGTAGCCAGACACTTAGCTATATAGCCTGACTCTTAGCCATATAGCCGGACTTAGCCACATAGCCAGACACTTAGCTATATAGCCAGACTCTTAGCCATATAGCCGGACTTAGCCACATAGCCAGACACTTAGCTATATAGCCAGACTCTTAGCCATATAGCTGGACTTAGCCAGGTAGCCAGACACTTAGCTATATAGCCTGACTCTTAGCCATATAGCCGGACTTAGCCACATAGCCAGACACTTAGCTATATAGCCAGACTCTTAGCCATATAGCCGGACTTAGCCACATAGCCAGACACTTAGCTATACAGCCAGACTCTTAGCCATATAGCCGGACTTAGCCACATAGCCAGACTCTTAGCCATATAGCCGGACTTAGCCAGGTAGCCAGACACTTAACCACATAGCAAGCCACTTAGCCAGATAACCTGATAGCCAGGCACCTAAACAGACGTCTAACCAGACAATGCGAGTGAAATAAAAAATCACGATAAAATTTTGAATTCTAATACTATCTGTAAGTATTTAAATTTCAAACAAACAGGTTAACTTGGCCGTAATGCCCCATATAAAATCCTCGGTTTTTTTTCTTGTCGTGAAGCCCTAGGGCGGTAAGTAACGCCCGCTACGCGTGGCAGCCGCGCCCCCCGCCGCCCTCCCGCGGTCCCCGCCGGGCCCCCGCCATGACTCCAGCGAATGTGACGAAAAACGTTGTCAGTGTTATTACAAATAAGTTAAATATAATATAATCTATTCAAAAGTCAAAAGTCTAAAGTTTATTTTGCAAATAGGCCGCCGAGGGCTCTTTTACATGTCTTTTTTTTTAATCTACCAGCGCATTTGGAAAGACCATAATTGCCAAGAAGAATGCGCCGCAAGAAACTTGACAGAAAGTCATTTTTTCAAAATAAAATAGATTTACAATAGTACTTAAATTCTACTTAACTTACCTATAATACAATTAATACATTTTATAAAAGGGATGTAAAAGGTCCCTAAGTTAAGTCCGTACCTTAAATTACATTGGTCTATAGTAGAGATGTATAAAGTCTCTACTGGTCAAAGCGAAACAAAATATGCGATAATGATAAGAAAGAGAAAGAAAAAAGTGAATAAAAATAATTTAAGTTCATTGCAAAATCAACCTTAAATCAATGGATTAATTTTTAGACACGCGTTTAACGTCTGTCTAACTTTGTTGTAATACTTAACACCTTATGTTTCACGGGTGGTACGGAAATTACGGAGCTCGACTCAGAAAGCCTCTAGCCTCAGGAAGGCTCTAGCCTCGGTCGTAATTCCTTACTTACCGCCCTTAATACACAATGTACGGTCGCCCAAGTAAGTGGTCTTCCACTTTTCATCCAACTTCCTATCAAATTAAAATGTCGCTAAAGTCGAACTTTCAAGTTGACAGCCTGTCTTATCGACAATATATATTGTGACGTGCAAAGGAATTTTAACCTTAGGGTGATAGACCACATATTTGGCTGATGGTACCTACTATGACAGTTAGTTGACGGCGAGATTGCTTTCAAAATGAAAACAATTCGTTTCACGTAACTCGATCTAACTAATCTAATCGTAACTCCATTACAACAGTTACAACGATAGCTCGTTAAAAGTTTAAAACTTCGACGCGTGGGCACCGCACGTGTAGACATAGGCCATGGTCCAACTAATTGGGTCCATCCGGAAAACATGTTGCCATTTCAAATCACTGATTATAATAATAATAATAATTATTTATTTTGTACATACATTTGGTGCGTTACAAAAAGAAAAACATTATTCAGTTGTACAATAGGTCAGATGAAATTGTGGTCGAAGCTTTCGACCCCTAAACTAGGTGTTAAACCTGTGCCTTGGGGGCTTGAGTTCGCCGGAAAATTCAGTGTCGAAACAACATGGAATAGTACTGTGTAACAGCAGAGGAGAACTGACTCTAATTAGACAATTAAAGTAAGGAAAAAGTACTGTAAGGAGATGAATAAAAAGTCTAAAGATAAAAAATAACAAAGAAAACAAACAAATGAATATTTAAAATTACCAGCAAAGCAGACTGGAATAGTCCAAATTACAAATGAGGATTATGTGTTACTTATGAAAAGGTTCTCTAACCAATTTAGTATCAGCACTAAAATATACGAAGTTATGTTAGATAAAGTTAAGAAATTTAAGTTGCCTATGAGCTCAAGATAAGGATAGAAGAAGATTTTCCGTGTCGTGGTAAGACAAGCGCTGCAGCCAGTCCTGTACCTTTATTATAATTTTAATACGAAAACAATTGGAAGGTACACTGCTCAGACTTTGTTTTTGTTGTTCTTTTTAACTTAGAATAATAGTTTTTTTTTTCTTTTCGTCTTTCCACATTTAATCGTCTCTTTCTGTTACAACTAGCCTCCGCTGAAGGGACCAGACTAAAAACCAGCGCTGGGTTCATGTAACCCAGCACACGCTGAGACTGGTACGCGTTGCCGGAACATAGCCCGCCTAGTGTACCATATCTCATTGTATTCCTATTTTTCCTCTAGTCTTGAATCTGTTGTCAACTTAACTTCTATCTATTTTATTGAATCAGGCGTTACTTTGCGGAGGTCCATTTCAATGAACACAAAATATTTAGCTTGCTACTCCGCTACTTACGTGCAAGATAACCAAGCCTGTGCGAAATATATACGTTTTGCATGCAAGCCCTCCCACCACTACTGCCACACAAAACGCACACAAATCCCACAAACTTAATTAATCCTATCACCACACAAACACTGACGCGCGTTTCGATCTCTCTTGAGAATGATCCCGTAGAGCTTCTATCTGCCTATGTTGTGGTAATAAATGATTTTATTATTATTATTATTATTAAAATCAGGTAGGTTAGGTTAGTTAGCAATGGCGAGACGACCGAACAACTCGATTCCCACCGAGTTTCTTAATCAAAATTGGCTCTCTCACTCTTTCTTCATGGAAGGATAGGGTAGGAAGATTATAGGTAAATATACTCAGCGGAATATTTAGCGGAACAAAAAAAGTTAGCAAAACGCATTCTTAATGCTTGACCAGAAAATAATAATAATTACACCTACACTTTTTTGTGTTCCGCTTAATATGCCGCTGAGTGTACCTAGGTTAGGTGTTTTTTTTGCTTTGGGTTGTCTAACGTAAACTTTCACGTAACGCCACTGTTAGTTAGGTAACAATACAATACAATACAATACAATACAAACACTCTTTATTGAACACCACAAATCAGTACAAAACAATACAGAAACAAGGAACATAGTATACAATAGGCGGTCTTATCGCTTAGTAGCGATCTCTACCAGACAACCAATAAGTCACTAACTTAACTTCATTTGCCCAAAGGGCAACCCAGAGAAAGGGGCGTCCATGACGTCCTAAGGGTGCGACCACACCGCCGCTTAAAAAACGGTGACGTTACGGAATCGCAACAAAATGTATGAAGAAACGGTGAGAAAACGTGACGCATACGACACGTCACTGCGTATACGCGGCGGTTTGGTCGCACTCAACTTTTAGTTGTCAATTTTAGTATGAATCTGACAGCGAGCGAACCTAAACTGAATCGCATTAAGACATCATGGTAAGGCCCATGGTGGACAATGCTGAATGTGGATAGCGACCCATAGCCGGTAGACACGTCTATGTGTCAACGTGTCGAGGACCTGAGACCTTACCATGACGTCTTAATGCGATTCAGTTTTGGTTCGCTCGCTGTCAGTATGCTTAGTGTAAGTTTTCGGTCACAAAATACGTCTCGAACGCGTTTGCATTAAAATGTCAATTACTATGAGAACAGTTTGTTGCCGTTTTGATCCGCAGGTGGCGCTGCCAAATTTTTCATAGTAATGGAGACGTTTACGTTAACGCGTTCGTTTTTCGTATTAAAGACTTACACTAGAGGCTCAGATTCATACTAAAAGTGTCAGCTAAAACTTGAACTGAGTCGGAATTAGGACGTCGTGGTAAGGCCCCTGCTTGTGTCAAATAACGGCCAAAGACAAAGTCAAAGAAATGTGTCGTAGCAGATAAAGTAGTCATTTTGTCAGAATTTACGACTAACATGTGTGTATCTGACCTGCGATTTAAATCATGTCTCGATTGTGGCAGGGTGTCAAAAATAATCATCATCATCATCATCCCCAGTCTATATACGTCCCACTGCTGGGCACAGGCCTCTTCTCAGAACGAGAGGGCTTGGGCTATAGTTCACACGCGGGCCCAGTGATAAAATAAAAAATATATTGATTATATTATGTAGCTTTGCGGGGCAAGGACTAGCCTGATTTTATTGTGAAATTTCGTTAGCTCTTTTTGTTACACGTAATATATTATTTTCTCAGAAGTTAGGAAAGATTTTTTCCAATACAATACTATGTTCCTTCTAAGGGCTATCAAACGTCAATAAGGAAGAGAACGTATCGATAAAAATTGATGTTGTTTTTATATTTAAGGGGGAAGTAAAATGCAATATTTCTACTTATATCTTATTTGGTCATATCTTTTATTAAATATAAACGATGAAAATGAACCGAAAATTATATATTGCGGGTGTCGTTTGTCGGTATTATTTTGAAACGTGAGATAAAAAAAGGTAAAGACAAACTGTAATCTTTTACGGCACGCTCATAGCTTTTACGCATCCATGGAGTTCAGAGGGTTATTGAAAAATTCAGTTGCCTTCAACATTTGTTATAGATCAGATAAAGATTAAAGATGATTTATTGCCACAAACAACAATAACAAAAACTTCAATATTAAGTACACTTTAACCTTATTTTTTACTACATATCATATTATCTGCATTTGGACATGAATTTCGCTAATATAAATTTTAATTTGTCTTATTTTTTGCTGTTCTTTATCAGTGTTTAATAATATTTTACTCATTCCCACTTGCTTACTGACATTTTAATATTGTTATTTTATTGTTATGCATGACATTTTCGTATTATTTCAGTAATTTTAATTTTGTACGCCTATTTTAGGTAGAAAGTTTCAACAGTTAAATTATTCTTATTGTTATTAATTTAATGTGAATGAAACATAAAACAAATGTGGCAAAGGGGATATACTCAACATTTCCTGTGGGTCAGAGCAATGTGGGTGAGTTGTTGGTGTGGACTAGAGGATCTGTTATCAAATAGAACTTGTATTCCAAATGAAAAACACCTTCCTTCCCTCGGAACGGACTCTGTTCCTCCAGATCCTGAGAAACATTAAGAAGAACTGCGAGGACATTTTAACAAAATCAGTGGCGTATAAGGTGGCAGGGCTGGCAAAATGCCGGGGGCCCCCAGCTCTACGGGGCCCCGAACTGGCTTGGCCTTGAGCACAGAAGGGAAGATGCACTTCTTTATATTGAGGAAGGGGCCCCATCTGATGAATTTGCCACGGGCCTCAGACGTTATAGTTACGTCACTGAACAAAACAACGTAGAAGAGGCTAGCGCTATCGATATATCGTTTATCGATACTTCATTACATCGTCTCCCTACGTCATTCGAGCCGTATCTAATTACCACAGTAATTGAGTTAATTTTTGTTCACTTGATGACAGAAGCCGTCCGCCATCTTTGATCGCAAGGTGTAACATTAAACCTGGAGTATATTAAAGTAGCGTATTTAAAGACGCCTTAAAAAATTAACTTTGATTCAAGTTAATTGGCATTTTAGGGTTCCTTGCCAGTCTAGGAGCAAAGAAAAAACATATACAAATGATTTCACAACGACACTGAAAATTAGAACACAGAATCGAACCCGGGTCCTCGTCATTCCGTGACGCGTGCTATACCCCTACACCCATAGCAGGTGAGTAAGCCTCCGAATTTTTCTATCTGTTACCAACTGTCACGTGACCTTGTTACTATGCGAATATTTGTCGCTAAGCGTCATCTGTTTGAATGATGTGTCTGTACGACACAATTACAAACTCCCGTGGAACATCTACTGCTCACCAGGGACGTGAGAAAAAAAAACAATTAGTAAATTGCTTGGTTTAATTTGATATTTCATATACAAATGACTTTCTGCCAAGTTTTTTGCGGCGCATTTTCCTAGCAATGCTAGATTCAAAAAAAGACATAATAAAGCCCTTAATAGAGCCCTTGGCGGCCCATTTGCAAAATAATCTTTTGACTTTTGATAGAATGTATGTAGCAGTTACTTCTGTTCCCGCGCCGATGGGGAAATTACGGGCACAAGAGGCATTTCATCTAAGTCCTCTAGGTTGGCAACGCATCTGCAATCCCTCCGGGGTTGCGGGTGTCTATGGGCAGTGGTGATCGCTTACCATCAGGTGACCCACTTGCTCGTTTGCCTTCCTATTCACATAAAAAAATAAAAAATAAAAAAAGATGGTAAAAGCCCATTGACAATGGGCGAAAATCTTAGGAATCATGTTATAGGCGATGCTAGCAACCCATCACTATTTTGATTCCCTTATTCACATAATAGGTACGCCCGCAATCAAGCTAAACGTGGCTTGTGGGTGTTGTTACTTTAGGCGCTGTCTACCCCGTAAGAATCAGAATCAGAATCAGAATTTTTTATTGTCATCATTGTTACATATTCGACACTACATTGCATAAATACAGACGTCAAAAAGAACAAGAATGACTCGTCATTGAGTAAGCAGTACAAATTGCCATTCCATTTTATTTAGCAGAAATCTATTTATTAATGTGTTTTATGTACAATAAAGAGTTATACATACTTACATTTATTATCAATACAACTTAAAACTAGAGATAAATACTGCTATTGTTCAGCACAATTATTATTAAAAATGTTAATTCTGACCGAGTTTTGCACAAACATTTCATATTACAAAATTACAACCTAACAGTCACTTTAATAGAAGTCATTACTAACACAAATGAAAACATTAAAATTGTAACACAGAAGATGTTTATTATTTATCAAATTTACTGTAATCATTGCAGAGGTATTCTTTGATGCTATATATCGTCTTATCATGCAGTATTGCTTTTACTTTTTTAAGGGATATAGACATGATTTATGTCTATGTGTCTTACCTCAAAATAAATTGAACCCTTATAGAATCGCTTTGTTATCCGTCCGTCCGTCTGTCTGTGTGTCAAGACCTTTTTTCTCAGGAATGCGCTAAGGTAAAAACCGGCCAAGTGCGAAGGGTTCCGCACCATTATCTATGCGGGCTGTGGGTAGATTATTATTTAATGCATGTGTGTAGAGTAGATCAGCTTGTAACAATAAACAGTCTGAGTCCTTCCGTCTCTTAACATGGCGCAGTCGGTAGGGTTGGTAGGAGGACTCATTTAATCGGTTGGTCTATACATAACTAGCTTTAAGATGTAATTTTTTTTTATGTGAATAGGAAGGCAAACGAGCAAGTGGGTCACTGATGGTAAGCGATCACCACTGCCCATAGACACCCGTAGCCCCGGAGGGATTGCAGATGCGTTGCCAACCTAGAGGACTTAGATGAAATGCCTCTTGTGCCCGTAATTTCCCCGGCTGTCTTACTCTCCACACCGGAACACAGCAGTGCAAGGATTAGCGAGTAAGATGGTGGTAGCGATCCGGACGGACCTTGCACAAGGCCCTACCACCCGCAAATCTATGACGAAATGTAATTTAACACATGCCGGCATCGATATTATTGGGTCAATAATAATATCTAACATCCCTTCGCCCTTCAAGCTGGCGTGGGTGGTTATTATTTCCATAGATACCTTCTTTTCCCTTAGAGCATTAAACCATGCGGAGGCGTCATGGATCAAGTGTATATGTGTGGACTGCTGTGGTGCGGGGTGGGACAAAGGGGCCGAGAGGTGCGTTCGGGGAGTGCGTCTGCCGCCCGCACTGCCGTCATAGTATAGAAGGCGGCAAAGGGACTTTTGCGGCTTTTTTACTTTTTGATACATGCATACTAAGCAAAAAATTCTGCGTCGAACGGTATTGACTTTTTTTTTCTAGCACTGTTAGTTCTCAAGATAGCCAGCAGTTAAACGACATGTCTTTTCCTTTTTGTTGCGGTATTATAATCTAAAAAGCCATGAATGGTATTTAATAAGCTAAAAAGACGTTATATGACATTAGCGGCTTTATATTTTACTTTAAATGTGATACCTATCTAAGCTAAAAAGCGTTTTTTGATCATTCATAGACTAAAAAGTGGTTAAAGTCATGTAACTAGGTTTTAACGTATTACCATGGCCGAAGTTAAATACTCATTTATAGATTTAAAGGCGGTATACTATAAATTATACTCTATAATTACGTTATGGGAGCTTAGCCGCATTTTTAGATATAACCCAAAAATGTATTATGTAGCGCATAATAGTCAATACAGCGGTGACCGCTTTTTTACTTCAGTGACAAAGGGTTAATTTTTTGTGCAATATTGTCAATAATGCGGTTATATAACAATAATAAGCTAAAAAGCGGCTAGGTTTTTGTCACTCACGTAGCCCCTTACCTCCCCACCGCCCGTAAGTCGGAGGACGACGGCGCCCAAAGGACATTTTATTATAATTAGTGCGCGCGAAGCCTTTGCGTTGGGTTGGGTTAGGTTAGGTTAGGTTAATGTGCGCAAGCTGCGCAGGAGCTTACGCGCACTGATTGTTCTCAGCGCCCGTATCAACATCAAGGTAACTGTAGACACAACAGTATAATACTCATAATTATTTCGATATTAACGAACTGAAATTAGTAATGAACTTACTCGTAAGTAATAAAAGTGGCCGTATAATGTTTTCTGTGTATTTGAGTATGTGTTTCTCTATAACGTTGTCTCGTAAGTATCTACAAACTAGAGTTTAAGTTTATGGCAGGCGTCCACACGTCCATATCGTAGGCATCGGACGCAAGGCATCCAGCGTATCGTAGTATTATTTGTATAGAAAGTCATACAAGTGCGTCCACGGATCTGCATTGTACGGATTGCTGGACAGTGTACGGCTCTTGTTGGACTGGCATAATGCTTACTATACGGACACGTAGCGAGGCCTGCCTTTGGAATAGGATATTATTGTGTGTAGGATTATCTTTTAATATTTCTGTGCCTTCAGTAAATACTAATTCAACTCAAAAAGTGCAACTTTACAGATGAGCGATTTTACTTTTGAAAAAAAAATACCCTTCTGCGTTAAAGGCATACAAACAAATTCAAACCTGTTAAAAAATAAGTAAAAAAATCAATCTTTCTTTCAAATAATATTTTACTGAATCAGGCGTTACCTTTGCGTTCATTAAAATCAAATAATCTTTAAGATAATCAAGAATTTCGATCAGATGAATCAGGTGCCACGAAATATTAAAACTAGGTTTAAAGTAAGTGATGATGTATGTCCAGATGTATTTAATTACACAAAAATGAGGCTAAGTGGGCAATGTCATGCAACAATCCAAAATTTCAATAATTAAATCTTGAACTTGTTGAATTAAAATTTTTGTATTTGAATTTCTTGAAATTCAGTTATTTTATGAATACATTACGACGTAAAGGTCACACATTTCGTTGCTGAAATTGACGTGTTTATTGATTAGTTTAGAGTTGTATTTTCCCACACATAAGACAAATTTGGATTAGACTAGTGATACTTTTTAACATGTATTTTTATACACTAGTTTTAAGAGTAGAACTGCGTAAATAATTGAAATATATTTGATCTTGAATCATTAAAACTAATGTCCGGTAGCGAAAGTTGGGTTTGGCAAAAGAAGCATGAAAGTAGAATCAATGCAGTAGAAATGAGAGCGTTAAGAAGTATGGAAGGCGTATCACTGGTAAGGAATAGTGTGATAAGGGAACGTGCTGGTGTGAAAGAGGATATAGTGACTAGGATAGAAAAAGGTATGCTTAGTTGGTTTGGTCACGTAGAGAGGATGGATGAAAGAAGATTAACTAAACAGATTTATATTGGGAGTGTGAATGGGTGCTTTGGGAGGGGAAAGCCTAGACGGACGTTCCGTGATAATTGGGGACGTTTTGGAAAAAGGTCAAGTCAAGAGTACCCGAAACCGACGAGCATGTATGAAGAGATGAATGTGGGTGAAGCGAAAGAGGTATGTCAGGATCGTAGCAAGTGGAACAAAGTAGTCTCTGTTTACCCCTGTAGGAAAGAGGCGTGACGGTATGATGTATGTATGTATGTATGTATTATTTAACAAAAATAACTTTGACGAAGTGGATCACCAATTTTGCTTCATGACAGATGCTTTCCCAAAAAAGTCGGCGCAGTTTGTTGTTGTTTACGATTCTTATTTTTAATTTTTATTTTGATTACCTACATGTATAAAATTGAAAGTGGCAATTATAAAAATGTTAAAATTTGAAGAATATAATGTTGATTTTAGTAAGAAATGTCTTTTGATTTCTTGTGATTACCGCTTCTCAGACCGCATAACTCTCAATAATTGTAGTCCTATCATAAACTATAATGCCGTAACGTACAGATTAATGGCCACATTGCGGCTTTTTAATGTATTAAAAGTAAACAATTCTGTTGCTTAATAAATTGGTGTAAAAAGTTAAAGGAATAACTAAGCTTTAAAACGGCTATGACACTTTAACTTCATTTTAATTTCCAACGCAACATGCATATGCCATTAGCAAAAATAGACTATAATGCGGCTATCCGTAATAACGATTTTCTAGTGTATAACTCGCACCTAACTTTTATTTAAAATAATAGGACTAAAAAAGTAATGTGCAAAACTAAGCTTAAAAGGCGTTGGTGTTCAGCCAACGGCTTTTTAGTTTATTAATCTTTGTATAATAATATTCCCTTATCCTAAGCTATAACATAAAATGCTGTAAAATTAATACTATTTATAATTATTCTACGATCGAATTAGATCAATAAAAAAACGTGATTTTTTGTCTAAATTTGTGTGTAAACAGAATTTTGGTAAACCATTTTTTGCCTAAAATACAAGCAATTGAAATATTTAAAAGTTTTTGCCGTTTATCTCGAAAGTTCGTTTTGTCAGTTTGCCGCCTTCTGTACTATGACGGCAGCGCACCGCTCTCGACCTACCCCGCGCCCCTGCACCGTGCGGGCCAGGACTAATATCGATCGTATATTATAGTCTACCAAAAATCAGCATCATCATCATCATCATCATCATCATCATCATCATCATCATGTACCAAAAATATCGAGCCATCAAAAATATCCTACTTCCTTCCTACTATATCACTACATAGTATAAAACAAAGTCGCTTTCTCTGTCCCTATATCCCTATGTCCCTATGTCCCTATGTATGCTTAAATCTTTGTAACTACGCAACGGATTTTGATGCAGTTTTTTTAATAGATAAAGTGAAACAAGAGGAAAGGTTTATATGTATAATATATCCATAATATACCGTGCGAAGCCGGGGCGGGTCGCTAGTATAATATTATAAATGTGAAAGTTTTTGAGGATGGATGGATGTGACGATGTGAGTGTGTATGTTTGTTCCTTCTTCACGTTGAAACGACTAGACGGATTTGGATAAAATTTGGAACGGATATTGCTGGTATCCTAAATTAAAATATAGGCTACTTTTTATCCCGGAAATTTACAAAGATCCCGCGGGATAGCGATAAACATGTCAATTGTTAATTCCACGCGGACGAAGTCAAGGGCAGAAGCTAGTAAGTTATGAAAAAAACAAGTCACGCAACTCAGTCCTACCGTAAAAAGTTGTGAGATCCACGTAATACCACGGTTAATTTATTCAGCACTACTTAAGGGACCTGTCTTATGTTAATTACCTAATTATCTAACCTAACAACATCTTATAGTGCCCATTATAAATATTTAAGTCCTTTTATGTAGTAAACCATACGCGAAAACGCGTGTAAGAGATTGATGAGTGTGGGTGAAGCGAAAGAGGTATGTCAGGATCGTAGCAAGTGGAACAAAGTAGTATCTGCCTACCCCTGTGGGAAAGAGGCGTGACGATATGTATGTATGTATGTACGCTGTCGCCAGCGACTTCGTCTGCAAAGAATTCGTTTATCGCTATCCCGCGGGAACTACGCAATTTTCCGGGATAAAAAGTAGCCTATGTGCTATTCCAGACTTTTCTCTATCTATGTGCCAAATTTTATCCAGATCCGTTGGGCCGTTCTGGCGTGATTGAGTAACAAACAAACATCCATCCATCCATCCATCCATCCATACTTTCGCATTTATAATATTAGTTAGATAATATTAGTTAGATGTAGGTATGTTGTAAATAAACATGACTTGGCGATTGTTTGCGGGTGGTAGGGCCTTGTGCAAGGTCCGTCCGGATCGCTACCACCATCTTACTCGCTAATCCTGCCGCTAAGCAGCAGTGCCCGGTGTGGAGAGTAAGACAGCCGGGGAAATTACGGGCACAAGAGGCATTTCATCTAAGTCCTCTAGGTTAGCAACGCATCTGCAATCCCTCCGGGGTTGCGGGTGTCTATGGGCAGTGGTGATCGCTTACCATCAGGTGACCCACTTGCTCGTTTATCTTCCTATTCACATAAAAAAAAATTGCAACACAATAGGTATATCTCACAAGTCATCATCATCAAGAAGACGTCCACTGTAAAATAAAGCCGAATCTCCGTATTCCGGATCTCACACGTAATAGATCTATCTATACTTATAAAACAGTACCGTGACTGACTGACAGACAACCCACAGCCTAAACTACTGGACCAAGGAACTTGAAATTTGGCAGACGTAAATTTTGAGTATCCCAGAGGAACACTAAGAATGGATTTTTTGAAATTCCCACGGGATAGGGAATAAATGAGACATAATATTTCTCAGTGACTAGACACTTCATTTTCGGCACACCTGTAGATTGATTGTACCTAACACTGAAACATGTTCTCCGGGAAAATGCGAAATTCCCGCGGGACAGGAACAAGTGTATTCAACTTCGAGGCTGTTTTTAAAATTACATATTTCATTTGTAGGTTTTTCTTTATGTGAATAGGAAGGCAAACGAGCAAGTGGGTCACCTGATGGTAAGCGATCACCACTGCCCATAGACACCCGCAACCCCGGAGGGATTGCAGATGCGTTGCCAACCTAGAGGGCTAAGATGAAATGCCTCTTGTGCCCGTAATTTCCCCGGCTGTCTTACTCTCCACACCGGAACACAGCAGTGCATGCATTGCTGCTTAGCGGCAGGATTAGCGAGTAAGATGGTGGTGGTGGGTATTGCTTGAGTTACTGGCTACGCGTACGAACTCGCGGGCAAAAGCTAGTTTGGATTATTTATTGTTGACTTTTGGCTTAGGATTAGTGGTGGCAATAACGGCTGTTTTGCAATAATGAATAACAGTGTTGTGTTA
The DNA here is from genome assembly GCA_963854515.1 of Pandemis heparana. Classification (NCBI taxonomy): domain Eukaryota; kingdom Metazoa; phylum Arthropoda; class Insecta; order Lepidoptera; family Tortricidae; genus Pandemis; species Pandemis heparana. The sequence continues at coordinate 9,241,188 of OY978032.1, forward strand.
TTCTTAAACAGCTGTTACTGTAAACTGTTGTCTGTTATCCTGTTATATTGCTTGTTAACGCTCAGGTTTGGGGAGTTTAATTAAATGGACTGTATCTGACGACGAATACGATACGAGAAAACGAAACACATAAATTAACGATAAAGTAGCCTTGTGATAGTCAAGAAGACACTTACCTCGCTTAGCGCTGTGTGGGAGCTTTACAGCAGTCAGGTACAGGGCCACTGGACTTCCTCGAGCTGGCCAGTCTTACCTTCCAGTCCTGGGTTACCTGCTACCCGACTATACAAGAAGCGGCTGAAGTATCCTCCTGAGTTCGCAAGGCACTTGATGATGATGATTTTACACTCTTACGACAGTATTATAACAATAAATCTTTTGATTTGAACTTAACCGTGCTTCGACGAAATATGTACGGCGCGAACTTTACGATACGATGACAGCGACACGACGACTAATCGAGAAGAGGCGAAACTAAAGTTTTGACAGTTATGACATTTCTAAATGTTGCTATATGAATAAACAAATTACTTAAGCGAAGACGGAACATTCCGCCCACCAAAATACAGAGTATTTTCAAAATACGGACGATAGCGAAATTAAAACTAATTCTATAACTAAAGTTTAATAGCTTGAATTCAACCGAAACGACAGTGTGTTAAGTTCAAACTAGGAAACCGGAAAAATACGATAACAATACGACATAAACTTAATCTTTCAGTGGTAAACAGCAAAGTTTAACCACTCAACTGGGAGCTTGTATTCTCCTGTTGTAGTATGAACGGTAACGACGCGACAAATTTGTACCATCGACACCTGGGTGCAGTTGAACGACGATGCCATTCTTCGATGATTGAATAACAAAGTTCAGACAGAGGTCTCACCTCCACCGAGGGCGGCTTCTTCTCATAATCCAGGCAAGTAGTTACTATGATGGAGCCGACCGCCCACCCTAAAGAAACCCGCTTTGTCCACAAACGGACAAAAAATACAATACGAGACAACCATGAAGGCTCCGCCCACCATGATGTATACCGCGCTAGACCAGATGGGAGCCAACTGCACAAGCCAATGGTCCTCTGGATTATCTACAATGCAAACATGATACCGACAATCGGGAGCAATATTGTCTCCTGGATGGCAGCAATCCGATTTGCGACAAAGGTGCTCCACTGGGAGTGCGAGAGCGACAGTGAAATTAATCGAACGTAAGCTGAGACGAACCGATGAAAAATCTTTCGAAGCATAGGAAAATGTCACCACAACAAAAGGTCCGACAGTAAAACTGTAGCTTGGTATTCCGAGAGAGGAACGAAAAGCTTGCGAAGTAATGTGATCTTCGACTTCGCACAGCACAGATGTACGATAATTTTATTGTTGTTGGTTACAACACGACAATATAATACAGCTTAAAAGGCCACGCTCTGACGCGTCGCAAAATCCATGGAACTGGATATTTTGAAACGGTTCTACCATTCTACGAGGAATAGAGAGTGATCTCAATGCGACAACTGAGATTTAAAGTAGAGCCACTCTTCTGCGACAAGTTTAGGGGCGAATAAACACCTGACAGTCACGAAAGTTGCATCAGATATTTTGTGAGAAATATGACAGGCGAAAGAAATTCTAACGGATCGAAAATCCGAGCAATATCGGAAAGGATTGATCGTTTCGTGCAATAACCACCCAATACAGCGAGAATGGGTCTGATTTAGGCATCCACAAAAAACCTTAAATGTCTAAGATATCAATGAGAGTTTAGAAATCGGGGCTTTTCCTGAGGGTCGACAAAAGTTAGTGGGACAACCATTCTTCCTCCAGGATTTCAACAATATGACGCCTCCAGAAGTTTTTCACACGACCAATCATCTTTCGATACGCGAGCAAAATATGAGCTTCGATGACATTTCCTATGTCCAAAAAACGCTTAATGTAATTTTATCTACAGACAAATTCGAAACTAGGAAGCAATCCTTGATTGCAGTATTCACACAGCACAAGGACAGCTTCAAGAACGACGAGAACAAATAATTGTCCGGAGACAAGCACAAGGCAATCTTTGGCAACGAACGACACTGACACTAAGATCGCTGCGAAAACGACAAAAGAAATAATTGTCCGGGAACAAACGCCGAACAATTCTTGGTAACGACACTGACACAAGGATTGATACGAGAACGACGAAAATAAATAATTGTCCGCAAACAAACGCGGAACAATCCTTGGTAACGACACTGACACAAGGATTGATACGAGAACGACGAAAAGAAATAATTGTCCGCAAACAAGCGCGGAACAATCCTTGGTAACGACACTGACACAAGGATTGCTACGAGAACGACGAAAAGAAATAATTGATTGTCCGCAAACAAACGCAGAACAATCCTTGGTAACGACACTGACACAAGGATTGATACGAGAACGACGAAAAGAAATAATTGTCCGCAAACAAACGCGGAACAATCCTTGGTAACGACACTGACACAAGAATTATTACGAGAACGACAAAAAGAAATAATTGTCCGCAAACAACGCGGAACAATCCTTGGTAACGACACTGACACAAGGATTGATAAGAGAACGTCGAAAAGAAATAATTGATTGTCCGCAAATAACGCGGAACAATCCTTGGTAACGACACTGACACAAGGATCGCTACGAGAACGACGAGAAAAAATAATTGTCCGGAGACAAACGCGGAACAATCCTCGGTAACGACACTGACACAAGGATCGCTACGAGAACGACGAGAGTTAATAATTGCTAGAAGCACATTTCCCCATCACTATGTAGCCGAAAATGGTGCTGACAGCAATGGGTTGACCTGCCTCACCTCGGACAAGACCAGGTTGAAGAGCTGACGCGAGAAAACCGACATTAATCAGCATATCAATAGGTCCTGGTTTATAGAAACAAGGGTCAGCGAGATCCAAATCTGTTATATGATGCCAGCTTGAAACATCAAATCGTTCGGGTGGCATATTGGAACAAATCTGCGACAAAACGAAAGCTTCCAACGAAAGTTTAGCGGAAGTATCTCCCTTTAATGGGGAAATTTCACAAACAACAGAACCAAGTGTCTTTGTTGATGTCTGACCAATGCCATTCACCGATTGCTGACAGTCATCGACATTCAATCCTAGCCTATCCGCAGCCCCTTTAGTGATGAAATTACACGCACTACCAGAATCCAGAAGGGCACGGATTGGAACCAATTTTCCTCGACTGCTCCTTATGTGAACAACAGCAGTTGAAAACAGAACTTGATTGCTACAAGTTGGAACCGACAAAACTGTCAACTGAGAATTTGACTGTGAATTGTTTGCTGCTTCAATACTTTTGGGAAAGTGTAGCAAAGAGTGATGACGACAGTTACATTCACTACAACGAGTAACCGATTTGCAATTCCTCACAATATGAGATGTACGCAAACATAACACGCACAGTCCCTTCTCTTTTACAAAAGTGAACCTCTCCGTTGGAGCCAAACTTGCAAAACTAGCGCACTTTTCCAACTCATGACCCGTTGCAGCACACATTGGACAAATACACACAGGTACCGACGGCACAGCAAGAGAAAACTTATTTTTAATAACTGGTTTACTCTGACTTGCATTCACTTTAATATTCAAATTATCTAACGCCCTGCTTCTATTTTCAACAAAATCTTGCAAATCCTCTAATTTGGGAATGTCAATAGAAGAGTCAAGTTGCAATTCAAATGCTTCGCGAGTTGCAGTATCTAATTTCGACCACAATAAATAAAAGAGCATAAAGTTCTTATCGGGCAAATCAAACTTCGACAATATACTTAAGTTTTCATTAAATATCCGAAAGACTCGATCCAAATCACTTTTATTTTTAACTGACTCACAATGCAGCAACTTTTCATAGTAAACAATTGCAATTTGCCTCTTTTTATTGTAGTACTTAGACAAAGTTTCATATGCACTATCATAACTGTCACCTGACAAAGGAAAACTTTTTATCAAATCATAAGCGGAACCCTGAACACATATCAACAAATAATGTAGTTTTTCAACATTAGGTATGTTCCGACTATGAATCAAGGAGTCGAATAATTCCTTGAAAGAAACCCAGTTCTCAAGCTTGCCATCGAAAGGCTTTATCATAATTTTCGGCAGCTTAGCCAGGTTTGAGGAATCATTAGACACCACCGGTTTGCTGTCAGTTTTACTACTTGTTTGTCTAAGCCTACTTTTGACAGATTTCATCCGCAATTCAAACTCTTTATTCACTTCGTATTCCGTGGAACGTTGTTCTACGCTTAGGGGACGCAAAATCCTAAGTTGAGCACTGTGAAAGTCCTTTTCGATATCTTTAAAATCTTGTTCATTATAACCAACTAAATCCGAACTTTCAATGTGCTCCAACCGCATAATCGCGTAATCCCTATCAATTCTATAGACATCGGCAACCGCGGGTATAAATTCTTCATCTCCGTGGTTACTCATTTTCAACAATAAACGTGCTAAAAACCAAAAATATCATACAACAACCGTGAACAATTATCTTAATATTGTTAATCTGTCAATCTCAACTCAACTGACGTATAATGTGACGTATAGTGTGACAAACAGCGAAATGCGTTTCGTTACACGGCAACGATTTACTTGCGGCGTTTTGAACGACCGATTATCAATCACGAAAATAAATTTAACTTTCATTAAATTTATTAAATTAAATTAATATATTATATAACAAATTATATTCAATTATTATTATTTACGAATCTATAATAATTGTTTCCGAAATAAACTAACTCTGCACAAAATTCTGGAATTTTCGAGCAAAGGATTCTAGGCATACCCTACAATTTGGTGGACGAAAAAAGTTACAGCGAAAAACGACAAATTTTACACCAAAATGCATGGAATCTACTAGAAAACAACGAAATTAACGCGAAAAAAGCAAATTAACCGTAGGTCACCTCTTCAAGATGCGGATCGTAGGACCAAAATGTTAACGCTCAGGTTTGGGGAGTTTAATTAAATGGACTGTATCTGACGACGAATACGATACGAGAAAACGAAACACATAAATTAACGATAAAGTAGCCTTGTGATAGTCAAGAAGACACTTACCTCGCTTAGCGCTGTGTGGGAGCTTTACAGCAGTCAGGTACAGGGCCACTGGACTTCCTCGAGCTGGCCAGTCTTACCTTCCAGTCCTGGGTTACCTGCTACCCGACTATACAAGAAGCGGCTGAAGTATCCTCCTGAGTTCGCAAGGCACTTGATGATGATGATTTTACACTCTTACGACAGTATTATAACAATAAATCTTTTGATTTGAACTTAACCGTGCTTCGACGAAATATGTACGGCGCGAACTTTACGATACGATGACAGCGACACGACGACTAATCGAGAAGAGGCGAAACTAAAGTTTTGACAGTTATGACATTTCTAAATGTTGCTATATGAATAAACAAATTACTTAAGCGAAGACGGAACATTGCTATTTTACAAAACGATAATGAACTTATTATTAAATAATTGTTATACTTATTTCGTCGCGATCGCAGCGTAATAAAAACGTTCGGGAACAAAAGCAAAACAGCGCTCTGTGACCTTGTTTGTTATTGTACTGACTGACAACAAACAGCGACAGCTAATAATGATACCAAAAGTCAGTTATTTGAATTGCGATTGCGATGCGAGCTCGCGCGTATAGCGCTATCTCTCGCACACACCTACTTGATTCGTTGCGCACTCGCTTGCGCTTCTATGCCAAGTGCGGCAACAGTGCGCGTATGAACAACGTTGACAACAGACAACGAATAATGATAACAAGATAGTTGACGATTCGATAATGTGTTGTTCGTTGCGTGCAAATAATGTATTACGTTATTTGCTGTTGTAATAACGACCACCACTACTTAGGGTTAGGTGCCATTGACGACTCCGGTGGGTTAAGTGCTCCAAGGCCAATAATATGGCTGCAAGCGATACACCCACATCGAACAAGATTATGTTAAATACCAATTAATAAATAATAATCTAAGAACATCCCACGAGTTTCCAAAACACTGAGATTAGTTAAATAGAGCTGGTTTGCAAATGTTAAATCACTTGTTGCCTTATTCATAATTGCTCTGTAGGCTTCTGCTAACTTAGCAATCGTTTGTCCTTATCTGTCACTTTGACATTTACCTGTTAGTCATTAAGGAAACTATGTAGCTACACCCACTGGGTAGAATTGTATTGATAAAATCTGTATTGCACAATATAACATCAGTATGTACTTTAAACATACAGTTTATACATACATATACCATTTTCATTCTTACCTGTCCTATTTGGTAAACAAAATTCTAACCTCAATATGCAATTTTTTGTAAAGAATAAGGTGTATCATATTATCAAATAAACCTGAGGTAATATTTTGTACATAATTTTGCTGATATTTTATCTCCAGTTCCTTTATTTACGATGAAATAGTTAAAAAATAACAAAAATGAGACATTTGGAGGTTAGAATTTTGTTTACCAAATAGGACAGGTAAGAATGAAAATGGTATATGTATGTATAACCGTCACGCCTCTTTCCCACAGGGGTAGGCAGAGACTACTTTGTTCCACTTGCTACACGATCCTGCCATACCTCTTTCGCTTCATCCACATTCATCAATCTCTTCATACATGCTCGTCGGTTTCGGGGTTCTTGGCTTCAAAATAAAATAAATAAAGGTACATTTCGCAGATAAGGACCAACGATTGCTAAGTTAGCAGAAGCCTATAGTGCGTTTATGAATAAGTGGGTTAGATTTTTGGGGTAAGACCTATCGTAATAAAATTTTAAAACAGCAACATACCTACCTATAAATAGATCATGTCTTTATCCCTTTCGGGGTAGACAGAGTCTAAGCGAAAAAGACCTAAAGGCCATGTATAGCGTGTTTAGGGTTGCAAACTACTTATACTGTTTTCAATAGTATTATACTGTTTACTGTTGAACAAAAACAAAGTATACAAAATACTGTTTTCAGCATGCAAACACATTATTATGTGTGATAGTATGTATTTAAAACAATAAATAAATAGAATACTGTTCATTTTTCTAAATTACTGTTTAATATTCTTCACAGACCTGAATATAATCCTGCTGTGTTCCGGTGTGGAGAGTAAGACAGCCGAGGAAATTACGGGCACAAGAGGCATTTCATCTTAGCCCTCTAGGTTGGCAACGCATCTGCAATCCCTCCGGGGTTGCGGGTGTCTATGGGCAGTGGTGATCGCTTACCATCAGGTGACCCACTTGCTCGTTTGCCTTCCTATTCGCATAAAAAAGAAAAATATATATGTACTTTATTTCTTGTAAATAAAAATGGCAACCCTAAGCGTGATTGTGGGCGTATAGCGTTATTCCTAAAAGCCTTAGGTAACAAGACCAAAAGGCCACGTTTAGCGTGATTGTGGGCGTATAAAAGGGGAATCACAATAGTGATGGGTTGCTAGCATCGCCTATAACATGATTCCTAAGATTTTCGCATTCCATCGACGGGCTTTTACCATCTGCGCGGGAAGAAAAGCAACTGGTACATTCTATGTTTTTTCTTCCAGACCAGCATGATAAAGTTGCAGATGGTAAATGCTCATCAAGAGAGGCGAAAATAGGAATCATGTAGGCAATGCGGCTAGCAATCCATCACTATTTTGATCCCCCTTTCCTATACGCCCACATGCTAAACATGGCGTTTAGGTCTTGTTACTTTAGGCTCAATCTACCCCGGAAGCGATTAATGATTTATGTACTAGCTGTTGCCAGCGACTTCGTCTGCAAAGAATACGTTTATCATTATCCCGCGGGAACTACGCAATTTTTCGGGATAAAAAGTAGCCTATGTGCTATTCCAGACTTTTCTCTATCTATATGCCGAATTTCATCCAGATCCGTTGGGCCGTTCTGGTGGGATTGAGTAACAAACAAACATCCATCCATCCATACTTTCGCATTTATTTTATAATATTAGTTAGATGTGTACCGACGGCCAGGGCCCTATTTCATATAACTTACAATTGTCAGTGACAGGTAATAGGTGACAAGTCGACAATTCGATAATTGTATGTTTCATAAAATTTTGGGCTTGACATTTTTGTAATCGGAAAATTCGACAAGTTTGTCAAATTGTCACGACAAGTTGACAATTTTGCGTTTCATATAATATTACTAGTGATAATGAAAATTAGACAATTTGTCGTAGATTTTCTGACAATTTTCTTTTATGAAACGCAATATTGTCAATTTAAAATTACAAACCTGTCAAATTGTCGCAAGTTCTTGACAGGGGACCTTAGCCTGTGTCCGAAATAGATGTCAACTGTCGAGTGACGAAGAAAGTCGTAACAAATCATGATGTTAAATTCTAGCAGTGATAATAGCAATGAAAGTGATGATATTTATATACATACCTAGTAGAAAATAGGCGACCGTGAGTATTTCACCGAAGTATAAACTTTTCCTTAGAAATAAGTAACGGACTTTAGGTTTAGGTTCAGCGAAAAATTTCGGATTAGCAAAGCGGCGGTGGAATATATTTTATCTAACATTGGAGGACCAACAAAAAGAAGCCAAGCTCTTGAAGCTGCGCAGCAGCTGTTAAGTGCGTTACATTGGATGTAAAATGTAGTTATTTAAAAATAATCATTCAATTGACCTATCACCGACTATGATATACCTACCTGTAATACGGTCGTGACAAAGATTTATCTGTCACCGACAAGAATTTAGTGCAATAATTTGTCACAAAAAGGTTTTATGAAATGCCCTAAGTAAAAGCGATAGTTACCACTGTGTTCCTGTCTACAATACTAAAAATGTCAAGTTTTATGAAACGGGAATATAGTGACAATCCAACATATGTCGTTAAATTGTCAATTTGTCGAGGTTTATGAAATGAGGCCCAGAAATAGTGACAATAAGTACCTTTTCTGCCATTTCACAGCAGAATGAAAATGGACAAAAATATTACAACATTATTATCGCAGTAACTCTAATATTATTTCCAAATGGCCGCCAGGGAAGGTCAACCCTCAAGTCCCGAGTGAAAGAAAGGTCTCCACTCAAATAATAAAATTATAGTGTTGACGATGTACTCAAAACTAGATGCGACGAAACTCCATTATACAAGTTACCTACGTACTAGCTTTATGTATTTAACTTGCAATTTTCGTATACCTTGTTTGAAATTTATTTAACTTAATACTTTCAGCAGGTACTTGAGTAAGTTTGAGATTTCCTATTTTATTTAGGTTATTTTTCACTTTTTAGTGGTTATTTTTTATTAAAGAAAAATACAAAAAAGCATTTATTGCCCATACAATAAAATCACTGCTTGTACTGACTTCATTATTAAGTCAATGGTGAGAAGGTTAAATTGCGTCTAATTTTTACCGTTTGCCGGTTTTCCGGTTCGCAAGCGGAATCGGAAACCGGTTTTTGAAATTTACCGGTTTGGCGTGAAAGACTGAAACAGTAATGGGTTGCGGTTTACGGTTTGGTTACCGGTTTTTTAACCGGTTTTCGCACCAATTCAGGTTTTGTTGAGCGAAATTGAGTTAAAACGTCTTTTTTTCACATCAAACAGTCTTTGTAGCCAGCGCATGCAGGAAAGAGATAGAAAGCATAGCGACGTGACTCAGCGCGTGCGGGGTGGGGGCGGCATTGCTTCGAATAAAACCAGTTTCGTATCGTTAAGCGCGAGCTCCAAAATTTCGTTCGTCGTATTGACCGGTCACCGAAATTATTTTGATAAGCACATACGTATACATACATAGAGTCACGCCTCTTTCCCACAGGGGTAGGCAGAGACTACTTTGTTCCACTTGCTACGATCCTGACATACCTCTTTCGCTTCACCCACATTCATCAATCTCTTCATACATGCTCTTCGGTTTCGGGTACCTACTGACCTTTTTCCAAAACGTCCCCATTTTGATCACGAATACCACGAATTGAATTTGATTTTAATAAGTACCTACTTAGGTACTTCTAATTTAGTTCCCTCCGTTAACCGGTTAATCCAATGAACTGGATCATACCGGTTTTCTGAATGATACTAACTGGTATTGAAACGAACGAACTGTGGACTGTATGATAATTAAGGCAAGTGGAATAAGTAATGGAAAATGAGAACACCAGCAAAACTGAACCACTTTTTTTTACTTCTTCAACAAGACTGACAAACTGACAAAAGATGACAAAGTAAGATTCAAAAAGCAAAAACAATTAAAAATATATATAAAGAGTATCAAAAAGGTAAAGAGTTCGCAACAGGTATTTCAAAACCATTTCGCATGTCCCGTCCCGTATCTAGAAACGTCGTCATCTACTTCTTATGATGAGAGGTATTACGCGTGTCCATGCGGCAACCCTTTTGGGTAGGGTGACCAGCAAATACTGAAGAGTAGTCACTTTGTCAAGCTGTCCGGCCCTTCTTATATTTTCGCTGAATATGAGGTTACCCCAGCCAAGACTTAGGGCCTATTTTTCAATCCTCAGATAAGCACTTAACTGGAAGAGGGTTGTTCGTCGAATAGGACCTAAAGGGTCGTTCTCTCATTTCGTGCAAATCGCCTTTAATCGAATATTGTGAAAAATGTAATTGATTTTACGTGATGTTATTATTGCCAGCTTGTCACATAGTTGGTACGGTATTGTTATCTTCAAAAAGTGATACTAATAACTATGTGGTTTTGATTTTATTAATATAAAATATGTATTTTTTTCATTCACCTCGGGGCCTAAAGTCTGTTGATGTGATTTTGATCACAGTTTTAGAAAAACATACTGAAAACAGAGGTTTTATTTAGCATTTAATCAAACACTAGTTGATTATAGATTCCAAAGGTAAAATATGAGAGGCTATAAGCCAACCAGAATAAAGATAGACGTTCCTAAATGTTTGTCACCAGCAGTTCCATCATTACCCGCGCGAGAAATGAATTGATATATATTTTGATGTACAAACAAGCTTTTGAATACCTACCGCCAACTAAAACATCGTTCATTGGTCAGTCGAGCGCAAGCCACCCCGAGCGACGCGTATACGCAGCTCTCTATAGAAATAGCTACATTCTCTCGTGAGTCGAATGAGATTGTCACGTTTTGAGTTTCATCACCATCCAGCTACACAATCGGTAAGTACTTAAAAGAATTAAGTATGCTCTTACTAATTTGTTGCGTTTGTAAACTATCTAACAGTTGGGAAGTTTAGTAAATTCAATGTCAATTACAAACTGAGTTAGTTGAGAAAAACTCTCAATATTTCATCCACATCCGTGTCATTACCTTCTTTTCCTTCCAAATTTGAAAAGGAGGGTAATGAATTATTTAAGATGGTAATGATTTAATCGAAATTGAAGGGCATGGTCATGAATAGTTCGAGAAGGCAATGCATACATGGCATAGTTATAACTGTAGCTTCAACGAAAACAACATTTTATATCTTCTATGTTTTTAAAAATAATACAATTTTAACATGGCTCGTAAACATTGACTCATGAACACAGTGATAACGATAATATCAGTAATAGTGATAAAAATGAAACAGTTTAACCCCCGATGCATTGGATTATATATATATTTTAGGTGTGTTATTGATGAATTTATATTTATAATCAAGCATTTTTTGAGGTATATGTATAATCATGCTCAAATAAGGTGATATACATATAGGTACTATCATTTGAATCAAGAATTTTTACTTCTTGATTTTTATGTTTACTTTTACGGTTTTACCGTCAGAAATTAAAGGTGATGTATATATATTATATATATTTAAATTTAGTTATATCAAAAGTATTTTTTATTGCAGCTTATAATTATGGCTAAGCCAAAGAAGAAACAGTCTAAAAAAGATAAGTTAGCTCTTTAGCTTATCGGCAACGCAAGAGAAAAAAATATGGAATTATAAAAAATAACCCACAATTATAATGAGTTACAAAAAGAGATACAATGAGGAGACTTTTCGTCAAAGCGAGCCTTCCTGTTCTTGAAAGGGTCGGCAACGCACCTGTGATTCCCCAAGTCTTGCAGGTGTCCATGGGCGATGGTGATTACTTTCCATCAGGTGACCCGTCTGCTCGTTTGCCCCCTCTTTTATAAAAAAAAAAAAAAAAAAAAAAAAACTGTAAATGTTTGCGATAGAAGCACTTAAAAGAGGTGAAACATCTTAAAACTGTAATAATACAATTAAAAGAAAGAATAAACAATAAACAAAATAAACAATAAACGGAAGAAAAAGATGTAAAGAAGGTTTAATCAAGGTCAGAAATACTTAAACAAATATGCTGCAATACTTGGTAGTATAAAAATGATATTATGATGAAAAATGTTTAGAAAGACATTGCTCATAAGATAATTAACTATCAAGAGTTTAGTAACGAAGAGAAAATCAATTATTATCAATGGCTAACTGAGAAACAAAAATACAAAGGAAAAGATGGCAAAAAAAAACAACAACGAATGCCACAATTAAAAAGAAATAGAGGACAAGCCACGGAATATAATTCAAAGTTTTGAAGAAGTTATACTGCCAAAGTTTTTGGTTCATACCAAAAACATTGTTGCACAGTATGCCTCCATTAAAGAACTAAAAAAAGATTCGAAAAATGACGAGATTCTCATACATAATAATATCGATCTTTAGCGAGAAATACTGCTTTCTGAAATTCAGACTTTTCATTTTGGAGGTAGTAGTAGTAGGCAGAAGGCAAGGGCTGTGAAATGTAAATGTCAAAGTGACAGCTAAGGACAAAAGATTGCTAAGTTAACAGAAGCCTACAGATATAGTGCGAAATGATTTTCAATTACATTTCGTTGAATCCTATGCGGTTTTCAACTTTAACGACATTGGCATAAGGTTCTTATTTATAAAACAATTTAATCTGACAGCTGCATTGTATACACGACTTTAACAACATATCACTAAAGTTGAAAATCGGGTAAAATTTAACGAAATGTCATGGAAAATCATTTTGCACTACACCTGTACTCAGCGTTTATGAATAAGGGGGATAAAACCTATAAGATAACGTCTTCCGAGGGTCATATGTATGTGCCTTCATTCATAATTTTTATATTGGATTTTTATGTCACATTTCTGATGAATAAATGGTTAAAAACACATCGTTTTGTCATTACCATCCTAAGGTAAAATCACCTTCCTGTACTTATTTCATTTCCTTCCACTAGCAAATCATTACCATCTTTGCTAATTTCATTACCAGCGCGTACTTCATTACCAGTGGTCATATTTTATAGAAAGTAATTAACTAATTAAGGTGCCTTTCACATACACATATTCAATATATGTTCAAAAACACATAAAATCTTTCAATTGTACCATTTCAAGAAAAAATTTTTTTTCGAGAGAATACCACCAATTTGCACGAAATGAGAGAACGACCCTAAAGCTGAGGGCTTTACTGTGTCTAATACTATGAAAAGAAACAACTATCTTCATTTAGGGCTGTATTCAGATTGACAAACAAACTAACTAAAAAAACCGGCCAAGTGCGAGTCGGACTCGCGCAATAAGGGTTCCGTAACATTGTCTAATAAATATGTAATAACCAGTGTGAGCAGAGCCCTGCTCTCCAATGTGGGGTCACTTTATATTGATCACTGATATATACAGACATACATACATATTTATGCTTCGTACCAAATTTCAAGATTCTGAGTTCACGGGAAGTACCCTGAAGGTTTTGATTCCCTTACGAGTTTCGAAAATTTGCGGAAAACGGCTGTATCTTTTGATTGCGTTGGCTTAGAAGTTTGATTTTTTCACAGCTCTAAGGGGCAGTAAACTTGAGTATTTGAATATAAATTTCAGCTTGATACCTTCACGAGTTCCTGAGAAAAAGGGTCTTGACAGACGGACGGACGGACGGACGGACAACAAAGTGATCCTATAAGGGTTCCGTTTTTTCCTTTTGAGGTACGGAACCCTAAAAAAGTATAAAATCATAAAGTAATATAAAAAAAGGTTGTGCCTGTGCCACATTGCCTATCTGGCGATTGAAAAATTGGCCCTTAGCTCTGACTTTTCATACATCAGTTATATGAAAAACCGGCCAAGAGCGAGTCGGACTCGCGCACCGAGGGTTCCGTACAAATTCAGCAAATGAACGTAAAATTAAGTTTTAACAGGGCTCTACTCTTAAGAAAAACGTAGGCAGTATGAGGTCAGTTTATATTGGCTACTTATATACAGATATAAAAAGTTAAATTTTTCATATTTATGTTATAGCACTTATAGCGGCATACACGTAATCTGTGAAAATTTCAATTGCCTAGCTATCACGTTTCCTGAGATATAGCCTGGTGACAGACAGACAGATAAATAGACGGACAGAAAGGCAGGCAGACAAGCAAGTTAGTAATAGGATCCCGTGCTTACCGGGTTCAGAATTAAACTTCTATGAACACTTGCATTTTTGAGAATGTTCTGCAACATTGGGCTATGCCACAGCAAGTTTGATTGTTCTCTTGTCAACAAAGTGTGTTACGTAATTCCCCGAAATGTGAACCGCCGCGCTGCGCGCGCCTACCGGCTGTTTGTGACGGCCAAATGCCGAACTAACGCCGGTGCGCGGGCGCCGCTGCGTCGGCTTCTTGCCACTTATAATGAACTGTTTACTGACTTAAAGTCGTCGCAAAATAAAAGGCCCGTTTTGACATTTGTCTTCCCGACGTAACAAGTGATGTACTTAACCATATGACTCGCTACTCGATACTCACGATAAATCGATTCAAGTTTGCATGAGTATTTGATCGATTTGAATATGTATTGTAAAGTGCATTGGATTAAAGTTCTGATTAGAAAATTTAACTTAAATTGATATTATAGGTATTTTGAAATGATACAATGTTGCGAAAAGTCAATTTTCTTTCATTTAATATTTTGATTACAATAACATTCACTCAATCACAAAAAAAACGAGAAAAAGTGAATCATCAGTCAATCATTTTCTTCAGATGATGAAGACGAGCCATTCTATAGAAATCAGTGCTGCCATTGTTTACGGCTTTGAGCTCCAAGGTCATAACTTTCAGTAAATATCACTACACAGCTGGTGAAATTCAGTAATTAATTGGTCTAAATAAAATAAATATAACCGGCAAGTGCGAGTCGGCCGTAAAAAAAAATATCTACATCGATTTATTTTTTCCTAGGTACGATATGTCAAAGTCGACAAGCTAAAAATTATTTTTCCAAAATGTATATATTAACTTGTTGAATTTATTGAGCCCTAAAATTCACTTATACGGATTTAAAAACTGCTTTTAAATACAAAATATATATTTAATACCCACCACCCAACTCGTCGCTCCCTTACAATGTATGGGAGCGCATATCGCTGCGCCTCATAGAAGAAAGAGAACTGACTGCTTTTATAATTATTCGTATCAACCTACGAGATATTGTCATCAGCCTTTTTCGCTACCTGGCCACGTATAATTTCGCTGGAGGAGCCCCCGCATGCGCCCAAGAAGCCCTGACGTCAAAGTGACTTGTGACTTTTGATTGTGTTTTTTGTTTGTTTATTTCTCTGTGTTAGTTTTTATGATAAGTCTTTCATATTTTTGAGTGTATGCAGCAACGATCGCAACCCCCATCACTTGCCCCACTTGCTTTGTTTGTTGATGTCCCGACCCGCGACTCAAGACAATGTACCAGCTGCTGCGTCACTGGATGTTTTTGTGCAGTGTCCAGAATGCCCTCAACCGCGCTTTTACAAGGGTTCAAGAGGGCTTAAAGTTCATATTGCCAAAATTCATCGACCAAACCGCATAACTTGTTCAGCTCCTGCTTCTACTTCCACGGTTCCTGGTAATACAGTTTTATCATACCAAATCACACAACCATTTTGGCAAACGCTCAGTGACCTTAAAAATTCTCTTCCATTACTTAAACGCATACCGCGCGGTGCCCGCGTGTCTGTTTCGGCATTGCTATCGCAAACTATCAGGTCAATTATTTCATTAAATTCGGAAGAAAATTGGCAGCAACTTCTTACTTTTCCATTTAAAATTTTTCATGTAAATTCGGATCAAAGTTCAAAATCACTCACCTACAAAATAAAAGAAAATTGCCGCCAAAGCTCCTCGTGTAATCCTGAAGCACGCGCGGCTGCTTCTTCGACTTTCAATTTATTTCGTAAGGTTGAAAGTAAAGTAGCTGACGGTGACATCAGGGGTGCCTCGCGGCTTCTTTTTTCTAATGACGCAGTAGCTCCTAACGACTATAATACCCTCAGATCTTTACGCGAAAAACATCCTGCTTCAGCGGCTAACCTCCACCTCCCAGAACCCCCACCACATGATGAGGCTCCGCTCCAGGTCACTGCACAGGATGTCCTTGGTGCTGTCATGTCCTTTCCTAATGGATCCGCAGGTGGACTTGACGGGTTAACGCCGCAACACCTTAAGGACCTGCTTTGCTGTGCTTGCAGCGACACCCGCGATGCCTTATTGAAGAACCTCACTGACCTAGTAAATGTCATGTTAGCTGGGCAGGTTCCTGATGGCATTAGGGATATCCTGTATGGTGCCAATTTATGTGCTCTCATGAAAAAAGACGGAGGCATTCGGCCGATCGCTGTTGGCACTACGTATCGCAGATTGTCTGCGAAACTTGCCTGCCGTTCGGTCACTAGCCAACTGAGTGCAGAATTCCAACCTCTTCAAGTCGGTTTCGGCTCTAAAAGTGGGTGCGAGGCCGCCGTTCATGCTGTGCGCACTACTTGAATCATAATGGGGGAGAGGTGCTGCTGAAGGTTGATATTACTAACGCCTTTAATTCCGTTGACAGGGGTGCTTTGCTGACACAAATTCAACAAAAAATTCCTTTGGTTTATAGTTTCCTTTGGCAATGTTACAGTTCGCCTACAAAATTGTTGTACAAAAATAATCTTTTAGCATCATCGGTCGGTTGTCAACAGGGCGACCCTCTCGGTCCAGCAATTTTTAGCATTGCCATTCACCCAATCATCAAAAATCTAAATTCTAAATTAAATGTATGGTACCTTGATGACGGCACCCTTGGAGGCAAAGCAGAAGAAGTTTTTGAGGATTTACAAAATCTAACCACTAACCTCGGAAATATTGGCCTTTCCCAAAATTTTTCAAAATGTGAACTTTTTGTTTCGGATTCCTGCCCTGATAAAATATCGATAATAGACAGGTATAAGAGTATAGCTCCGGGTATAAAGATTTTGGATAATAAAACGCTTCACCTTCTTGGCTGCCCAATATTGGACCAGTCGTTTGAAGAGTACGTTAAGTCTAAAATTCAAAAATTTTCATCCGTTTCAGACCGATTGCTTAAAATTAACATGCATACTGCGTATTGTATCATTCGGCACTGTCTCTTCGTACCTAAATTCACTTATGTACTTCGTGGTTGTCATTTTTGGAAATACCCTACTTTGATGCTTCAATTGGACCAACTAATCGAGGAGACACTATCATGCATTCTTAACATCCCTTTTGAAGACAAGTCATGGACCCAGGCTAGCCTTCCTATAAGGCACGGTGGCCTGGGCATCCGGAAAATTTCAAGTGTTTCTCTGCCTGCTTTTTTGTCCTCAGTGCACAGCGCGCAGCCACTTCTGGGTAAAATTTTAGCTCCTTCATTAGGAGTCCTGGACGTTGCGCACTGCACCGAGGCCAAAAATGTATGGCTTTTAGCTTGCCCAAGAACTGCTGTGCCTGTCAATCCCTGCTCGCAGAGGCAGTGGGACGAGCCACTCTGCCAATTGGTCCGGAACAGTCTATTAAATTCGGCTTCCAGTCCAGCGGAGCGCGCTCGTCTCCTCGCTACTGCGGAGTGGGAGTCAGGCCTCTGGCTCCAAGCCCTGCCCTCACCAACTGTAGGTACCCTGCTGGACAACACCACATTTCGCCTCGCCACCAGTCTCAGGGTGGGGACACCAACAAACGTCCCTCATCGCTGCCAATGTGGGAAAATGACCGACAGCTTCGGGCACCACGGCCTATCTTGCAGTAGAAGCGCTGGTCGTATACCCCGTCATGCCAACATTAATGACGTCATCCGTAGGGCCCTTGTCAGTATTAAAGTGCCAGCCGTGTTAGAACCTAACGGTTTGACTAGAGATGATGGCAAACGGCCCGACGGTCTGACACTGGTTCCTTGGCGGATGGGTCGGCCCTTAGTCTGGGATGCAACGTGTGTTGATACTCTTGCTCCGACCCATCTTCCAAGGACCCAAAATGTTGTAGGCTCTGCTGCGGCCTCGGCGGAAGACTTCAAACGCCGAAAGTATAGCTCGCTTGGAGCTAGCTATATATTTGAGGCGTTTGGAGTCGAAACTTTGGGGCCATGGGGGCCAAGCGCGCGCCGGATGTATAAAGATATCTTGGCGCGCCTTATAGAGGCCTCCCGTGACCAGAGGGCTGGTCAATATTTCGCTCAGCGAATAAGCATTGCCATACAACGTGGCAATTTTTTTTTTTTATGTGAATAGGAAGGCAAACGAGCAAGTGGGTCACCTGATGGTAAGCGAGCACCACTGCCCATAGACACCCGCAACCCCGGAGGGATTGCAGATGCGTTGCCAACCTAGAGGACTTAGATGAAATGCCTTTTGCTGCCAGCCTTCTGGGCACCCTCCCTATTGGCGGCGATTTGGGAGAATTTTTTTATTTTTGATTTATTATTAGTTTTAGGTAAGTAGGTTTAAGTTATTTTTAAGTTCAGACTGTTTTTTTTTTTGTTATTATTTGTTTTTCTTTGAATAAAACTTTTTTCCTTAACCGATTATTAATTGTCTGTGGACAATATGAAAAAATCGTTATGCACAGCACTTCGCTGAGTGAGCGATACCCATCAATGAAAAATGCAATTACCTTCAGAACATTTCGATCGGTAAAAAATAAAGAACTTCATGGGCGTGAACTGTCAAAACGGGCCTTTTAAATTGTGACGACTTTAGATATCTTTCACTTGTCTACCTCCCGTTATAAGAAAGCCATAATGGATAACCTAAAAAAGGCTCAGCTGTCTCAGTAGATTTATAATAGTAATTTGATTTGTAATATAGTGGGAACTATTTCCCTGATTTTTCTCTTCTTTTTTTTTTGTTTGTACCTAAAGCGCTGCAAATGCAGCTATTGTGACGTCCACACGACAACACCATTTTGTTTCGATAAGTAATCTGTGGATAATGCCATTGACTGTACTATTAGTATCTTAAGTTTGTTACTCTTATTATGCCACCCATTGTACAGTTGTTTGTTATCCCTAAAATAAATAAATAAATAAATAAACATCTACCTTTCTCTATACCTAGGTATACGTTCTTATATGTCAGTCACGTTACCCTTTTATCGGTTTTAAAGATATCCTGTCCTTTCCATTGCTTGTCCCTCCTAGCAACTCAAGGGTCTGTAATCCGACTATTCATAATAAAATGCAAATACTATCAGTTCGGACCGTTGGCCCCGGACCCAAACGTGTCGTTTCGATAATCCCCACCCTTAAACTTCGGCTCAATCAGTTAGAATATGTAATGCCTCGATTTCGTAACACATTCGCTTTTACGATCAATTTGAAGATATGGAAATATGTAAATTCCATGCGATTATGAAACAAAAACTAGTCCTATCCCGCGGGAAATCGCGAAATCTGTCGTCCTGTAGCAATATTACAAAGAGAACGTCTATGTAAAGTTACAGCTTTATATAGCCGGGGGTTTGAGCTGGGCGTTGATGGGTAAATCAGTCAATTATTCGGGAATAACCTTTTGATATGAATATTCTTGTGGGGAGAGACCATAATAGAGATCTCTTTCGCAATAATGCACTCCGTGAGTTCTTAGTATGCCGGGTTTGTCTTGCTGTCCTTCTCTTATGGGTTAGATTGAATCGGGTAAGTGAGGGAGCCAGCGAGACATCCGAATGGCATTTAAAGCCTGGAGCAGGTTTATCTTAGTTCCTTTATTATCAACTAGCTTCCGTCCGCGTAGAATTAGTAATTGACATGTTTTTCGCTATCCCGTGGAAACTGTTCAATTTTCCGGGACAAAAGGTAGCCTATGTTTGAACCTATGGTACCAGCTATCTTCCTTCCAAATTTTATCTAAATCCGTCCAGTCGTTTTAGCGTGAAGAAGGAACAAACATACACACTTACTCACTCACATCGTCACATCGTCACAAACTTTCGCATTTATAATATTAGTAGGAAGTAGGATAGGATTCGAATAGTGGCGTAACTACGTCAGGAGCCCGCGGCAAATTCATCAGTTGTTGCCCTTCCCATAAAGAAGTGCATCACCTTCCCTTCTGTGCTCAAGGTCAAGCCAGTTCGGGGCCCCGTAGAGCTGGGGAACCCTGGCATTTTGCCAGCCCTGCCACTATAGTTACGCCATTAACTTGCAACTCCTTGTCTCCAGGTGTCAGCCTGGGTGACGGAGCTGGTGCTCTCCCAGGCCGCCGAGGACCGGAAGGCGGCGCTGGCCTGCGTGCTGCGAGTGGCTCTGACCTGCTGGAACATCGGAAACTTCAACGGCGCCATGGAAATCGTTGCGGGGCTCAAGTAAGTTATTCGATTCTAGCTTCTGCCTTCCTCTTTAAAGTCCGCGTAAATCTAGACTTAAGAGCAGGGCCTTACCATGACGTCCTAATTCCGACTCATGACGTCATGGTAAGGCCCCTGATGTTGATAGTTTAATCATCTCCTTAGCGTTTTTCCCGGCATTTGCCACGGCTCAGTGAGCCTGGGGTCCGCTTTGACAACCTAATCCCAAGATTTGGCGTAGGCACTAGTTTTTACAGAAGCGACTGCCATCTGACCTTCCAACCCAGAAGGGTAACTAAGCCTTATTGAGATTGGTCCGGTTTCCTCACGATGATTTCCTTCACCGAAAAACTCATGGTAAATTTCAAATGTAACGCACATACATTCCGAAAAACTCAGAGGTGTGTGCCGGGATTCGAACCGGCGACCCTCTGCTTGAGAGGCCACAGGTCAAACAGGCAGGGTCAGGTGTATGTATATCGTTGACTAGTACCCATAACACAAGCCTTACTAGCGCTTACTTTGGGACTAGGTCAATTTGTGTGAATTGTTCCCTAATATAAAAAAAAAAAAAAAAAAAAAAAAACCACTAGGCTACCACGGCTGATTGGCTGAACTGATGTTGATAGTATATCGTCAATATATCGTAGTAATATTATAAATGCGAAAGTTTGTGAAGATGTGAATGAGTGAGTGGGTGTGTTTGTTTGTTCTTCTCGATGAAACGACTGGATGGATTTTGATCAAATTTGGAACGGAGATAGCTGGTATCCTAGATTAAAACATACATTGGCTACATTTTCTCCCGCAAAATTTCAAAGTTCCCACGGGATAGCGATAAACAAGTCAGAGTTTTTAATGATTCACGGTTAAGTTCATTCGAAATATTCGTGATCATGCATGATACATGCAACTGTATCGAAATATCGGGAGCTCAATAAAGGTAATCGCGGTTCACATCCCGTTTATAATATTTCGAACAAACAAGTCAATTGCTAATTCTACGTGGACGAAGTAATGGGCTGAAGCTAGTTCTGCAATAATTATTTACGTAGCGACTCAAGGTACCTTTGTCATGTGCCAGCTCTGTGGTACTATGCCACGGGGGGGCTCTCCTTTTTCAACCGACTTCAAAAAAATAGATGGTTCTCAATTCGGTTGTATTTTTAATTGTTTTATTTTAAGATTAGAGAGATTAGAGAGCTTAAGGCGGCTGGCAAGAGCTGGATGAGAGTGGCCGAGGATCGTGCTCAGTGGCGTGCCATGGGAGAGGCCTATGTCCACCAGTGGACGAACGTAGGCTGATGATGATGATGATGATGAAGATTAGAGTCGTATGTAAAATTTCAGCCCAATTGACAACATTTCATATTTCTGAGCCTATAATTTTAATGGTTCTCTGTATTTTGTTTGAAAAGATGAACATGCTGACAGTTTAATTTTTTCGCTAGGGCTTGTATTTAATTTATAATTAATTTATTAATTTGTGCTTATTCTAAAAGGGCGTAACTCCGATACTATCACAGAATACACACACATATCCCTTTGTCTTTTCTCTATAGAAAAAAAAACTGACGTTAATTTCAAATTGTCAATGTCAGGCCCTATTCTCCAATATTCGATTTTCGAGGTTCGCTTCGTGCTGTTCCGCTCATACTAATAGTCATTATCTTGAGAGTGAGAGAGAAGGTATGCAACGAACTTCGAAAACAGAATTCCAGAGTTGCCCCCCGTGTACTTTGAAGTTGTCAAAAATACAAAATTATGATCGCTTATTTTTTCTCGTGAAAAAAGCAAAGGCGTTTCACCTATCCTGTGGTAGTTTTGGTAAAATTAGGAGATATTTTTAATTAATTTTTATTTTTTATAATAAGCGATATTAAAATTATATAAACATATTACAGTGATCAGGAGGCAAAATTCTTTCGAATCACATATACATTTTCAGGTGTTATAAAAATGAAATGTTGTCAATTGGTTAATGATGTTTGATTCAAAATTGAGTTTTTGAATCAATTTTTTTTTTTTCATAAATGGAAAGATCATATATAAGTTTTGTTAGAAAAGTATTTTTAGTTTTTTTTTATTCGCTATAATTAACGAGTTATACCGATTTGAAAATTGATTGTCGAGTACCGCACCGAAAACACACCGACAGTTCCCGAACAAGGCCGAGCCGCGTGTGACGTCACAATGTTAGTTTCCACTCGTAGTTAGTATACAGGTGATACCGTTTTTTGACTTTAATCTACTCTATTCTGTTATTATCCTACTATTATTGTAAAATGCTATTGTTTGTGAGAGCGTATTGGTTTGTGACTCTTTCACGCTAAAACGGCTAAACAGATTTCGATAAAATTTGCCATACACGAACTTTATAATTTATAATCTGGATTTACGTACCGGCTATAGTAGGTGTCATTCACGATGGATGCCATCCACCGTGGTTCTTATTAATTTGTAGTTAAAGGTTAATTTTAATACATCTACGAGTCTTTGTGGATGGCACTATCTATACTTCTATCATGCTTCTATCCCAACTTTCCACGGTACCGGGATTTAAAACAATAAAATTAGATGAGAATAGTGATGAGTACACTTTGGTAGTAACTATTTATATGAATAAGTAAATAAGTCGTGGGATATCAGTTCAAAATTCCGTTGATTTTATCCCAGGGGAATTTCATAAGAAAACCCGGAATTTCGAGCACAAAGATGGCGGATGACATTTTGACACTATGACACTAAAAATGTTTATGGGTGTCGTTTTTGAGTAATTTGATGGCTCTCAGCCCGATTTTGGCATATTTTTTTAGATTCAAGATGGCGAATGACATTTTGACACTATTGACACTTTGACACTAAAATATTAATGGGTGTCGTTTTTGAGTAATTTGGTGCTTCTGAGCCTGATTTTGACATACTTTTTTGGATTCAAGATGGCGGATGACATTTTGACACTATGACACTAAAAATGTTTATGGGTGTCATTTTCGAGTAATTTGGTTCTTCTCAGCCCGGTTTTGGCATACCTTTTTGGATCCAAGATGGCGGATGACATTTTGACATTACTGACACAAAAAACACAAAAAAGTGTAAAATGTTACTCGAAAACGACCCCCATAAACATTTTTAGTGTCAATAGTGTCAAAATGTCATCCGCCATCTTGGATCCAAAAAATTATGCCAAAATCGGGCTCAGAGCCACAAAATTACTCGAAAACGACACCCATAAACATTTTTAGTGTCAAAGTGTCAAAATGTCATCCGCCATCTTGAATCCAAAAAAGTATGTCAAAATCAGGCTCAGAAGCACCAAATTACTCAAATACGACACCCATCAATATTTTAGTGTCAAAGTGTCAATAGTGTCAAAATGTCATCCGCCATCTTGGATCTAAAAAATTATGTCACAATCGGGCTGTTTTACTCTCCTCACCCGGAACACATCAGCGCAAGCATTGCTGCTTGGCGGCAGGATTACTAAGATGCTGGTACAGTCGACGTCAAAGATATCTTTACACTTTAGTGCCTTGTCGCTCCAAGCACTTTGACAACTTCATATGAAACTTCAAACATGTAGTTACAACGACAAGGTACTAAAGTGTAAAGATATCTTTGACGTTAACCGTACCTAGCGATTCGAACGTACCTACATAGAACAAGGTTAGGCTCTTACACCCGCAAAAATTCCCATTGAATATATAATACAATCCCACGGGATTATAAAAAAAAAACTAGAAATACACCTATCAACCACAAAATCTAGCCATTAAAATTTACATACCTACGGTCGAAGAAACTGAATCACGTAACCTACCTAATATCTCTGGCAGGGTGTATGTTAAAATTCCACAGTGGTAGGTAAGCGATTCAGTATCTTTCACTGTACTTAGGTACTTTATTGTGAAATCTCAGGTCCAGTAAAATCAATCCAGTTCACATAAATCAGAAACATTATCAGGGTTAAATTTTTTTATACCTACCTACACATGACTAAACCAAAAATTTGCTTACTATAAGGTGATACGCGTGCTCGTTTGCCACCTTATTTCATAAAAAAAACTTCAGCAGATATTTTTTGTATTAAATTTCGGATATTTTTAGTGAAATCAGCCGTTAACCCAGTACTGTCGTAAAATTGCTTTAACATTGTGACGTCACAGCCATGGCGACCAATCATGGCCCGTTCCCGGTCAAGTGGTCATATTTCAAATTTCATCAATTTTGAATTGCTTATAATTAATTTAAAAAAATTATTTTAAGATTTCTTTGAATTAGATATTATATAATATGCTATAAAGTTTTAAAAAACATAAAAAAAATCGATATTTTTTTTAAATTCAAAGACTCAATTGAGTCGCAAGATACCAGCAGGACATATAAAGCTTGTAATGAGAAGACAGGATAATGCAGAAGAAGAAATTTACAAGTACGGTCGGCAGGGGTTTCTTTCGGCCTTCAGCTGTACCGTTAGCCTGTAGGCCGGCGGAAACTACTTGCTGGCTGTACTTTTTGTCAACACAATAAGGATCGAAGAGAAGATATCAACGATTTGATGGGACAAGAAGCAAGCAATGAAGCCCATGGATGAGAGTCCAAATTGACCGGAGTATGGTGAACTTTATCGCTTTGAAAATTCTACAATTAATATGAGAAAAAAACATGCTTATTTATTTTAGAAATTCTATACGACACTGAAAATTAGAACACAGAAAAATCCGAAATGTAAAGCTATGGCCAAGAATCGAATCCGGAACCTTGTCATTCCGTGACGCGTGCTCTACCCCTACACCATATCTTTTTCATGTGTTTTATGTACAATAAAGAGTTTTACATACATACATACACCACCCATAGCAGGTAGCCGCTAAAGTTCTTTTATTTTTTCGGTGTTTAGAAAATTTATTTCTAATGGGTAAAACCGTTAAAATAAATGCAAAAACAAAAAATCAAGAAGTTGATTCATTTGATAGTAATTAAACTAAGGTTTCATGTGCTAACAATAATGGACTACCTATATAAAAAGTATTTATGATTTTAGGATTCCGTACCCAAATGGTCAAAACGGAACTCTATTTCTAATACTCCACTGTCCGTCTGTCTGTCTGTCACCAGGCTGTATCTCATGATCCGTGCAACAAATACTAAAACAGATTAGTATTTTGTCTGTCTAAGTAATTTCAGTCAAATTTTCTAATTTGGTAGAAGGTACTTCATTCCTATAGCACAACTGATGAAATAAGTCTAAAACCCCTTTTTTTAGGTATATCTTTCTATGTCATTAACCAATATAAAATGACTTTACACTGCATACATTTAGCTTAGCAGCAGGGCGCTGAAGTTTTTTGTTTAGCGTATTTCAACTTCAAGGTTTATGCTTCAAAATTTGTTTTCCTTCATGACTGGCGTTATGTCACTAAAAGCCTTCTACTTTGCAAAGGTTGATACAGCATAAGTACGTATATAGGTCGTATCTAGCGACGTAATGCTTCAAATATTTTTAGCTGTTTAATTTTATACAGTAATTCGTATATTAGTTTGAGACCTTATGCCTGTAATAACATTAACTTTTGAAAATAATATGAGTAGTTAAGTGCAAATAGAACATGCCTTCAACCAGTTCAATAGCATAACGTATGAAGCATAGAGTCGGAAGTCGCTGTTTTCATAAAAAAAATGTTATATCGATATTATTTAAACCGCAAAAAGTAAATTAAATATATGAAAATATAGGTACAAGTAATCTTCTAAAGATGCAAAAAGTTTCGTGATCCTAACTATAATAATTCAATAATTATAAGCCGATTCATTTATCAATTTTATTTCTGCTCTCCTGAAAAGTTAAGAAATCACACATCAGACCTTATGCTTCTCGAATCGAGATATATGAATTTATTTCATGTGAAAATGAAAAAACAGATACTTAAAACGTAATAGCAGTGAATATCAGGAAAGGGTAACATAAGATACCTAAGAAAATACAAGATGGACGGAAACCTGAGTTTTCCTAAATATTTCATGCTGGGTAATCTCTATAATATATGCATTAACGGAGAAAGGGGGCACGGCAGTGCAGACGCCAAGTCTGACATTATAATTTAGATACCTATAACAACGCTGATATTATCTAATTTTCATGTCTGGTGTTTTTTTTGTTGTTTCTTTTCTATAAAATTGTGTGTAAGTATGCTCTTATATTTGTGTGCCTTGTAAAATGAATAAATGTCTTCTTTCTTTCTATAGTAAAAGACAGACGTACTGTGACAAAATTGGAGATCAATGTTACACAAGTAAATAAGTAGTGCTAGTTTGTGTAACTATGATTGAGTTTCAAGATAACAAACTAGGTAGTTTCATAATTACAACAAACCGGATAAGTCACGTATAAAAGCCGAAGGAATGCTCCGACAATTGTTTGGGACTATTCCGTAGTCCTTCATCAGAGAGCGCTCGCCCCGGCGGCAGCAAAACGAACACCGCGCGCCAACGCTCTCCTCGCGCGGCTACTCGGCGCAGCTGACATCGGCGCACAACTACCCTCATTTTTATCGTCATTTTTATACGCCTTACGGCTTACGGCTTTTGTACGTGAGTTATCCGATTTGTTGTAATTATGTTTGAGTCTCACGGTAGTTTCATGTTGAAAATTGGAGATGTTTCGACAAAGGTCAGATCAAGAGTACACTAAACCAACGCATGTACGAAGAGATTGACGAAGCGAAAAGTATGTCAGGATCGTAGCAAGTGGAATAAAGTAGTCTCTGCCTACCCCTATAGGAAAGAGGCGTGACCGTTGTATGTATATAGTGTAGATTGAGTTGAGACAAACAAACAAATACAAATGCAAATAACTTTATTTCGCTACACATTTTAACTATTATTTTTGCGTTATTAGGTTTTAAAACAAATTAATGTTCATCATTTTCCTAAAACTGACCCTTCGCGGACGAAGTCGCGAGCGCCCGCTAGTTGTGTTGTAAAAACGTGGACGTTCATATTTTTGATGTTTGGCTCTGAACCAAGATTTGGATTGTTAGAACTTGGGCCGTTTTTCTCCGTGCTCCCTCGTATTGTGCCGTTACTGTATGTACATTATATCGCTGGCTGCGTGTTATTCAAGCTAGAAGTAGCACAGGGGATGAGTGGAGAGGCGTTGCTAGAAAATAATTAAAAATAAATAAATTTGCATTTGTGTGGCACCCATTTTGTGTAAATTGTATAAAAAATTGTGTAAAATCACGAATAGGAAACGCGTTTGAGTAATTGATCGCATAATTCACGTTTCATACATTACTTTATCTACACACATATCATAATTAAGTAGGTAGGTACTCTACAATACAATACAATACAATACAAATACTCTTTATTGAACACCACAAATCAGTACAAAACAATACAGAAACATAGAACAAAGTATACAATAGGCAATACAATACTCTAAGATGCGTTCAGACGCAGTAGGGAAATGACAAGCGTTATTACAACCAATTATACTAGGTCCTGTCTACCCGGTCAGGGATAAAGACGTGATTTATGTAAGTACTTTCTTGTTTGTGGTATTAGGTAAAATCTGTACATTAATGTCATTACAGTATAAATTTTTGTAAGGTTATGGTAAAATCTGTAATGTAATAACTTTAAACTACAGATTTTTGTACTATAATGTTATTACAGTATTATATTCTAAGTGTGTAATAATGCTGGTCATTTCTTAACGCATTTTAGAGCACTTAATGATTGTTCGTAGATAAAATCTGACAGATTTTTGTTTTAAATATGAATTGTTTAAATGGCGACTCCATACCGTTTCCTGTTCCGCCGACTACCCTTCAGGCAATTACCTGGAGTCGGCTACAATACAGAATCGCTTTTCAGCAGCTTCCAACATCATTTATGTTATAATTCGACCATAATACATAAGTGTGTGAGATGGAGTCATCAGAGCGTTAATCTTTACTGAGCTGGCAACGTCGCACTTTTGGTGATTTTTTACGATAATTTATTGAAAGTTTCAAATGTGCGTCTGTAGTGCACTTCGTTTTTAGTGTATCCAATGCAACAATTGATGTTGATGGACTTTTATTTTGTTGTTAAACGACATTATATTATTTTATCCCTTTAAAACGAAAATAAAAGTCCTCTCAAAGTTCTCAAAAAGCGATCTGATATCCTGGTACCTACTTAAACTCTCCCTCCGTCTTACGCCTGACGCGAGTTTAACATTTTTTACCCATCCCAAAGGCGCCCAACGCCAATAAAGAAGTTTTCGCTTCAAAAACCGCATCAAAATCCGTTGCGTAGTTTTAAAGATCTAAGTATACATAGGGACAGGCAGCGGAAAGCGACTTTGTTTTATACTATGTACCTAGTGTTAATCACGTCTTTATCCCTCACGGGGTAGACAAAGCCCAGGTACCACCAGCTATCACACACACTACATTACATTACATTAGTACATTACTGTATAAGGTGTAATTTTGCAAAATAAAGATTTCTTATTCTTATTCTTATTCTTATTCTTATTCTTATTCTTATTAAAAAACGAATAAAAATAAAATACGAATATATTAAAAATATAAAAATAATAAATATTGAATATATTAAAATACGAATGATTGTTCTCGAGTCTTGGATGTTTAATATGTATTTAAGTATGTATTTATCTATATAAGTATGTTTATCCGTTGTCTAGTGCCCATATAGTGGTGTCAATTGTCCCAAGATATTTATTTATTTATTTTATTTATTTATTTATTCTTATTCTTATTCTTATTCTATTTTGATTCCCCTGTACACCTATACGCCCACAATCATGGTAAACGTGGCCTTTAGATCTTGTTACCTTAGGCTCTGTCTGAACTCTTAATACGAACGCATTAATTATTAAATTTAAACTGAGAACACTACATTAGAAAATTTCGCAACTTGGCTAACAGAACTTTAGTGCATTACTGTACAACTATAGACCGCTTAGAGTCTTCGCCAGCGCGGCGCAGGGGCGCGGGGTGGGACGACAAAGGAGGCCGAGAGAGTAGGGTTGCAACGATATATCGGAAAACCGATAATATCGAAAGTAAAATATCGATATTGGTAGCCTAGTGGTTTGACCTGTGGCCTCTCAAGCAGAGGGTCGTGGGTTCGAATACCGGGCTCGCACCTCTGAGTTTTTCGGAATTTATGTGCGATAGCTCATTTTGAAATTTACCATGAGCTTTTCGGTGAAGGAAAAACATCGTGAGGAAACCTGCACACAACTGCGAAGCAATTCAATGGTGTGTGTGAAGTTCCCAATCCGCACTGGGCCCGCGTGGGAACTATAGCCCAAGCCCTCTCATTCTGAGAGGAGGCCTGTGCCCGGCAGTGGGACGTATATAGGCTGGAGATGATATGATAATATCGATATCATATCCTAAGAAAATCTCGATAATTCACGACATTAGATATTTTATGGCTGTATGCTGGGCTTTGAACATTAGCCTTTTCTTATAATATAAACAAATAAAAAACATCCTGGACTTGTTTCTCTATTTGCGTCTTTATTCTTTCTGGCTGTATGGGCTTAGACCCTTTGCCTGTCCGTAAGGACTATGAAACAAAAAAACACAAATTACTTTACTTACTTTATTGTATTGTATTTTCGATCACTGCGCTGCGTATTATTTTAAATTAAGATGAAAAGAAGTAAGCTATGGAGTTACTTCCAAAAAGAAGGAAGCATTGCTGTGTGTACGATATGTAAAAAACAAGTGAAAACTCCCGGTAACACAAGTAACCTTGCTGCTCACATGAAACATCATAGAATTTAAATAACTTCGATATTATCGACCAAAATCATCGATACTATCGAATATCGATAATTTCATTACCTCGATATAATTATCGATATTTTTATCGATATTACAACAACCTTGCATCCCAACGAGAGAGGTCCCGTTTGTCGTCCCACCCCGCGCCCCTGTGCTGCGGGCGAGGACTAAACGGTGGGTCTATAAACACTGACTAGAATACGTTTCCTTGGCAATTTCCTTTCGTCTCCCATTTTGCTTGTTTCATGGCAATAACTTGGAAATATTTTGATGAATTTAATTAAAAGCAACTGACTACAACAATAATGTTAATGGCGTGAGCCTGCCGAAGATTTAATAAGAACCATGGCCCAGGAAGACTGGCCCGAGCACAGGATACACCTGCGCCCTATTTTATAAAGCAGTACTCTGGATTTATTTTTTACATCTGAGCCGAAATTTCTTGCATCGGCTGGCCGGTATTTGGAATCAATAGTGACGCCGAGCTCAATAAATGTATACAGCCTTATTCATAAAAAATCCTTAATTGAGGTTTGACCAGTTCATTAGTTAACAGACTGATTAAGCTTATTTGACAGTTGTTAAAAAGTATGATTCATAAACGCTTGCTAGCAGTCTGTCAACTAATGAGCTGTTGATGAATGGATTAGACGCATTATGTTGTCACCTTGACAAATCATAGACCATAAATGGCTATCTAGAGAATTAAAAAAAAAAAATTGGTTGCCTGTAAAGTCGGTATACGGGCGAAAGTTTTACGTGACAACGACTTTGAGTGGTAAAATAATTTTAATGTGAATATTCATTCGTATAGTAGGAAGAAGGATGAAATAATAGTAACAATTTAAAACATTTATTTATACAAAGAATTATATTTAACACTAACTGTGCTCGAGTGGAAGGGACGCGTGCCTTTCACTTTTTATGTCTGTCTCTCTCGCTCTTAGGCGGGCTAACCATGCCCGAGTGGAAGGGACGCGTGCCTCTCACTCGCTCTCATTGTGAGCGCATAACGTGAGCGGAGCGTAACGCAGTTTCTTGAAGTGTCACCCGGCAAACCAATTTATAAGACGTTGTCACGTCAAAATTGACTGCAGTGGCAACGAATTAGCGGGAAACCAGCGAATTAACACGACAGACGAGGCAGTGTGGATCTAGTTTCCTTTACCTTTCTCGAAGGGGTTACAAACTTAAAACAAAAAAAACTGTCTTGCGTATGGTTTTGCTCTTGGCAAAATCAGCTGTTCACATGCGTGGCAGCCATTTTGTGAGTTAGCAGAGAGATAAAGGAGCGTCTACGGTCCACTAACTTTCGGAAGACTTAACAGACCCTTGAAGGACTGATTAGCGCTAATTGACGTTTATGAATGACGGAGCCACTTTTCTTAAATTTGAATTGAATTGACGTTTATGAATCATGATGTTTTTTTGCATCGGTCCTATAGCGAGCTCATAGCGAGCCTCTAACTTTTTATAAATAAGGCTGATAGTCTGTTAACCTGTTCTACCTCTCTTATTGTATAATTAACATATCTTAATTAACATGCATGGCTAGACTGTTAGAGAGGCTATGAGATTATTATAAATAAATAAAAAGCTACAAGTAACAATTTACAAGCGGAAGTCTCTTTCTGACTAATGTGTTAGAAAGAGACTTCCGCTTGTAAATTCTAACTTGTATCTTTATATAATAGGGCCCTGACTCTAATACAGGGGCCTTACCATGAAGATAATGCGACTCAATCCCATTTCAGTTTAGGTTCGCTCGCTGTCAGATCCATACTAAACATGACAGCTGAACCTTAACTGAGTTGAAATTGATTGCGTTAAGACGTCATTACGACGTCACGAATGCCAGTAGAAAACACTTCACAAACAAGCTGACAAATATACGGGAGATATATTGTAATGTCGTGTATCTAATTTTAATAATTAATATCTAGTCTAATCTAATCTAATCTAATACTATAAATGCGAAAGTATGGATGGATGGATGTTTGTTTGTTACTCAATCACGCCAGAACGCCCCAACGAATCTGGATGAAATTCGGCACATAGATAAAGAAAAGTCTGGAATAGCACACAGGCTACTTTTTATCCCGGAAAATTCCCCCGGGATAGCGATAAACGAATTCTTTGCCGACGAAGTCGCTGGCAACAGCTAGTATCTAATATCTAATCTAAGTATGGATAGATGGATGTTTGTTTGTTACTCAATCACGCCAGATAACGGCCCAACGGATGTGGATGAAATTCGGCACATAGATATAGAAAAGTCTGGAATAGCACATAGGCTACTTTTATCCCGGAAAATTGCGTAGTTCCCGCGGGATAGCGATAAACTAATTCTTTGCAGACGATGTCGCTGGCAAGAGCTAGTATTATTATAAGATGTTACAGGTGATTAGCTAACTATTCCATAATACCCTGCAAGTGTACAAAATAATAATAAAACCACTAAATCTAAGGAGTATTTTAATTACAACGTCAATAAGTAGTTGTTATTTTTTATAAAATTTCAATCAATTTATTCAAAGAGAATTCAAAATCAACCCAATAAAAGCTTACACTTTAATTTATAATCTCTTTTCGAAGACACAGACACAAATGTGCTCTAGGTAGCTGTCAGCGCAAGCCTGTCTCATTGAGCCACAACACCTACTGATCCATACCAATCTATTGTTATTAAATCTATTAATAGATACGGACTAAATTTGATAAGTAATTTGTTTGGTCGAAATATGGAGTCAAACTGTCGTAGGCTTTGAGGGGGTGAAGCAGACGCTCCGCGCGGGGTGGGGGGGGCGTCTACCCGAGCTGTCCTTTCCGGATTGGTCAGTTCCGAGTAACAAAGTAACAAGTTTATACCAAAAGTAAGTAATGCTTTATTGTACAAATATAAAGAAACAGATACAATTCACAAAATAATACAAATAAATAAATAATAAATAAATATCTTGGGACAATTGACACCAATTGACATAGCCCCAAACTAAGCAAAGCTTGTAATATGGGCACTAGACAACGGATAAACATACTTATATAGATAAATACATACTTATATACATATTAAAACATCCAAGACTCGAGAACAAACATTCGTATTTTCATACAAATATCTGCCCTGACCGGGGATCGAACCCGGGACCTCAAGATTCATAGTCAGGTTCTCTAACCACTAGGCCATTCGGTCGTATTCGTAAATAACAATAATATATGCACAAAGGCGAACTTATCCCTATAAGGGATCTCTACCAGCTAACCTTGGAGTAGATATAATTATAATAATAATAATAATAATATAGCCTTTTTATTCCGAATTCGCTACATTTTTAGTAAGTACATTGTTGTTGTCAATAATTGTCGCGTAATTCGGCGTGCCTCATGGCATAGGCCTCCTCCGTGTATTGGAGGGTTTGGGCTATAGTTCCCACGCGCGCCCAGCGCGGGTCGGGAACTTAACACACACCATTGAATTTCTTCGCAGATGTGTGCAGGTTTCCTCACGATGTTTTCCTTCACCGAAAAGCTCATGGCTCAATTGTAATTTTCGCACAGTATAAATTCCGAAAAACTCAGAGGTGCGGAGCCCGGGATTTGAACCCACGACCCTCTGCTTGAGAGGCCACAGGTCAAACCACTAGGCTACCACGGCTACTGGAGTAGATGAGAGGAGCATTAAAGAGTGAGTTCAAAAGTGTCATTTTTAATGCAAGTTTTTGAAATGAAAACTTCTTAGCGGCGCTGGGCACTTTATAGGATGCGTAAAAAATGTTAAACTCGCGTCAGGCGTAAGCAGTTGCTTTGGAGCAGGTCTTTGCGTACACTGGTTTATAGATATTTATGTATGTATGTATACAATACAATACAATACAATACAATAACTCTTTATTGAACACCACATATAACAATCAAAACAGAAAAAGGTATACAGAAGTAATAAGGTAACAATATGTATGTAAAACTCTTTATTGTACATAAAACACATGAAAAAGATGAATACAGGAAAACACGAATGCACAAAGGCGAACTTATCCCTAAAGGGATCTCTTCCAGTTAACCTTTGAACGATTGACAGGACATAGGTATTAAGCAAGAGTAGACACACAGAAAAAGTAAAAAAACTGATCAAAACCTAAAATAATCCTAAATGCCTAAATTTTAAATATAATACATAACAGATAAATACGATAAACTTATACATATACAGTCATAATAAATACCTAATAAATAAAATATATTACACAACATATACATATACATAAGTAACAAAACTCAACACATTCATTTGAGATGAGAGGACCCATCAAGCCAATACGCCTTCAAGCGACAGCGCAGGGTAGCAACAGTCTGCGATTGCCATATCTTTTATAATCTTTTTTATATTTTTTATAATCTATTTATAATCGTACTGAACCCTTCGTGCGCGAGTCCGACTCGCACTTGGCCAGTTTTTCTTTACTCCCAGACCAGTATATTCATATTCATATTCATATTCATTTATTGATTGCTTTGTGTGTACAAAAAGGTCTTAAATTTAAACATGTTTCAACACAACCCTGAGAGGGCACTGCAATACACTACAATAAAGGTGGAAACACAATTGTTAACACGCGACGCGACCCAATGCAACGCGACGCGTGTTGAGTCGAATCAAATTGTATTATTTTCTATAACCAGAACCACACTGTCAACACCCGACGCGACGCCATGCGCATACATTCGTTGCATGCTTAAGGTTACTTAACATTAGACCAATTAAAGACAGTGAGATACCAAATATTAGGCTTCATTTTAAACGCTAGTTGTACATTAAGTAATTAAAAAGCTTCTTGATAATCCCTTGCTTAATGAAGCAATGCCAATTCATTGTGACAATTCTGAAGGCTAACCCCCTTTTTCATAAACGCACTATAGGCCTCTGTTAACTTAGTAATCGTTTGTCCTTATCTGTCACTTTGACATTTACCTTTCACAGATAAGGACAAACGATTACTAACTAAGCAGAGGCCTATAGTGCGTTTATGAATAAGGGGGTTATTGTCTAACTCGCTCGCAATCGCCATCGTGTTCATTTTGACAGTTCATGTATGGGTTGACAACTGAGCCTCTAGTGTAAGTTTTCACACGAACAAACGTCTCCAACGCGTTCACGTAAACGTCTCCATTACTATGGAAAAATTGGCAGCGCCACTTGCGGATCGAAACGGCAACAAACTGTTCTCATAGTATTTGACATTTTAACGCAAACGCGTTCGAGACGTGTTCTGTGATCGAAAACTTACACTAGAGTAGTCGCAAAATAAAAGGCTCGTTTTGACATTTCTCTTCCCGACGTAACTAGTGCAGTAACCATACGACTCGGTACTCGATACTCACGATAAATCGATTCAAGTTTGAATATATATATTGTAAAGTGCATTGGATTAAAGTTCTGATTAGAAAAATCAACTTAAAAGGTCAATTTTCTTTCAATTAATATTTTTGTTACAATAACATTCACTCAATCACAAAAAATATCGAGAAAAAGTGAATCTTCAGTCAATCAATTTCTTCAGATGATGAAGACGAGCCATTCTATAGAAATCAGTGTTGCCATTGTTACGGCTTTGAGCTCCAAGGTCATAATTTTCAGTAAAGATCTCTACACAGCTGGTGAATTTCAGTAATTAATTGGTTTAAATAAAATAAATAAACCGGCCAAGTGAGAGTCGGCCTTAAAAAAAAATATCTTGATCGATTTATTTTTTTCTTAACCGATTATTAATAGTCTACGGACAATATGAAAAAATCGTTATGCACAGCACTTCGCTGAGTGAGCGATACCCATCAATGAAAAATGCAATTACCTTCAGAACATTTCGGTAAAAATACAGAACTTCATGGGCGTGAACTGTCAAAACGGGCCTTTTAAATTGTGACGACTTTAAGCATACTGGCATCGAAATCAGCTAGCTGTCACATTTATACAAGAACTGTCAAAATGAACACGATGGCGATTGCGAGCGAGTTAGACAATAAGCCTACTTTGTTACATTTTAGAAGAAGCTTTATCCGCTGGAAAATAATTAGTGTTCAGGGGATAATATAAATAATATCCCCAATCCGGCGGAGGCCTCTGTAATGCTATAAAATTAAATGAAGGTATTCACTGAGGGCGGGCATGGGAATTTATCGGATTTTCAATGAATACTTACGTTATAAGTTCTGTGTAGGGAATGGGCGGTAATCTTAGGAATCCAGTGGCCTTACCATGACGTCTTAATGAGATTCAATTTTTTTTATTTATTATAAACTGACCAGCTATATTCTTCTGTTGGCCTCTGGTATTCTGGTATTTAAGTATGTTTTTATCTATATAAGTATTTTTATCCGTTGTCTAGTGCCCATATTTGCTTTGCTTAGTTTGGGATTGGGACTAGGCCAATTGGTGTCAATTGTCCCTAGATATTTATTTATTTATTATTTTAGCAGTCCGAGTGATTCCGACTCAGTTCAGGTTTTAGCTGTCACTTTTGGTATGGATCTTACAGCGAGCGACTAAACTGAATGTTATAGGCGATGCTAGCAACCCATCACTATTTTGATTCCCCTTTCCCATACGCCTACAATCATGCTAAACGTGGCCTTTAGCTCTTGTTAACTTAAGGTACAATAACAACAACAACCCCATTATAAGCTAATTTATTTTCTTTGTTTAAGCATAACAATTAATTAGGTATTGCTGTTTCTACTTCAAATGTCTGATGTCTCCTAATCTACCGCATCTACCGTTCTATTTACCGATGTTCACTTTATTATTGTTATGGCACTCCAGGTCTACACTTTATTGTCTTAAGAGGGTGCATCCGTGCTGAGCTCGCAACGTCGCATTTTTGGTGATTTTTTGCGATTATTTCACAGAAATTGAATGAAAGTATCAAATATCCGTCTGTAGTGCACTACGTTTTTAGTGTATTAATGTGTCTAATGCAATAATTCATCGTGATGTACTTTTATTTTCTTATTAAACGAGATATAGTATTTTATCCTTTTTATACGAAAATAAAAGTCCATTACCATTAATCATTGCAGCAGCTGCTGCATTGGACACATTAATACACTAAAAACGAAGTGCACTACAGACGGATATTTGATACTTTCATTCAATTTCTGTGAAATAATCGCAAAAAATCACCAAAAATGCGACGTTGCGAGCTCAGCACGGATGCACCCTCTTAATACTATGTTCAACTATGTGACTGTTTGTTGCCTAAATAAATAATAAAAAAACAACAACGCTACAACGTTGTAGTAGTTGGTATTAGTTGAGCTTAAGCCCTGTCTACCCCGTAAGGGATGTAGACGTGATTTATGTATGTATGTATGTAAATCATGGCTGGGGCGGGGCTAATTTAATATGTCAGGAAATAAAACGAAGAACAGGTTTTGGTGAAATATTTTACAATCCCATCCACATCCTTTTATTAAGTGTTTTCTGTGAACCGCAAAGAGCAATTAACCACTAGGGTGAAGATGTCTTCATTTTTTTCCTTTACTCACGTTTCATAAATATCCTTATGACAATAACAAACAATAACGAACAAATCAAAGGAAGATCTAAAAATCCCATCTTTTATGTGTATGTAAGTATCTACATAGTATAAAACAAAGTCGCTTTACGCTGTCTGTCTGTCCCTATGTATGCTTTTTTTTATTGTATGATGATTAACAAACCGCAGTCCTCGTCTTTGACGCGTTGAATAAGTTCCTGCGAACTGAGACATTTATTTACCCGCCTTCAGGGGTGTAACGTACTATTACTGTCTACTGTACGCTTAGTGTAGGTTTTCGGTCACAAAATACGGTCTCGAATGCGTTTGCGTTAAAATGTCAAATACTATAAGAACAGGGGACGGCCCCTCGACGACGTCTTAATGCGTTTCAGTTTAGGTTCGCGTGCTGTCAGACTCATACTAAAAGTGACAGCTAAAACTTGAACTGACTCGGAATTAGGACGTCATGGTAAGGCCCCAGTTTGTTGCCGTTTCGATCCGCAAGTGGCGCTGCCAATTATTCCATAGTAATTGTGACGTTTACGTGAACGCGTTCGAGACGTTTTTATGTGCGAAAACTTACACTAGCGGCTCTGCACAAATATTGAAATTGTATTTATATACAAGCAGTAAGAAATTGCTAAGCTCAAGAGCTCATGTTTTGAACTGAGCCTCTAGTGTAAATTTTCACACGAACAAACGTCTCGAACGCGTTCACGTAAACGTCTCAATTACTATGAAACAATTGGCAGCGCCACTTGCGGATCGAAACGGAAACAAACTGTATGCTTAGTGTAGGTTTTCCGTCACAAAATACGTCTCGAATGCGTTTGCGTTAAAATGTCAAATACTATGAGACAGTTCGTTGCCGTTTCGATCCGCAAGTGGCGCTGCCTATTTTTCCATAGTAATTGAGACGTTTACGTGAACGCGTTCGAGACGTTTTTATATGCGGATACTTACACTAGAGGCTCTGTTCCCATAGTATTTGACATTTTAACGCAAACGCATTCGAGATGTATTTTGTACAACATGAAACGCAATAAAAATTTTAAACATGTATGGAGTAATAACACTTTATCTAGAAGCCACCCGGTTAGTACTTTGCTAAATTGCTTTCGTGGGCACTCTTGTATAGATATACAATACAATACAATACTTAACTCTTTATTGAACACCACATATAACAATCAAAACAGAGAAATAGTATACAGAAGTAACAAGGTAACAATAGGCGGCCTTATCGCTACAGAGCGATGAGGATTTATTATAGTTAGCTTATAGTTTACTAGCTTTTGCCCGCGACTTCGTCTGCGTAGAATTAGCAATTGACTTGTTTATGGCTATACCCGGGAACCATGCTATTTTCCGGGATAAAAAGTAGCCTATGTTTTAATCTAGGGTACCAGCTATCTTCGTTCCAAATTTTATCCAAATCCGACCAGTTGTTTTAGCGTGAAGAAGGAACAAACATACACACTCACTCACTCACATCGTCACATCGTCACATCGTCACGTCGTCACAAACTTTAGCATTTAATACAAACT
Organism: Pandemis heparana; assembly: GCA_963854515.1. Classification (NCBI taxonomy): domain Eukaryota; kingdom Metazoa; phylum Arthropoda; class Insecta; order Lepidoptera; family Tortricidae; genus Pandemis; species Pandemis heparana. The sequence goes on from OY978032.1 coordinate 9,280,653, forward strand.
TCATTCACAACAGACACACGCAAAGCTCAAATTACAAGGAAAGAAAAAATCACAAAAAAATAACTTAAAACATGCGCTTACATATTATATATTTTGTTTCCTAAAGCAAGAGCCATGCGATGGTGTCGAGAATAGGCGCTGACTCAGCATATACTGCAGGAAACCTAAAGTAGCAGCAGCAGGCTGCAGTAGCAGTAGTAGCTGCAGTAGCAGTAGTAGCTGCAGTAGCAGTAGTAGCTGCAGCTGTGTAGTTGTAGGTGTCGGGAACAGTCAAGCTGCCTGAGATACATACTTTCAATTCTACGCGGATGAAGTCGCGGCGCGGGCGGCGTAAGTGAAATGTATACCGAAATAGCTGGATATTTCCAGCCTCTAGTTTTGCTTATTTCTCGGAAGCACTTTCATGGTTTCGCTATGAGTTACACATATTTGATTTCGCTGTTAACTATGGCTTGATACGATGTGGGATGCGATTACGGAATGGGTACTTACCTGTGTATTAAAATGAGATGGTTCTGGCTGAAAATCAGTGTTGCAGATGTTTAACGCCTCAGCGTAATGCTGAGCCAGCGACCGTTTTACTTCTGCGAAGACACGCTCATTGATACATTGATGATCTATTTTAATGTGAAGAAGAAAATGTAATATAAAATGAAGTGAAAACAGCAGCTTAGATTAGATTTTAATGTTGTAACCTCCATGGCGCTCAAGACGCGTACCGTACTGGCCTCTGACAAAAAAAACGTATGAAGGCACGTAGTCATTATTGGACTTGCCTGTTTCCTCCATGATGACATCGATGGCGTAGGTTATCGGGCGAGGAGTTAAAACACTGAATTTACAATATACCAAACTTTAATTCGAACACAGTAAGCACACGGATGTAAATTAACAATAACACTTGAATTAATTATCGTCTTTCAAAAATGTAATCAGACGTTCTGCAGAACACGTGATGCCAGAGATCGTTATTATAATCGAATGAGCTTTACAATCTACCTTCTCTTTAATCACCTACCAACTACCTCCCAAAAGCATCAGTGCTCTGCATTACGTCAGAGGGAGTCCGACAGATGTCACATCTATCTGTCGTATACCCTCTAATAAATGATTGGTTAATCAACGCGCCGTCACGGCCAGACTGACACTTCGCTCGTCCTCGTGCGACTTCATGTATGTTGTTAATCTGAAATAAAAATGCACGACTTTAGGTTCCTCATGAACACGCTCGCCCATCACTGATATTTACAAACAAACGTACACGTTCCAACACCGTTGATAATGCCTCCCAACCACTCATTGGTTGCACATACTATAGGCTATTCGTCCAACTATCGGCCCGGCGACTACTCATTGACGCCCTTCGATAAACTGCTTCATCAACTGAAGAAGACTACCACTCATTGGCATCTTCCACAACTTGACTTTTCACTAATGTGTGATTGGAATGAGACGTCGACCCGGTGAGCCAGTCTCGTCACTCACTCACATTAGTTAATGATACTGAACACGTATCTACTAACGCTATAGCAACACCAGTCCAAAGCTTAGGACTAATAAACACACAGCATAGCAATAGACAATATTGAGTGCTTAATAACTCACGTGTTGATTAAATTAAGGTTCTCCGTCATCAGAATCAGTAAAGGTTTCCGAGCAGGCGGTATAAGTGCAAGACTGTGCGTCAGAGAGAGTATCACTTTCATCATCACATGAAATATCTCCAGTCCCTTGACTGTGGACCGCCGTCTCGGCATCCTCATCATCAATTAAGCTAGATGTTACTTCGACTAGACCCTCAACGCCACTGGGTACTGCACGCAGATTTTCGTGAGCATATTTATAAAAACGTTTTGTACCAGTCATGCTTTTGAGTTCGTATCTATCATTGTCTAAAATACGATTTATTACGTAAGGACCCTTGAATTTTCTTTGCAATTTTGTTTGATTACGCTCACTACACTTAATGAACACAAAGTCACCTTTGGAAAATGGCTTAACGTTAGCTCTACCGCGATTAAACCTTTTTACTTCAGATGAAGCTGCCTTTGCAATATTTTTTGACGCATTTTCGCGAATGCTATCGAGATCTAGACGGGTTTCTGGATTTGAATTAGGAGATATTCGTGCTAAACCTGCAGATCTAGAGCGTATTCCGAACATTAATTCTGATGGTGCATAACCAGTGACCCTAGAAGTAGTACTATTAAGCGCTAACTGTACATTGGGAAGCTCATCACGCCACACCCTGTTAGGATCGTTCTCGATGATTGTGAGAAGGCATTTTAACGTGCGCATCACACGTTCTACTTGGCCATTCGCTCTGCTGGAACCAGTGGCAATAAGATGCAGTTCTATGTTATGATCTGAACAAAACTGTTTAAATTCTGCACTAACATAGCAACGTCCCTGGTCGGCTATAATCCTTTTGGGAGCTCCAAATAGACAAACAGCAGACTTTAGGGCTTTTACAGCACTTGCGGCATCAAGCGATGAAGTATGCTCCAGCAGAACAAACTTCGTGAATGCGTCTATTATGACAGATGCGTATTCTTTTCTGTCACTTTTACCGCTTAGTTTCCCCGTTATGTCAATATGAATTGTGTCCCAAGGTGTTGATACCTTTGGAATAGGATGAAGCCTAACTTGCTGGGCCCCTGAGCAACCTTTGGATGCCTTGCACACTATACAAGAGTCGACAAAAATGCGAACCTGCTTAGACATTTGTGGAAACCAATATTGCTCGTAGATTTTATCAAGAGTCTTTTCTGTGCCTAAATGTTGAAGCTCATTATGAACATGATTGATTAGAGTCCAGATTAGAGAACGTGGTACGATAGGGAGCCAAGAACTAACACCTTTTCGTTCAATTTTCCTGTAGAGAATATTATCGCGCACGTCATACGTATGAGCAGTTGCTTCGGGAAGTTCACCCTTACTGTGTTTAGCAATAAGATCCTGGATCTCACTGTCACGTTTTTGTTCTACACTAAGCCAACCCTCATGTAGCTCTACAAATTGGACATTTTTACTAGCATGCGCCGCTGGGCTGGATGCTTTACACGGGAAGTTATTTTGTTGGAAATCAGGTGGCGGGTTCCTCGACAGAAAGTCAGCATGTCCCATACTACTTCCTTGCTTATGAATAATGTCGAAATCGTAGGCTTGTAAGAAAGCCCACCAACGATGAACACGGGGCGTCAAATCGGTTTTAGATTTGGAGGCTTTGAGTGAGTTACAGTCTGTGAATACTGTGAAGTGTTGCCCATATAAATAATGGCGAAAATTTTCTACCGCTCGAACCACCGCCATAGTCTCTAACTCGTAAGAGTGATATCGCGACTCTGTGTCGGTGGTTCGACGGCTGAAATAAGAAACCACATGAGGAACGTTATCTTTTCTCTGCATTAATATGGCTCCGTAACCGTCGGCACTAGCGTCCGTGTGAAGCTCTATGGGAGACTCAGGATCAAAGATAGTAAGAACCGGGGCTGATGTGAGAATGTTTACAATTTTCTTATGGATTTCATCGTGAGTCTCAGTCCATTTTATGGGGCCTTTCAATTTTGTAAGAGGGTAGAGCGGTCCTACAATACGAGTGAAGCCAGGTATAAATCGCCTAAAGTATGAAGCGAGACCTAGAAACTGCCTAACCTGAGTAGCCGTACGGGGTGTAGGCGCGTCTATCAAAGCTTGTACTTTTCGGGGGTTTGGCGTAACTTCGCCGGCTTTGATGACATATCCTAGATAGTCTATTTGCTTTTTCATGAACTTGCACTTGCGGATATTAAGTGAAAAACCAGCTTCCGAGAGCGCTTTAAGTGTAAGGTCAAGTCTATGCAACCCCTGAGAAACGTCTTTAGAAAAGCAGAGGACATCATCCATATACGCCAGGGCTGCTACGTCTTTTAATGTTCCTAGAGCCTTATTAATGCACCTTTGGTAGACTGACGCCGCGTTCCGCAAACCAAAGGGCATTGCCAAGTACTCATACTGCCCATCTGGCGTTACAAATGCTGTCCGTGCTATGCTATCACCACTAGGGTCTACTAAAATCTGGTGATAGCCCGAAGCCATGTCCAGGGAGGAGAAATAGCAAGCACCGTTAAGACGGTCTACCTGCTCGTCAATCCTTGGCAGTGGATAATGTTCGGGTTTCGTGTTAGCGTTCAACTCCCTATAGTCAACGCACAACCTATCTGTGTTGTCCTTTTTTTTGACTAGTAAGATTGGACTAGCAAAAGGCGACGAGCTTTCCCGTATAACACCCGCGTCCAGAAGGGACTGCACTTTTTCTTTCACTACGTCCTTTTCAGAAGGAGACAATCTATACGGGCGCCTTTGCACGGTTTTATGAGGATCAATAGGATCAATACGAAGCACTCCCGTTGTCACTCGCCGAGTTGGTACACCATCTATGAAATAATCGCTGTATTTCGCAAGTAAATCGATAAGCGCGGTTCTTTCATCACCCTCCAAATCAGTATCAATATTAGCAAAGTCGAATGTATCATTGGCGTTTGCCTCCTGATGTAATGAAAACGAAATTAGATCTCTGCTAATGTTGATATCAACTCCCAAGTCTAGCAAGTCTCTTCCTATTAGTACCGGCTCCGATATAGCATCGTCCGGGACAATGTGAAATAGGATCGATAATTTAATGCCTTGAATATCAACAACACTTAAGGTTTGTGACACACACTTTATACCCTCACTACCTATGCCCGTCAGGTGGACTAAATCGTTGTGCATTGTACCCAGCAACTTCTCGGATATGGTTTGTTTTACTAACGAACAAGCAGATCCACTATCAAAAAGAAAGGAAACGGTCTCACCCAGTGATGTAGTTAGGGTCCCCTTGGCCGCTCTTCGCTCGCAGACTTGCACTTCTTTGGTAGTCGCAGGTGTTCCGCCGTTGCTACCGCCCTTTCGTTCCGCACACGTAGAAGCGACGTGTCCCGAGCGACCGCATACAAAGCAGATGACGGTCGAGGGTAGCGTTTTCTCAAAGGTCTTCTGTGTCTTGTCGCTGAATTTCTTCGGCGCCTCCGATTCGTCGCGTCGCTTGCGGCAATTGATCGCTTTGTGTCCGGTGATACCGCAGCGATGACAAGCTCCTGTGAAATTCATGGAACGTGGCTCGTTGATGCGTGGTCTTTTTGCATCGGGTTCGCGGCTGTCATAATCTTCGCCTTTTCTTTTAATAGATATACTATTGAGCACACGACACAACTGCGATCTGGTTTGTAAGATGTGGGAGTGAAGCTCTCTGCGTATAGTGCTATCTTTTTGTGATAACACGGCTGTCACTAGGCCCGTCACCATATCCTCTTCCATTCGAACCCTTGGCATGCGCTCGATGTAGCCCCACAAACGCATAGCTGCTTCACAAGCCGTTTCTTTCGCTCCAATTTGAAATCGAAGAATTTCGTCGAAATAATCTTGAGGCAACATAGGTTTTGCAAACTTCGCTATCAGTATTTCCTTGATTTGTGGCCATGTCAACTGTGAAGGTTGTAGTTTCGTTAAGCATGTAGCTGCTCTGCCCTGGAGTGCATGTGTAAGCGCTAATAACAGTTCCGCGCCCTCGAGCCGTCTGCTGTTGACAATTATTTCGGTAACGTTGCACCAACCTTCTACATCCGCTTCAACGCTGTCAGGGTCAAATTTGACTAACTGTGTTGTTACTGCACTTGCCTGCGTTGCTTGCGGTGGCGGTGCGGCCAACAAATGTGTGAGCAATGTCTCCATGTTAAGCAAAAAGTTTGGCGTAGATGTTGATGCACTGGTGTTTCTAACTTCCTCAGGAAGAGGCCCTTCGTTTCCCACCTCTGATGAAGGCACGTAGTCATTATTGGACTTGCCTGTTTCCTCCATGATGACATCGATGGCGTAGGTTATCGGGCGAGGAGTTAAAACACTGAATTTACAATATACCAAACTTTAATTCGAACACAGTAAGCACACGGATGTAAATTAACAATAACACTTGAATTAATTATCGTCTTTCAAAAATGTAATCAGACGTTCTGCAGAACACGTGATGCCAGAGATCGTTATTATAATCGAATGAGCTTTACAATCTACCTTCTCTTTAATCACCTACCAACTACCTCCCAAAAGCATCAGTGCTCTGCATTACGTCAGAGGGAGTCCGACAGATGTCACATCTATCTGTCGTATACCCTCTAATAAATGATTGGTTAATCAACGCGCCGTCACGTACGTATTATCTATATTGAGAGACCTCTAACAATGTGCTGATGCCCTATTACTTTTGCTCCACGACACAACAAAAAAACACTTCAAAAATCGAACGCGATTCATTTGTATTTCAAAATAAGCTCTTAGAGGATCTGATATCTTCCTCCGTCTTATGCTTGACGCGAGTTTTTTTAACATTTTTTTACCCATCCCAAAAAGTGCGCAGCGCCGCTGAAAAGAAGTTTTCACTTCAACAACAAGTACAATTATGTTCTAGCTTTTTGTAACATTAAAGCTATGAGAACAAGTCTCGACATTACCAAACCGCCTAAGCCGAGTAATTTTCCAAATTTCCGAAGAAAGAATGTTATTGTAATGAGAAACGAAGTTTTTTCCACAGAATGCCTATTGGCACCTATTCTCTGGAATAGGATAAATTTATTTTCCGCCCCAAAGTTTTGCCTAAAACCTACTGTGAGGGAAAAACGCCGCGTTTAATTTCGACTTCTATTTTCATGTAAGTAGGTAATTTTATTCACTCATGTACACGTCTTTATCGTTGTTTATTATGTTTGAAAGATAGAATAAGTAATAGCGTGATAAGAGAACGTGCTGGTGTGAAAGAAGATATAGTGACTAGGATAGAAAAAAGTATGCTTAATTGGTTTGGTCATTGCACGTAGAGAGGATGGATGAAAGAAGAACTAAACAGATTTATATGGGGAGTGTGAATGGGTGCGTTGGGAGGGGAAGGCCTAGACGGACGTTCCGTGATCAAATTGGGGACGTTTTGCAAAAAGGTCAGGTCAAGAGTACCCGAAACCGACGAGCATGTTTAAAGAAATTGATGAATGTGGATGAAGCGAAAGAGGTATGTCAAGATCGTAGCAAGTGGAACAAAGTAGTCTCTGCCTACCCCTGTGGGCAAGAGGCGTGACGGTATGTATGTATGTGTTAACGTATGTGCGTTTGGCCTCGTGGTATAAGGTGTGGAACAGTGGTGGGCAAACTTTTTTCATGGCGGGCCAGAAAATCACAGATATTTCAAAGAAGGGCCAAAATTATACTAAAATGCAATTATTTTGACATATGACGCATGAACTACGTGGCTAGTCTAGCTGGCTCCTTTGCCTTCGCATCTATTATTCTATTTTATACAGCAGCACCGTCTAAATATCGTCATCCTGTGCCATAACACTCCAATTCGAAGGAACGCCGGCGGACCGCATTAAATTCTTTCGCGGGCCGGAGCTGGCCCGCGGGCCGTAGTTTGCCCATCACTGGTGTGGAATAACAGTGACCGCAGTTCGAATCTCGTGTAGAATAAGTTTTTTCTTTTTGCGCGAGTGTGCGTGTGTGTCGTTTTCACTTCTGCCGGCACTCCCGGAGTGCTACCCGGTGTTTTTTAAACGCAAATCAAGCCGCTTACGCAGTGCGTAGCTCGCCTGTTGGTAAGCGGGGCACGGCGCGCCCGTTTGTAAGCGGCGGCGAACGACGCGCGCACAGATTCCCGCCGACGCGCTGCCAACATGGCGGCTGGCAAAATACACCAACAGTACCCCCCCTGCCGTATCTTACTGTTGCAATTAGCAATGCAAAATATAGGTTTAGTTTTTTATTAATTACTAGCTGTTGCCAGCGACTTCGTCTGCAAAGAATTCGTTTATCGCTATCCCGCGGAAACTATGCAATTTTCCGGGATAAGAAGTAGCCTATGTGCTATTCCAGACTTTTCTCTATCTATGTACCTAATTTCATCCAGATCCGTTGGGCCGTTCTAGCGTGATTGAGTAACAAACAAACAAACATCCATCCATCCATCCATCCATCCATCCATCTATCCATCCATCCATACTTTCGCATTTATAATATTAGTAAGATTAGTAAGATAAGATTTGTAGGTAGTAACACTTAAATCCCTGTTGGAAAAGGAGAGAAGACACTCGATCTCTCTCTTGCTCTGTAATGGCTGTCGAAGGATGGTTTTATATTTTTCAACTAAAGAAAGTTTTCTAAATAGTGTTTATTTCAAATCCCAATACTTACTTACATATAAATGCAATGAAATGAAACCATTTATTTAAGATTTATCTAACTAATATTATAAATGCGAAAGTAGGTATGGATGGGTTTGACGACCGGATAGCCTAGTGGTTAGTGACCCTGACTATAAAGCTAGAGGTCCCGGGTTCGAATCCCGGTAGGGGCCGGGCAGACATTTATATGATGAATACGAATGTTTGTGGCCGAGTCATAGATGTTGTATGTATTTAACTGTGTATTTATCTACATTATATAAGTATGTTTATCCGTTGCCTGGTACCCATAGTACAAGCTTTGCTTAGTTTGGGACTGGGTCGATTGGTGTAATTTGTCCCATGATATTTATTTATTATGTACATATAAGTATGTTTATCCGTTGCCTGGTACCCATAGTACAAGCTTTGCTTAGTTTGGGACTGGGTCGATTGGTGTAATTTGTCCCATGATATTTATTTATTATGTACATATAAGTATGTTTATCCGTTGCCTGGTACCCATAGCACAAGCTTGCTTAGTTTGGGACTGGGTCAATTGGTGTAATTATTTGTTCCATGATATTTATTTATTTTGATTTATGGATGGATGGATCTTTGTTACTCAATCACGCCAGAACGGCCCAACGAATCTGGATGAAATTCGGCACATACATACATACATACCGTCATGCCTCTTTCCCACAGGGATAGGCAGAGACTACTTTGTTCCACTTGCTACGATCCTGACATACCTCTTTCGCTTCATCCACATTCATCAATCTCTTCATACATGCTCGTCGGTTTTGGACACTCGGCACGTAGATAGAGAAAAGTCTGGAATAGCACATAGGCTACTTTTTATCCCGGAAAATTCCCGCGGGATAGCGGTAAACGAATTCTTTGCAGACGAAGTCGCGGGCAACAGCTAGTAAGTTTTAAGTGTAAATAAAACTTAAAATGTGAGTTAAAGTTTGCTGTTATATGGGTGTTATTATGATACAAAATTACTTCATTCAAAAGGTGGGAAAAAGCATAACGTATTAAAATAAAAAGTATTCGCTACAGATTTGAGTTTGTAATATTATTTATTTATTTTTCCACCTGCTCAGATCTGTTCTCTTCTCCAGTCCGTTAAGGCTTCCTGGTAGAGATCGCTCTGTAGCGATAAGGCCGCCTATTGTTACTTTATTACTTCTGTACACCTTTTTTTCTGTTTTGATTGTTATATGTGGTGTTCAATAAAGAAATATTGTATTGTATCTTTAAAACTACGCAACGGATTTTGATGCGGTTTTTTTTAATAGATAGAGTGAATCAAGAGGAAGGTTTATATGTATAATACATGCATAATATACCGTGCGAAGCCGGGGCGGGTCGCTAGTAGGTACATATTATGAGTCCCACTCTATTGGTGACTTTCTCTATCCTTGAAGTACAATAGTACAATTCGTCGAGCGAGATTTTGCAGAAGGAATCATAAAATTTCAAATTGTGGACAAAAACCGAGATGTGGTAGCGAAAAATAAAAAATGTCCTCTGGAAATTTCCCTCTACCGAAGTGAACTGTGTAAATAAAAAAATGCAGTCGGTAAATTGTGTGTGAACGGATGCAAGGAATAAGAAATAAGCGATTTTTCACATTACAAAGTGGCAATGTGTGTAAATAAATGTTTCTCTCTCTCTCACACACACACACACACACTGTTGACCGACAGTAGCAAAGCCACGCCGCTCCGCGATCGCGTCCCTTACGGGGCGCACCGCTCCGACGGCAGGCTTATGCCCGCCGACCCTCACGTCAGCTCTCACACCCTCATGTACTACTCTGAAAGCAGAGCGGTACCGAAGGCATGATCGCGTCCGTCACCAAAAGCACCTGCGAGTGCGACCCTCTGGATTTTTTATAGAGGTTTACTCCTCACGGCCCCCTGTCTTGAAAAAGACAAGCGGCCCACGTTCCGACCCCATGGGCCGGGTTGCGTGTTGACCGGCAGTGACCGAAGTCACTCCGCTCCGCGATCGCAACCCGTAGGTCGCACCGCTCCGACAGAGAGCTTTCGCCCCCGTCCTGTAAGGCTTGCCCTCACCTTTCCCTGCAGGTACTTGGCTCAGGTTCGCCACCGTCAAAAAGGCGCCCGAAGGCGCCGCCGTCACTGCAGGTCCATTTCGGGACCCGCTGGCTCAGATCCCCCGCATCGAATTGCGGGTTCACCTTACCACCCCTCCCCCCCAGTCGGATATTAGCCAACAGTCAACTAACTTACTAAATAAATTAATTAACCGTTGTTGCCCAGGGTGCACTGGCCTAAGCGTTACCCTTCCCCCCCCCTGAGGCCAAGAGCCTCTGTTAGAAGGGAACTGTAACACTAGAGCTCTCGAGGAGGTTTCCGACGTCGCACCCCAGACAACCTTTACCCTAACCTTACTTACTTTAACCTTTACCCCCTTATTCATAAACGCACTATAGGCCTCTGTTAACTTAATAATCGTTTGTCCTTATCTGTCACTTTGAGATTTACCTTTCACAGATAAGGACAAACGATTACTAACTTAGCAGAGGCCTATAGTGCGTTTATGAATAAGGGGGTTAGTGTTTAAGTTGTATTACTAACCCGATATGGATCTTGAAGTCCGAAATAAATGTTTTTTTTTACTAAGTATCTAGTGATGATGCATGTATCTAGCGGTCGTAAGGCCTTGACATTTGGTATACCCATATGTCAACAAACATTCATCTAAAAATAAAAGTGTTAAAAATAATTTTTCCATCAAAAACTTGCATAACATTTAAAATATCGCTTTCCGCGTTCGCTCATGTTTGACGTCGGACGCACAGTTGTGATATTTCTTTTTAGTTTTATCGTTGCTTTTCAGCTGAGTCAGCCCGCACTACTGTTGTACAACTAACGTAGTGATGCGAAAGTATCGATAGCTTAATTTTCTGTTTTAAAACGATAGGGGTGTTCTCGAACTAATCCAACTGGAATATTCCGGAACAATTTTATGTGACCCTGTATCTATACATAATATAGTTATTGTTCGTAAACTTGAATATATATACTGTATCAAGCAGTGCTTAATCCTCTTATTCATAAACGCTCTGCAGGCTTCTTCAGACTTAGCAATCGTTTGTCCTTATCTCTCACTTTGACATTTACCTTTCACAGATAAGGAGAAACGATTGCTAAGTTAGCAGAAGCCTATAGCCGTCGAAAGTGGCTGAAATCATGGTCCAAATATCGTGCAAAGGTCGAAGAAAAGTGCGGCAGTATCGAAAGTCAAGAAGTTGCGCGGAGGTCGTTGAAATATTATTAAAAAACACACTGGTAACACGGATTGCACGCAAACGTAATTAACAGGACAATTACCTCAAAAGGAAAAAACGTAACCCTTATAGGATCACTTTGTTGTCCGTCGTCCGTCTGTCAAGACCCTTTTTCTCAGGAACGCGTGGAGATATAAAACTGAAATTTATATCGAATACTCAAGTCTACTGCTCCTTAGAGCTGTGAAAAAATCAAACTTCTAAGCCAACGCAATCAAAAGATACAGCCGTTTATGCCGCAAACTTTCGAAACTCGCAAGGGAATCAAAACCTACAGGGTACTTCCCGTGAACACAGGATCTTGAAATTTGCTACGAAGCAACGTCTCATAGCACAGATAAAGGAAAAATGGCGAAAACTGTAAATATGTATGTATGTCTATATATATCAGTGACCTCACACTGCGTACATTTTGCTTTGAAGCAGGGCTCTGCTTACACTGGTTTATAGATATTTATAGATAATGGTACGGAATACTCAGTGCACGAGTCCGACTCGCACTTAGCCGGTTTTTTTTATTATACTTAAGCTAGTTGTAGGCACGAAGTAAATGTCATATCGACCACTTACAAAATATTTCAAATTAATAATAGGGAATAGAAATAAAAGAGATTAAGATGTCGATTATCCAAAAAAAAAATTGCACCTCTTCAAAATGTAGCTTAGCCAATTCTCGAGAAAGTTTCTGGAAACTTCTGAGAACATTCTTGCATTTTTGAGAATTTTCTGCAATTGGTACATCGGTAACTGTACACATATATGGTTCTTATGGCTAATTCGAGTAATTACCGCTCAAGGAACATATAGCTATAGCTATAACCTGCTTTATTTCATCAGCATAGAATAACTAAGTGATAGAGTGGTAACGTTACACAATCACACCAATATTATAAAGACGAAAGTTTCTGTGTGTGTTTGTTTGTTTGTTTGTTTGTTACGTACCGACAATACCCCTCCTAATGCCGCAATGAACGATAATGATAATGCTCCCATCTACTCAAAGGTTAACTAATAGAGATCTCTTAAATAAATGATGATAATAATAAGTTTGCCTTAGTGCATATATTGTTTTATTTTTTTGTGAAGTTTAACCCCGTTTTTCATAAACGCTCTATAGGGTTCTGCTAACTTAGCCATCGTTTGTCCTTATCTGTGAAAGGTAAATGTCAAAGTGACAGACAAGGACAAACGATTGTTAAGTTAGCAGAAGCCCATACAGCGTTTATGAATATGGGGGCAAGCATCTGTTTCTTTAGTACAATAAAGCATATACTTACTTTTTTACAATTGTCGAATGGTGAAACGGGGGCCTGAAATGTTCCGGAAAAAATGTACGAGTCCCTCTATAGGTTGCTTTCTCTATGGTCCTCAACAGGCGCTCAACTCTTTATTGCTGTCAATTGTCTCCGGCAGACGCCATGTTTACGGCGGAAAAGTCGTTATTTTAAATTGTTGAATGTTAAACGCTTTTTATAGCGCTTTTTATTAATTTAAAGTGACATATTCGCGGGACACCACCTACGTATTTAATGTACAATCGCTACTGCCTGAGCCCTATTTTTTACGGGCAAGGACTATTATAAACGGTTTGTCTCCATTTTCATTCTTACCTGTCCTATTTGGTAAACAAAATTCTAACCTCAATGTGCAAATTTTTGTAAAGAATAAGGTGTATTATGTTATCAAATAAACCTGAGGTAATATTTTGTACATAATTTTGCTGATATTTTATCTCCAGTTCCTTTATTTACGATGAAATAGTTAAAAAATAACAAAAATGAGACGTTTTGAGGTTAGAATTTTGTTTACCAAATAGGACAGGTAAGAATGAAAACACCTTACATAGTATATTTGTTGCTATTATCCTATGTCAAGGAGTCACTAAAAATGACATGCTTAAAATTATATTTGAATCCAATTTTTAATCCGTACTAATATTATAAATGCGAAAGTAACTCTGTGTGTCTGTTAACTTTTCACGCTAAAACGGCTGAACCGATTTAGTTGAAATTCAGTATACAGGTAGTTTCAGTCCCGGGGAAGACATAGCAAAGTTTTGGCACAGATTCCACGGGAAAGCGATAAGCGAATACTGCGATGACGCAGTCGCAGGCAGCAGCATTTTTTTTTATATTTCAAAGCGTTTCTAACAATCGATTGTTATCGATAGTTATTTAGCCACATCACTAGAGCATATTGCATCGCTTTGACCGCACTTGGGGACTGAAATTGCTTCATAAACAGATTACAGAGCGATCGGTGCCGTTTCTGTAATTTCATATATTGTATGAGTCTGAAATCATACAGATCAATAATATTGATATAATATGTATTTTAAAAAAGCCGTGGTAGCCTAGTGGTTTGACCTGTGGCCTCTCAAGCAGAGCGTCGTGGGTTCAAATCTCGGGCTCGCACCTCTGAGTTTTTCGGAAATCTTATATATATTTTGTTGCAGATCAACAAAACTGAAGTCCTTCTGGCCGAGTGTGTCCGACGAGCCGCTGCCAGCGCTGGACTTCCTGTCGGCGGCGCTGCTCTCGGCAGAGTACGAGCGGGCGCTGGGCCGCGCGCTGGCCATGCCCGAATGCCGGCTCGTGCCTTTCTTCGGGGCCTTCCTCAGGGAGTTGAGGTGCGTAAAACCCGAGGAAGTAAAAACCCGAAGGAAAAAACCCGACTCGGTAAATTTCCGAGGAGGAAACCCGAAGAAATAAAAATCTTACTCGGTATTTAACCCTTTTAACTATGTAAAACCCCGACTGAGGTAGCCCGATTAAGTAATAACCTGATTCCGTAAAAAGCTGACTGGATAAAAACGCGAAAAGGTAAAGACGCTATTATGTAAAAACAAAAACACGAAGAGGTAATAACCCTATTTGGTACAGCTAATCTTTAAAACCCGACTAGGAAAATAAAATACCCGATTAGGTAATAACCCGATTCAGTAAAAAGCTGACTAGATAAAAACGCGAAGAGGTACATATACTATTATGTAAAAACCCGAAGAGGTAATAACCATATTTGGTACAGCTAATCATTAAAAAAAATCATAAAATCTCGACCTTATATAAATCCAACTGCTAAAAGCTGGAGTCTTACGAGCCGCTGCCAGTTCTGAACTTGTTTAGAGCTGAGGTGCGTACAAGCTGTGTAGGTAAAAACCCGAAGAAAAAAACTCGAGTCGGCAAAAGCATTATCTAACTAATATTATAAATGCGAAAGTATGGATGGATGTTTGTTTGTTACTCAATCACGCCAGAATGGCCCAATTGATCTGGATGAAATTCGGCACATAGATAGAGAAAAGTCTGGAATAGCACATAGGCTACTTTTTATCCCGGAAAATTGCGTAGTTCCCGCGGGATAGCGAATTCTTTGCAGACGAAGTCGCTGGCAACAGCTAGTTAGGTAATAAAATAACCCGTTTAGGTAATATCCCGATTCAAAAATCCATTACTCCCAGACCTGCGAGGAAGTAGTGATCCACTCATCTAAAAATATTAAAGTGTCCACTATCACGTAATTACGCTAATTAAGTTAAACAATACCTTTTAAAGGTGTTATAATTAGCGTAATGCTCGTCAAAGCACCAGTCGCTAAACGCTAGTAAACATGCATGGCTGTAATTAAAAAAATGCCGCCGACCCATCGGAGTGTGGTGGACATGATTAATATCTATACAGAGCTGATTATTACCGCAATATTAAGAGCCGAGGTAGCCTAGTGGTGACCTGTGGCCTGTGGCCTCTCAAGTAGACGTGGGTTTGAGCCCGGGCACCTCTGAGTTTTTAGGAATTTATATGCGATATTAATATTACATTTGAAATTTACCAGCTTTTCGGTGTGGGAAAACATCGTGAGAAAACCAGCCCAGTCCCAATAAGGCTTAGTTACCCTTCTGCGTTGGAAGGTCAGATGGCAGTCGCTTCTGTAAAATCTAGTGCGTACGCCAAATCTTAGGATTAGGTTGTCAAAGCGGACCCCAGGCTCACAGCCGTGGCAAATGCCGGAAAAAACGCTAGGAAGATGATTATTTGAAAATTTTCCATGAGCTTTTCGGTGAAGGAAACATCGTGATACCTGCACACATCTGCGAAGCAATTCAATGGTGTGTGTGAAGTTCCATATTCGCACTGGGCCCGCGTGGGAACTGTAGCCCAAGGCCTCTCGTCCTGAGAGGAGCTGTGCCCAGTAGTGGAACTTATATAGGCTGGAGATGATTGCCACAAAAGCCGTAGAGAGCCGTATCATTTTTGAAGACCTTCAATATTTGTGTAAAAATCTTAATGCGGTTCATAGAATACATCTACTAACCAAGTTTCAACAGTATAGCTCTTATAGTTTCGGAGAAAAGTGGCTGTGACATACAGACGGACAGACAGACAGACAGACATGACGAATCTATAAGGTTTCCTTTTTTTGCCATTTGGCTACGGAACCCTAAAAACATACATACGTAAATCACGTCACTATCCCTTACGGGGTAGACAGGAGCCTAAGGTAACAAGACCTAAAACCCCAGTGCGGATTGGGACACCTCGTAATAAATAAAAAAATAGAAAAACAAAAATGAAAAAAAAAAATGCAATGTATGTAGCAAAAATGCGATTTTGATTCGGAGGTTGTAACAGCTCTGTATCTGTGGACACCGATCAACTTAATGAACATTCAGGGTTGGCTCATTGGGCTATATTTTATTTCTTATGCGGGACCCTAGTCAGGGCAACGACACTTAGTAAGTGATAAACGATAATAGACGTAATTAAGATCGAATGCCTTATTAATTATGGACTAGCTTTTGCCTGCGACTATGTCTGTGGAATAAAAACATTGTAACTAAAAAGAAAACTGCCCACTTGAATTTCTTCTGGACGATTACCTGCGCGGGAAGAGAAGCAACTATATTACACTAGCTTCTGCCCGCGACTTCGTCCGCGTAGAATTAGGCTTAACCCTTTCGTTGGTATTGGCAAAATAGTTGCCAGTCGATGTTCCCAGACACCATTTCTAAATTATTCCTTAATACCCACAAATAAGGCTCATTACTCTTAGCTCCATCTATCGTCAATACAATAAAATAAAATAGAGACTTCTGATTGGGTCTGCCATATTGTAGATGGGCAGTTCTCCGGAGTGGCATTTTTACGTGTCCGGAGCAAAAAATAATAGATTTCGTCGCTAGATAATACTGAAAAAAATCAGACATATACTTTAGGCTCAGTTCCGCCTAGAAAAGTATTAAAATACTTCTTAGTTATTTATTTATACATCTAAAGAAAAAAATATTACATTTGAAAATAGACGTTCGGTGGTAGTGTCCCACACGCAGATAAGCGAAGAAAAAAAATTATATCTTAGGATAGGAATTTTATTGCCAGGTCTTAAATGGGTTCCCGTATACTAAACTTGTTCATAACTCATATTATACACACAAATAAAAAATATCATTTAAATTCAGTCAATAAAAACAATTTTTCGCCGTGTCCGAGGGTAACGTCTGAACTCAGTGGAGTTTACGAAACGCGCCGGCATCCTAACAAAGAAACATATCAGAAATCCCGAAATGCGCGTGTAGGTAGCCTTGGTCGTGCCTTGTTTGCCGGCGAGATCGGACTTCGACTCACAACTCAAGCGTCAGATTTTTCGAGGTAATATTCGTCGTTCGGTGGGTTTGGTTTCGTGTTTTGTTGAATTCGGTGAAGCAATTATTTTTTTCAGTGTTAGTCTAATTGTCAATTTGATAGTAAGTAAGTCATCTCTAAGGGTATGCGATTTCATTATTAAGTGACTCTTTTATGTACTATTCCTATATTTTCTGTTATTTGAAAAACATCGTTTAATTTTGAATTCGGTGGCAATGATCTCCGCGGGTTCGGTGGGTTTTCGGGCCACCGAAATCATTAAAACTGCCACTGAAATCAATAAAACTGCCACCGAAATCAATAAAACCACCCACAGGTATCAGTATTTATTTTAGAAAAACGTTAAGTATTCTTAATTTTTACACGAATACTTATTCCACGCACATAATAAAACTAAAGAAGTATGTATCAGTCAAGTTGTTGCTTGTTTACGCTTTTGAAAGTGTCTTATTGAATTTTGATTTCGGTGAGTATGTTTGATTTCGGTGATTTAAATATCTCACTAACTAACAGGTTTACAAGAAGGCCTTTAGTACTAATATTTTTTAAATTTAGGCCTGTATTTAGATTTTGAGGTGATACAATAAAAAAGTTAGTAGAAAAATTGACCACCGAAGTCACCTAAAACAGCTCATCTCGGAGAACTGCCCAGATCTGTCATTTGAAAAAAGCATGGCGTCGGTGTGACCCTTTTTTGTGGCGCTCCGTGAAAATCCAGATAAATCCGAGGATTGTCCGAGTGAAAACTGAGTACAACTGCATACTTTTGTCCCTAAGTATTTTTTCTACTACATTGAGTAAAAATTTCGATGGTTCTATGATTTTTTTTAAATGTTTTGATGAAAAATAGTCGAAGTTGCCAATGCCCGTGAATTACATACACCTGTGGCCAAATATTTGCCAATACCCGCAAACAGGTCTATATGTGGCAAAAATATTGCCAGTGCTTTGCTTACGTACTTTATGTTGGTTATTGCTGATGTCAAAACAAAAAAACAATTTTACTTCCTTAACTAAAACACAAATAATATTATAACAATAATAAGAAATTTTAGTACTGATTTTTTAGAAATTAAGATTTATATTGTAACAATTTAATTCATTTTCTTCAAATACTGGCAACATACATGTTTTTTACCGCTCATAGGCAAATATTTTGCCACGGCTGAAAAACCTATTTTCAGGTGTTTTCATTTTTTTATTTTGCAGAAAATATTCTCATCAGCTTACTATTATTCCCTTTTAATCTCCATTTTGCTCATGTTTAGCGTAGTTCGCGTTGCCCGTGAAAGGGTTAAGGTAGCAGACCTTTGAAATGTTTATCGCTATCCCGCAGGAACTATGCAATTTTTCGGAATAAAAAGTAGCCTATGTGTTAATCTAGGGTACCAGCTATCTCCGTTCCAAATTTTGTCCAAATCCGTCCAGTCGTTTCAGCGTGAAGAAGGAACAAACATACACACTCCCATCGTCACATCTATCCATCCTCACAAACTTTCGCATTTATAATAGGTACCTACTAGCTGTTGCCAGCGACTTCGTCTGCAAAGAATTCGTTTATCGCTATCCCGCGGGAACTACACAATTTTCCGGGATAAAAAGTAGCATATGTGCTATTCCAGACTTTTCTATATCTATGTGCCGAATTTCATCCAGATCCGTTGGACCGTTCTGGTGTGATTGAGTAACAAACAAACATCCATCCATCCATCCATCCATCCATACTTTCGCATTTATAATATTAGTTAGATTAGTAGGATTCGGTTTTTGCCATACCAGTACGGAAGGCACGGGTAGCAATTTTTAGAATTTAATTAATCATTAACAGACATTAAAAGCAATCAGAATCTTAATTCCGCAAGTCAAACACGAAACCAATTTGTCTATCCGCAAATTAAAGTCAAATATATCCCGCATATCTTCTAATGCTGTGTTTACACTTCGTAAGGGCGACAAATTCGTTATGGTCAAGTGTCAATGCCCTTTGCTCATGGGGGGGGGAGGTAACTACGTTGACATAGGTTCGAAGAGGTTCGAAGTAACACTGGCTGGGGAATTAATTTTCTAAGAAAATTAACCGAATATCGGATGTTGGTAAACATTTTGCGGGTGGTAGGGCCTTGTGCAAGGTCCGTCCGGATCGCTACCACCATCTTACTCGCTAATCCTGCCGTTAAGCAGCAGTGCTTGCACTGCTGTGTTCCGGTGTGGAGAGTAAGACAGCCGGGGAAATTACGAGCACAAGAGGCATTTTATCTTAGCCCTCTAGGTTGGCAACGCATCTGCGATCCCTCCGTGGTTGCGGGTGTCTATGGGCAGTGGTGATCACTTACCACTAGGTGACCCACTTGCTCGTTTGCCTTCCTATTCATATTAAAAAAAAAACACTTTTTTATCCCGATTTCATACGTAAAATTAATGTAATGTAGGTAAATTTATACAGTACGTAAAACGGGGTGACTTCGATAATTTCGGGGCCACTTTGATAGTTTTAAAATTTACTATAAAACCGATACTGTCCACATGCGGTGAATTTTTGGCATGTAGAAGCAAAGGCGATCGACGAAGACATCGATTGGAAGCAGTAAACGGAAACAAAAATGAACGATTTCGTCATTGCAACTAATTTTTAGGGTTCCGTACCTCAATAGGAAAAAAAGGAACCCTTATAGGATCACTTTGTTGTCCGTCCGTCCGTCTGTCAAGACCCTTTTTCTCAGGAACGCGTGGAGGTATCAAGCTGAAATTTATATCAAATACTCAGGTCCACTGCCTCTTGGAGCTGTGAATAAATCAAACTTCTAAGCCAACGCAATCAAAAGATACAGCCGTTTATTCCGCAAATTTTCGCAACTCTCAAGGGAATCAAAACCTACAGGGTACTTCCCGTGAACGCAGAATCTTGTTGGTATGAAGGTAGGTCTTATAGCACAGATTAAGGAATAATTGCGAAAACCGTAAATATGTATGTATGTCTGTATATATCAGTGACCAATATAAAGTGACCCCACACTGCGTACATTTTGCTTTGGAGCAGGGCTCTGTTAACACTGGTTTTATAGATATTTACAGATAATGATACAGAACCCTCGGTGCGCGAGTCCAACTCGCACTTGGCCGGTTTTTTAAAGTAGCCCCGTAAATCACAGTCACCCCGATTTACTGTACTATGTTACAGACACCCCAACAAGAATTCAGTGACCCCTATTTCACAAAGTCGACAATTTCAACATGAAACTACCGTGAGACTCACACATAATTACAACAAACCGGATAACTCACGTATAAAAGCCGGAGGATTGCTCCGACAATTGTTTCGGACTATTCCGTAGCCCTTCATCAGAGAGCGCTCGCCCCGGCGGCAGCGAAACGAACACTGCGCGCCAACGCTCTGCTCGCGCGGCTACTCGGCGCAGCTGACATCGGCGCACAACTACCCTCATTTTTATCGTCATTTTTATTATAGTCCAAAGTAGCGCAGCACACAACACTGAACACGTTACTTTGTAAAGGTTCGCTCACACTCACCGTTTGGTCAATATTTAAAACAGTTTTCCAACTGGGGGGCACCAACCATCCGCTGTCAGGAAATGACGATAAAAATGAGGGTAGGTGTGCGCCGATATCAGCTGCGCCGAGTAGCCGCGCGAGCAGAGCGTTGGCGCGCGGTGTTCGTTTCGCTGCCGCCGGGGCGAGCGCTCTCTGATGAAGGGCTACGGAATAGTCCGAAACAATTGTCGGAGCAATCCTTCGGCTTTTATACGTGAGTTATCCGGTTTGTTATAATTAAGTCGACAATTGTCGGTGACGGTGACAATTCAAATATCAATGCGTCGCCAATATGAAGCCAATTTGGCTCATTGGTGAAATACGGGGGTTGACCCCATTTGCTCGTTTGCCTTATTTAAATACTTTACATTATCGTTATATTTTGTTGTTACAGAGAGATATTGGCAGCCACACCATCTCTCACTGGGTCCCACTCCGTCGCCGCCACTCCCACGCAGCGGAGAGAGTTCAAGAGAGAATCCACAAAGGAAGACAGGTTGGTTTGATATTAGCGCCATCTAGTAGCGAGTAGAGTGATTAAACTTGTCACTACAGGTTTGATATTAGCGCCATCTAACGGTGGGATTGATTAACTCGTCACTACATAGCAGAAGTTAAAGATCCACAGAGGATGTCAGAGCCTCTAGTGTAAGTTTTGTCATATAAAAACGTCTCGAACGCGTTCACGTAAACGTCTCAATCACTATGGAAAAATTGGCAGCGCCACTTGCGGATCGAAACGGCAACAAATAGTTCTTTATGGTATTTGACCTTTTAACGCAAACGTGTTCGAGACGTATTTTGTGACCGAAAACCTACACTAAGCATACAGCACGCTTATTACGTAACTCGCTTGCAATCGCCATCGTGTTCATTTTGACAATTCTTGTATGAATGGGACAGCTAGCTGATTCCGATGCCAATTATCAGCCCATACATGAACTGTCAAAATGAAGACGATGGTGACCACGAGCGAGTTACGCAATAAGCTTGCAGGTTTGTGTGATATTAGCTCCATCTTGTAGCAATTAAAGTCATTAAACTCATTCAACATATAGTGATTAGGAAAGAAAAATGGAAAACCCTCAGTGGTCCAGTTGATTCAGTGGTGTAATTAAACCCTGCGCACACGATTCCGACTGTCACTTTGTTTTCGCAGAGGATCCGTAAAGAGGGACCCGACGAGAAGAGAGAGTGGGAAGAGAATGGACCACGGGACCACCGCCAGCCCCCTGCGGGACAGCAGCAAAAGGGATCCCCGCGGCAGCGAGCCTAGCAGACAAGTGGTGAGTATCCAATCCATATGGCAAACGCAAAGGTCTCCCATCCTGGTCTGAGAGCACAGAAGAAACAATAATGTATAGTATGAATCTTCCCAGGTGAATTTTTCGCTTCGAGCCCTAATATTTCAAACAAAGGCCATTGTCTCTATTATCGCGCCGCAAGCTACCGAGTTAGCACGTGCCACTACAACATTACAACATTCGTATTGAAAAACAAACGGTATCGTCATAGTATTAAGGTTCAAATTAAATGTCGTTGATTCTAGATATTACATAAAATTTGAACCTTAATACTATGACGATACAGTTTGTCTTTCAATATGAATGTTGTAGTGGCACGTTCGTACGGTAGCTTGTGGCTTTGCGATAATAGAGACGATGGCCTTTGTTTGAAAGATTAGGGCTCGAAGCGAAAAATTCACCTGGGAAAATTCATACTATAAGTACATTTAAAAAAATCGAAAAATTCACCTGGGAAAATTCATACTATAAGTACATTTAAAAAAATCGAAAAATTCACCTGGGAAGATTCATACTATACATTAAAAAAACGAAAAATTTACCTGGGAAGATTTATACTATACATAAAAAAAAATCGAAAAATTCACCTGGGAATATTTCAGCTGTTTCTCTTGTTCTTTTCCCGCTCAGATCGTAAAAGCCCAGGTGGGCGAAAAAATCTTCGGAATCAAGCCATCACTATTTTGAATCCCCTTTCCACCTATACGCCAACAATCACGGTAACGTTTTCTTTAAGTCTTGTTACCTTAGGCTCGGTCTACCCCGTAAGTAGATAGACGTAATAATTCGCGCAAGTTTAAAACAGCGCCATCTCTCGTCCAGAGCGGTAGATATAACTCGTGTGGCCTCAAAATCATGAAAATACGGGATCAAATTTTCAGGGAGTGTTTTAAAATAATAATCGTGTAATGAGTAATTTAATTAATTTTTAATTGACGCAAAGATCAAAAGTCAAATCAAAAATCAACATTAAGTACCTACCGACATACTTTGATTTTAAGGTGCGACCACACCGCCGCTTAAAAAACGGTGACGTTTCGGAATCGCAACAAAATGTATAAAGAATCGGCGAGAAAACGTGACGCATACGACACGTCACTGCGTATGCGCGGCGGTTTGGTCGCACCCTTAATTGACAAGTCTATAGACTGAATAATTGTTTCATGATTATTTATTACAAGCTTTTGCATCAAATTGCATCAAAATGATTATTAGGTATTTTAATTTTTTAAGTAACGTAATAATTATGCACCGGATTATACCTATGCATTTGCATATTTGCATATTTAAGCATCATATATTTTACCTTAGATTTAGTTATGCATATTATCGGTACATTTACAATATTTTTCCGAGTGCACTATTCACCCTGCGTTTCGAAATGCGGTAAAGAGAGAAAAGCGTAGCTAAGTAATCCTACTGATATTATAAATGCGAAAGTTTGTGAGGATGGATGGATGGATGGCTGGATGTGACGATGTGAGTGTGTATGTTTGTTCCTTCTTCAATCTGAAACGACTAGACGAATTTGGATAAAATTTGGAACGGCGAAAGCTGGTACCCTAGATTTGCATATAGGCTACTTTTTATCCCGGAAAATTACATAGTTCCCGCGGGATAACGATAAAAATGTCAAAGGTCGTAGCTGCCTACAGTCCTGACGTTAATAATTATTGCAAAATATAATACTATTCAACATCAGTTCTTAAGTTTACGCGGATGAAGTCGCGCGCAGAAGCTAGTAATTACTAATGCCTTAGCTGTGCTTTTAAGCAAAACAAAATCGGGAAGTAAATTATTCGTTGCAATATCATGAAATTTTATCACTTAAAAGTTGAGCCATGAAAATCATTTAATACAATGAAATCTGATCTGATGCGTGTTCACAAAGAAAAGCAATAAAGCTTAATTAACCGCTCATTTCTTTTATTGTAAGTATTTGAAGTTTGAATTTGGCTCAGTGCAAATTGGATTGGATACTTAATTAGCTTCATTATGTTCACTTGGATGCGTTCCATTGACTTCATTGGATTTGCTTTTAGTTTTTTTTTTGTCTGGGAGGAAAGAGAAAACATAGAATGTACCAGTTGCTTCTCTTCCCGCGCAGATGGAATCACTACCGTCAACTGGGGTGACTTTGGTAATTTTGGGGCTATTTTGATCGTTTTAAAATTGCTATAAAATCGATATTATCCATATCCGGTGAATGTTTGGCATGTAGACGCAAAGGCCATCGACGTAGACATTGATTGGAAGCAGTAAACGCAAATAAAAAATAATGGTTTTGTCATTAAAACTACTTTTCAATTATTTTTTTTTACTTTTTTTTTCTTTTTTTTTCATGTGTTTTATACATACTTACATACTTTTTAAAGTCACCCCGTAAATCAAAGTCACCCCAGTTGACTGTAATGTTTTAATCACTTGTAGTATTTTGTTCCTTCTGTTTTGAATTGTTGTTGGTGAATAAAAATTTCTTCTATTCTATTCTATTCTATTCTATATGGTAAAAGCCCATCGAGGGAATGGGCGAAAAGATTCGGAATCATGTTATATGTTGACGACGGGTTTGGCCTAGTTGGTAGTGACCCTGCCTGCGAAGCAAGCGTCCCGGGTTCGAATCCTGGTAAGGGCATATATTTGTGTGATGAGCACGAATATTTGTTCCTGAGTTATGGATGTCTCTATCTATATAAGCATGTATTTCTCTATACAAGTATGTATATCGTTGCCTAGTACCCATAACACAAGCCTTACTAGTGCTTACTTTGGGATATTTTATTGAATCAGGCGTTACTTTGCGGAGGTCCATTTCAATGAACACAAAATATTTTTCAATACCGTTGCTCAAAAAGTGCCCTTTTTTTGGCTGTTTTGCGTGCGAAAGGTTCGTTTTTGCGCACTAGTGCGATTTACTTTTCCATTTTTTTTATTTGTATTTGTTCCAATTCACGACTACTTACCAAAGAGTTATTATAATGCTAGTCTTACCAAGACGTAATAAAAATAAAAACCTATTATTGATGTAAAAATATCAAAATATTGAGATTTTATATTTTATTACTAGCCTTTTCATCATTATTATTATAAAATATTGAATTCCTAAAAACAGTTCTTATTAAGGTGTCTGAATGGAACGGAATTTTAAACGCCATCTGTCGGACAAATTCCAAACTGTTGTTGAGTAAACGCGGGTTACGCGGGCGATACGCCTGGGTAGAGTCGGTAAAGCAGACTGTCATGGCGGCGCTCGGTGGTTAAAGCAGTCGAGGTAAGAGACTGGGAGGGAGTCTGCCCGTAGAACTGGAGCGGCTGAGCGGCGGGAAAGAGATTTTTGAGGTTAAGTGAGTTTTATTTTGTTTACTTGAAATGAAAAGCGCGAATGACGAGATTTGTGGACTGAACCTAGGTACCGGTTTGCTCAATTAACACCATTTTGTTAAAGTTAAGCTTAGTGTTAGTGACATTTGTTGACAAAGTGTTATGAATAAGTTATTTCAATTATTCTGTGTTGTATTTTTTTTTCGCAACTGTATTGAAAATCGTCGTTCGATACACGCGCGGAAATGTCATTCTTCACTCGTCTCGAGTCTTGCCAACTCGCCTCTCGGCTCGTGGCAAGATCGAGACTCGTGAAGTAATGACATACTTTCCGCACTAGCATCGAAATGTACTATACCTTGCTACTCCGCTACTTAACCCGCTCCGTTATTTACTTTTTTGCGCTTTTTTGGTTTAAGTAGCGGAGTAGCAAGGTAAATATTTTATGTTCATTCTTACTTTGGGACTAGGACAATTTGTGTGAATTGTTCCCTATGTTTATTTATTTATGTTATAGGCCATGCTTGCGACCCATCACTATTTTGATTCCCCTTTACGTGGCCTTTAGGTCTTGTTATTCTAGGCTCTGTCTACCCCGTAAAGGATATGGATGTGATTTATATATATACAAGTTTCAGCCCGCGACTTCGTCCGCGTAGAATTAGCAATTGACATGTTTATCGCTATCCCTCGGGAACTGTGCAATTTTCCGGGATAAAAAGTAGCCTATGTTTCAATCTAGGGTACCAGCTATCTTCGTTCCAAATTTTATCCAAATCCGTTCAGTCGTTTTAGCGTGAAGAAGGAACAAACATACACACTCACTCACTCACATCGTCACAAACTTTCGCATTTATAATATTAGTAGGATATGTAAATTAGCTCAGTTCCAATTAGGTTGGTTACTTAATTAGCTTCATTTATATTCACTTTAATGAGTTTCCATAACTTTGTTGGGATTCGGTTTTTTTTGCGGAGAGATAGGACTTTGTGTAATGTCCGTCGGACTAACCGTCTTACTTGCTCATCGTGCCGCGAAGCAGCAGTACTTGTGATGTGTTCCGGCGTGGAGAGTAAAACAACTAGTATTTTTTATTCTAAGCGTATAACTTAGGTGGAAAGGGCAATGGAATTAGTGATGGGTTGCCTAGCATCGCCAATAACATGAGTCCTATTTTCAACCATTCCCTCGATAGACTTTCACCATCTGCGCGGGAAGAGAATCTGGTACACTCCTAAGTATTTTCTTTGCCAGACCAGGGACCTTACCATGACGTCTTAATGCGTTTCAGTTTAGGTTTGCTCGCTGTCAGATTCATACTAAAAGTGACAGCTAAAACTTGAACTGAGTCGTGGGACGTCATGGTTAGGCCCCAGTAGGCTTATTGTCTAACTCGCTCGCAATCGCCGTCATGTTCATTTTAACAGTTCATGTATTGTATGGGGCTATGGGCTGACAATTGGCATCGGAATCAGCTAGCTGTCATTCATACAAGAACTGTCAAAATTAACACGATGGCGATTGCGAGCGAGTTAGACAATAACAGCCTTATTCATAAAAAGTTAGAGGCTCGCTATAAGCTCGCTATAGGACCGATGCAAAAAAACATGATTCATAAACGTCAATTAGCGCTAATCAGTCCATCAAGGGTCTGTTAAGTCTTCCGAAAGTTAGCGGACCGTAGACCCTACTTTATCTCTCTGCTAACTCACAAAATGGCCGCCACACATGTGAACAGCTGATTTTGGCAGGAGCAAAACCATACGCAAGACAGTTTTTTTTGTTTTAAGTTTTTATTCCCTCCGGGAAAGGTAAAGGAAACTAGATCCACACTGCCTAGTCTGCCGTGTTAATTCGCTGGTTTCCCGCTAATTCGCTGCCACTGCTGTATTTTTTTTTTATTCACTAAAAGGCCATATTTGGTCTATGATTTGTCAAGGTGACAACATAACGCGTCTAATCCATCCATCAGCAGCTCATTAGCTAACAGACTGCTAGCAAGCGTTTATGAATTATACTTTTTAACAGCTGTCAAATAAGCTTAATCAGTC
Organism: Pandemis heparana; assembly: GCA_963854515.1. Classification (NCBI taxonomy): domain Eukaryota; kingdom Metazoa; phylum Arthropoda; class Insecta; order Lepidoptera; family Tortricidae; genus Pandemis; species Pandemis heparana. The sequence goes on from OY978032.1 coordinate 9,308,065, forward strand.
TGTTAACTATTAGACTGATCAAACCTCAATTAAGATTTTTTTATGAATAAGGCTGTAAGCCTACAGCATGGAAGGAGCAATCTGCAATATGAACCTAATAATTCCTTTCAGTACATAGCGTCTTTCGATGAGGAGGGTGAGCAGACGCCCGGCTGGCGGCGCGTGGGTCCCGAGGGTCTGCTGAACCTGGAGAAGGTGTACCGCACCCAAGCCGTGATGGACCACATCGCGAGCTTCCACCAACACCACCACGCGCTGGCGAGAAACGGCGCGCCAGTGTTCGGAGACCACCTGAGGTGATGACCAAGGATGTAGACACACCATAGTTTTTCACAAAACAAAATAGCCGTGGTAGCGTAGTGGTTTGACTTGTGGCCTCTCAATCAGAAGATCGCGGGCTCGCAGCTCTGAGTTTTACGGAATTTATGTGCAAAATTACATTTGAAATTTACCATGAGCTTTTCGGTGAAGGAAAACACCGCGAGGAAACCGGACCAATCCCAATAAGGCTTAGTTACTCTTTTCTGGGTTGGAAGGTCAGATGGCAGTCGCTTCTGTAAAAACGAGTGCCTACGCCAAATCTTGGGATTAGGTTGTCAAAGCGGACCCCAGGCTCACTGAGCTGTGGAAAATGCCGGTAAAAACGCTAGGAAGATGATGATGGCTTTTCACAAAACACAGCTGAAGTGGAGATGGGTAGGGCACTTGATAAGACCGACGAGAGCTGATGGTCGAAGGCGGTCACAGAGGTGACCAAGATAGGGTCCAGGTGACATCTGGCAGACGGCTGGAAAACTGTGGATGATACTGGCACAGGACTGGGGAAAGTGGCATATAAAAGAAGAGACCTTCACCCAGCAGTGGATGTGTGCTCATTAGTCTGATGTCAAGATATGAATGTGGATGAAGCGAAAGAGTTATGTCAGGATCGTAGCAAGTGGAACAAGGTAGCCTCTGCTTACCCCTAATGGAAAAAGGCGTGATGGTACCTATGTATGTATTTACAAGAGTCTCTTGCGGCATGGAGAGTAAGAAAGCCGGTGACGTTGCTGACGAATAAGGTATTCTATCCTAACCTTTTGGGCCGTTAACAGCCCAATCTTCAACGCTTCGGTCTTTCCAATGTCCAGGGCTAGCCCAAATTCACCATAACATTCCTAACCAAAATCAATTTTCCAGAACAGCAATGTCATCGTGCGAAGAACCGGTCTTCTCCCAACCCTCGCAGCAGACCAGCTGGTCCTTCGAAAACGAGGCGCTGTATGAGCTGGAGGGGGGAGGGTACTGCCCCGTCCAGCCGCTGCCTCATGACCATGGGGTCACCATGTTCCCTCTGCAGCCGCAGCATGGGGTCTGCATGGACCGCCATGTCTTACAAGTAAATCTCTTGCAATTAACGATGGCGTGTGAGCTTTGTTTGTGGTAAACGCGTATATGGATACGAATCGTAGTGTGTGTGTCTTACGCTGTATGTATGTAGGTCGTTGGCGTAACTTTGTTAGCACGAGACTTTTTGAGTTCCGTACCCAAAGGGCAAAAACGGGACCCTATCAGTAAGACTTCACTGTCCGTCTGTCTGTCTGTCACCAGGTATCTCATGAACAGTGATAGCTAGACAGTTAAAATGATTCAACACGAAACTACCGTGAGAATGATAATTACAAAAACGGATAACTCACGTATAAAAGTCGCGAAATGCTCGATATTGGACTAGTTCGTAGTCCTTCCTCATGAAGCGCTCACCCCGGTGGCAACGAAACGAACACTCCGCACTAGCGCTCTGCTCGCGCGGCTACTCGACGCAGCTGACAGCGGCGCACAACTACCCTCGTTTTAATCGCTATTTTTAGTTAAAATGTTGACAGATGATTTCTGTTGGCGCGATAACAACAAATACTAAAAACTGTTTTTTTTTCTAGATAATGCATCACGGCACGGTTTGCGTGGTGGGGGAGGCGGAGTGGGGCGGCGCCGTCGCCCAGTTGAGGCTGGAGCGCGCATGCGCGATACTCGCCTGGTGCAGGACCGCGCACAGGCCGCATATGTCCTATGGTAATTCCATGCCACTCCTACATTACTTCAAGTTTCAAATGTCAAACAAAATTAAACTAATAATTACGAGTAAAAAACCCCCACGCAGTGCCTAGTGAAAAAAATATTTAATTTTATGCCAAAAATGCTTTATTATCATTTTGAAGAAAAAGGGTTGACGCAAATAAAGTATGGCATCGTAGCTCACAAACGGATGGACCGATTTGGATGTGGTTTTTTTTCATTCGAATTCATTTTGCTGTATGTTCTTGCAACAAGTTCAGTTTTTGATACTGTTCAGTTTTATCCCTGAGGAGCAAAACAACAGAGGAGTCAGATAATTTAATGAGGTCTATAATTTATCAGATGTCTTTAAAAATAACCACGGAAATTTGACAAAGCAGTTAAAGCGTGAATTGCACAATATGAAATGATTGTGGTTATTTGCTTTTCCAGGAGAAACCCCGTCGGAGAATGTCCAGCAGCCAGAAGTGAGTCTGTCGTATAACCCTGAGGAAGTCATACCGCTGAAGTACACCGCGAACCTGGCACATGACAGCGAGGCTGGCATTGTTGGAGAGGAAGGGTAAGAATATCAAATTCACTGCTTGATCTATTCGGTTTTAACCAAAAACGCAGTTGTTGATGAGGAAAATACTGTGTCGGCGTGTATTTGACATAGCGAAGGCTTTCAACAGAGTTTTGATAGCATTCCTGTTCAAAAGATTGTATTTTTGCCGCTTACGGTACAGCCCTGAACTTGTTTGCTAGCTTACTGATTGAGGGAAGCCTATGCATTCAATTTTGTTGGAAAATAGGATGTTTTAGATCAATTTGTTTTGGTGTCCTGCAGGGCAGAGTAATGGGTTTCACACTTAACATCACTTACTTTAATGATCTTACATCAGGGATGCAATAATTTCATCACAGGTGCATCATTTCGTAAACTTATTATTAAGGAATGATTTAAGTTTAGCTCAAGTAGGTTACTTTTATAACTTTTTCAAATAGTTATTGTATGAACTGATACTTATAATTGCCAAATGTAAATCTGTTGTATCTTTGGTCTCTGCGAAGTAGCGAATTTCACAATAATACATAATACTGCAGAACCTGACACGTAGGTGGCCCACCATTAGTACTTCAAAAGAAGAAGAAGAAGAAGAAAAGTGTTGCTCCCACGCCCCATACTTTACTGACCTCACCGTTGATGCGCATGGCCACACAGAGATACGTGGTAATGCCCATGGGAGCCAGCGTGCTATAACGCTTTTCTTGTTTTAGCTTCATCGACCTACAATACGTGAAGGACATGCGGCTAGATGGTGCGTTGTTAGAAGCGCGTGAGCTGGCGGAGCTCACGCAGACGGCGCGTCGCTGCGGCCTCACCGGCTCTCAGGGCGCACGCGTCATCTCGTTGGTCTATGGTCGCACGCTTAGCGACAACCGGAGTCTTCACATCATGCTGCCTGCCTACTCGCACAGGTGGGCGTCCGTGTGAAACTAAGCAATGTTATTATTTATTTTTTTAATAATATATATAACTGCAATCAGTCGCCAGACTTTTATCAGCTGTGTTGAGTGGATGCAGGGCTTTTGAAGTACAGCAGGCCAATGCCTTGCTGCCAACTTGAAAGAGAATGTGGTTCCTCTTTAACCTCCTAACCCCATTGGCATTGTCAAATAATCCAGAAGCACCAGAAGCAAGTGGATTGAGGTGATTCGTAAGCAATGTTATGGACGAAAAAAAAAAACGGTTGTGCTTTTTTTCTGATTAGGTACAAATAATAATTATCTTACTAATATTATAATGGCGAAAGCTTGTAAATTTTGATGTTTGGATGTTTATTGCTCTTTCATGGCAAAACGGCTAAACGTATTCTTTGCAGACCAAGTCGCGGGGAAACAGCTAGTTAAAAATTAAAACAAAAAATTAAAACCTTAAGAAACAATTGATACAAAATTACAACAATGGGTCAGATTCTTTTTACAAAGAACACACCTACTCACGTAAACATTATTCTCCAGGGTATGGGCGGTAGGGCTCCACGCGGTCATCAGAGCTCTGATGAGCCAAGCCAAGCTGGCAGACAGGAGTCTCGCCTGGCTCAAGAACAAGTACACAGCACTGTACTATGAAGACGGCTGCTGCTGCGAGCCGCTAGTCAGTGACGCTATACGGGTAAGCCTCATCACAAAGACATCGCCAAGCGGGGGCAGGAAGGCTGACTAGAGACCTCTGAAAAAATACAGGGTGATCAATCCAAATGGGTCAGTAGGGAGAAGTCAAAAACTATAAGAGATAGAGGAATCTGTTCTCAGGCATCATCATCTCCCTAGCGTTTTCCCCGGCATTTGCCACGGCTCAGTGAGCCCGGGGTCCGCTTTGACAACCTAATCTCAAGATTTGGTGTAGGCACTAGTGTTTAGTTTTTACAGAAGCGACTGCCATGTACCTTCCAACCCCGAAGGTTAGCTAAGCCATATTGGGATTGGTCCGGCTTCCTCACGATGTTTTCTTAGCAACCATGGCATCAATTTAAGATTTTTTTTATAATTTATTTTTCTTAAACCTAACTTTTTCAAAATTTCTGTGAATGTCATAAAGTGGTTCTGCAAGTTTCTCGTTGTTATTGTTGATGGTGTTACTTATTATTCAGTCACAAGGAACACATTGTTAATGGACTTGCGAAGAACTTGTGGGCAGAAGCTAGTCTATGCCTACAAAACAGTACCGTGACTGACTGATAGACAACGCACAGCCTAAACCACTGGACCTATGAACTTGAAATTTGGCAGACGTATATCTTGAGTATCACTAAGAAGGGATGTTTTGAAATTCCCACGGGACAGGGAATAAATGAGGCTTATATATTTCTCAGTAACTGTAATAACTAGACTCTTCAAATTCGGCACACCTGTAGATTTTAAAACTAAAACATGTTCTCCGGGGAAACACGAAATTCCCGCGGGACAGAAATAAGTGCATTCAACTTCGGGGCTGTTTTTAAAAATTACATCCATTTGTATTACTTGAATTATTGTACGCGTACGAAGTCGTGGAGAGAAGCTAGTAAATTATATAAGTCTATGGTAGATGTATCGGCGAGTATGTTGGTCTCTCATGCGTCCCTGACGCTGTCAAGGTGTTTGGCGGCAGAGAGTCGACGTGCGGCAGCTCGTCGCACTCCACGCCGGTCAAGGGTGCCTTCACTGAGCACTCCGACTCCATGCGGTGCTCCGGGATCAAGTTTAAGGTAAGCCTGCTCGAATATTCCAGAACAGTAGGCTTATTGTCTAACTCGCTCGCAATCGCCATCGTGTTTATTTTGACAGTTCATGTATGAGCTGATAATTGGTATCGGAATCAGCTAGCTGTCACATTCATACATGAATTGTCAAGATGCGATTGCGAACGAGTTAGACAATAAGCCTGCAGTTCTAAAATACCTTATTCCTGCGAGTAAAATACAATACAAATACTGTTTATGAACACCACAAATCAGTACGAAACAATACAGAAACAACTGAGAAACAAAGAACAAGGTACATAATAGGCGGTCTTATTGCTTAATATCTCTACTAGACATCCAATAAGAGAAAGAAATAAGTTGGAGACAGTTTAGGTAGATGGCGGAAACAAATAGACAGGAGAAACGCAGGGATAATAAAAAGATATACTAACATATAAACATAATACAGGCTTCCTGGTCTGAGAGTAAAGAAAAAGCACAGAATGTACATTATGATCCTTCAACATTCTATTGATGCATACAATGAGCGGTAGTCTGGGAATTTACAAGAATTTAATTGAGAACAAAGTCCGTATGTAATTTATCTTTAATTCTTTTCTATTTAGTCTTGTTTGTTCTTCAGAAAAACAAGTCTACATCAGAGCTGAAGACCAGCTCTCCGAAGAGTTATGGCTCCACGCACACGTCGGGTACGAGGAGCGAAGACGAAGTCATACAGGGCTCACCGCGACACAGGTACAGCATCTTTGACACTACCATTGAAATCTGATTGCTTGCATAAGTCTCAGTGGGAGTTTTTATCGAATTTCATTTCATCGAAAACGATTCATGCAATATTCAATTCTCATGTTTTCAAATAGGTACTTAATTATGGTTTCACTAGCTGTTGCCCGCGACTTCGTCTGCAAAGAATTCGTTTATCGCTATCCCGCGGGAACTACGCAATTTTCCGGGATAAAAAGTAGCCTATGTGCTATTCTAGACTTTTCTCTATCTGTATGCCGAATTTCATTCAGATCCGTTGGGCCGTTCTGGCGTGATTGAGTGACAAACAAATATCCATCCATCCATCCATCCATCCATACTTTCGCGTTTATAATATTAGTTAGATTGACTATTCATTGCCAAATCTAACTAATATTATAAATGCGAAAGTATGGATGGATGGATGTTTGTTTGTTGCTCAATCACGCCAGAACGGCCCAACGGATCTGAATGAAATTCGGCATATAGATAGAGAAAAGTCTGGAATAGCACATAGGCTACTTTTTATCCCGGAAAATTGCGTAGTTCCCGCGGGAGAGCGATAAACGAATTCTTTGCAGACGAAGTCGCTGGCAACAGCTAGTTTTACAATAATTTGAACAACTTTCCAATGATTATTATTTGTATACATTTCATTGAATATTTAAGTAACATAAAACAACTGAATATTGTATGTCGATACTGATCTGGGAGCAGAAAAAACATAGAATGTACCAGTTACTTCTCTTCCCGCGCAGATGGTAAAACCCCATCGAGGCAATAGGCGAAAATCTTAGGAATCATGTTATAGACGATGCTAGCAACCCATCACTATTGTAATTCTTTCCATACGCTCGCAATCATGCTAAATGTGGTCTTCAGGTCTTTACCTTAGGCTCTGTCTAGTGTCTACCCCGGAAGGGAAAAAGACGTGATTTATGTACGCACGTGACACTATGAAGTGCATGCTAACAGATTAAGTTTAGGTATATATATCGCGTTGTTCCAGCTCGTATTCTGCAGCGATGAGCCAGCACCACCCCTGCGCGCCGCGGCACAGCAGCCTGACTGCTGCTGCCACCAGCATCATGGGGGGCTCGCCTAACAGGAGTAGGTATGTTGTAGATGTTACCGACCACCCGTTACATTAATAAGAATGAGGATGAGGACAAGAATAAGAATGAAAATAAGAATGAGAGTAAAACACATGACCACTACACAGTATAAAACAAAGTCGCTTTCCATTGTCGGTCTGTCTGACTGTCTCCATGTACGCAACGGATTTTGATGCGGTTTTAAAAGATAGAGTGATTCAAGAGGAAGGTTTATGTGTATAATTCTAAGCAGACGAATTCGCGGGCAGAAGTTAGTGTAATTATTATTAATAAAGGAATTATGAACTATGAATAGGATTAAGAATGAGAATAAGAGTGAGAATGAGAATAAGAGTGAGAATGAGAATAAGAGTGAGAATGAGACTAAGGATGAGAATGGGAATAAGAATGATGAATAAATACGTCTGCCAAGTTTTAAATCTCTAGCTCCTATGATTAAGGCTGTGCGAGACCAGTCAGTCAGTCACGTTCCTCTTGTTTGTGACCAAGAGTGGAGACAGCAAGACTACCATAAATATTTCAATGATGGTTCACTGTTCCAGCCTAAGAAGACTGGAGACGAGCGAGCGTTTCTGGGAGAACATGAAGCACCTGCGGACTGGTTCCGTCGGTTACGACACGCAGCTTGACTTCATGGATTTCGTGTCGCTCTTCAGGAGTTTCAGGTACATTGATGATGATGATTACCCATCCGACCGTCGGCCATGGCCACTTCGACTCCTATAGACCGACCGATTAAATGAGTCCTCGCCCGCGCGGCACAGGGGCGCGGGGTGGGACCGCGGGGACCCGAGAGGTGCGGGAGGGTAGTGCGCCTGCCGGTATATATAGGTCCATGGCTTTGAACCTGCGGTCCTGATATGTGTTGTTGGCGTCCAAAGGTTAAAGACCTCTCTCTAAGAAATTAACCAATAGTAGATTGATAAACAAGGGTTGAAATATACCCATTTCACCTTAGATATTTCTGGCGCCCGAACGAATTGAGGGCGCCAATAGTTCGAGGGTGAAATGAGTAATTTCATCCGAGTTGAACACTCTACTTTTCATTTTGAATATGAGGAAATTAAAAGAAAGTATTATGACAAATTTCACTAACGTCACACGGTCGCACTTAATATTTGTTACGTTTGTCATTCTCTTCCCGCTCTTTTTACTCTTACGCGATTTACGCGCATTGCGCATTTCTTCTCGCACCAATGGCTGCAGGCTAGTTTTTTTTTAAACTTGCAGACATGGAAGTCGCTGTCAATTAATTGTCGACTTAAATATTTCAAGCTAAAAAAATTACCGAACGTAATAATTTCTACTAATTCTCGTTGTATACACTTGCATAAGCTTATATATACTTAGCGGGAATGTTATGTTAAGATTATTTTGCCTTTTATAATTGAAAAGGAACTATTAGTATAGATGATTATCTAAAACATAAATTACATGGCTGTATACGTATTTCCATTGCTATGTCCTCATTTGGATTAGCTAGAAAAAAAATTACTTTCAACCCAAGGGTCGCGATGTGTCACTTTCAACCCGTTATCCAGATAATCAATGACCTTCAGAGTATGAGAGGTGAAAATTTTATTTTATAGTCTAGTGATGCGTTCGGAGCTGCGCGACGTGTTCGAGCAGCTGGCGGTGCCGCGCACGCGCTCTCCTCTGCTAGCCGAGAAAAGCCGAAGCTCGCCCGAACTCTTCCGAAGCCGGACGGCCTTTAGGACAGGTATGATGCTACAATCTCTTGTCTTACCCCCTTATTCATAAACGTTCTATGGATAGATAGATAGACAGATAGATGCAAACGTTATTCACAACAGACACATGCAAAGCTCAAATTACAAGGAAAGAAAAATGACAACGAAAAAATTAACTTAAAACATGCGTTTACTTACATATTAATATAATTTTGTTTCCCAAAGCAAGAGCCATGCGATGGTGTCGAGAATAGGCGCTGACTCAGCATATACTGCAGGAAACTTACAGTGCTGGTATTCTGCCAGAACCCTAGGGTATTCGTTATACAAGCCAAAAAACAGTGCCACATTTGTTCATAAATATTTTACTTCTAACATACAATATCATATATCATGCAGGAAACTCCATAAGATAATCGTTTATTACAAGACTAGGCAATAAAAATGTAAAAATGGACGCAGCGGCGGCAGCGGCACTCATATAAAGACCATGATGACAATTTACAGACAGATGCGGGTTTGGGGCAGATACAGGCTCAGGACATTTGTAACTGGATGGATAATAAGTGGGCTTTGTATTTTTTGCAAAAATTGGATTTCGATTCTAAATTCCGAATCGGTGGTGGTATATTATTCCAGCACCTTGTTGCCTGGTACCTGAAACTGCCCCGAAAAGCGCAGGTCTTATATATGGGGAGGGGACGCTTAATACCAAGGCTCGGGTGGCTCTGACTCTATAATATGATGGCGACCATTTAAGTTTCTTGTAATGTAATCTGGAGTTTTAAATTTTATGCAATCAAACAATAAACATGAAAGTAATTGGTTGTAAGTGTGTCATTTTCAAAATTTTATATTTATTTAAGTATGGAGTAACATGCGAGCGCGGCGGAATTTTAAAACAAATCTTGCGCATGCGTTCTGAATTCTCTGAATGAGACGACGCGAACGCTCCAAGAGACAGGGCTAGTAAACGGTGAGACAATAGTTCACTCTAGATAAGATGAGGGTGATAGGCTTCTACTAACTTAGCTATCGTTTGTCCTTATCTGTGAAAGATAAATGTCAATGTGACAGACCTCACCTTCCACACCACAAGGATACATAAATCCAACATTGATCACACCCTTCTTTTCTAAGATGTTCATCTGTTTGTCCTACAGGTCTGCTGACAAGGAACGGCTCTCTAGACCTGGAACCGCCCAGCGACAAGGCGGCGAGGAAGAAAGCCTTCGACCTCCTCGCCGCAGCCGCCTTGCCGGGTACGCAACAAACTGTTTGGGCTGCTGGGGATACTAGGGCGTATAGCTGGGATCACCGGGATAGGCAGCACACTTTGTAGGCCTACCCTAGCTAGTGTTGTAAAAGACTCGAGTTGGAGTCCTAATTTGTAGACTCGACTCACTTAAGGGGTGCATCCCTACTGAGCTGGCAACGTCGCATTTTTGGTGATTTTTTGCGATTATTTCACGGAAATTGAATGAAAGTTTCAAATGTGCGTCTGTAGTACATACACTTCGTTTTTAGTGTATTAATGTGTCCAATGCAATGATTAATCGTGATGGACTTTTATTTTCGTATTAAAGGGATAAAATGATATATCTCGTTTAATAAGAAAAAAAAAAATCCATCGGGATCAACTATTGCATTAGACACATTAATACACTAAAAACGAAGTGCACTACAGGCGTATATTTGAAACTTTCATTCAATTTCTGTGAAATAATTGCAAAAAATCATCAAAAATGCGACGTTGCCAGATCAGTAGCGATGCACCCTCTTAATAGAGGACTCGGTGAACTCGAACAATCCGAGTCCGGAGCCGTGTCGAGCTTGATTAAATATGGAACAGCGAGCGAACCTAAACTGAATCAGAATTGAATCGCATTAAGACGTCACGGTAAGGACCCTGTTATTATCTTCTATCTATGGCTCCATATTTACTACCGCTCGACACGGCTCGGGACTCGGGTTGTTCGAGTTCACCGAGTCCTCTATTAAGTGAGTCGAGTCTACAAAATTAGGACTCCACAACTCGAGTCTTTTACAACACTAACCCTAGGGGCCCCCCACTACGCGCCCTAGACAATTATGTAGATCCTAGCTTCATCTAGCCATCGACTACGTAACTGCTACGACGCGCGACTATAGTCTGGCAGCTAAACCACTGCAGCCAGATGACACTTCCAAATGTCATTTTACGAAATAATGATACCACATTTATTTCACTAGTGCTCGACTAAGGTCACGTAATGAATGATTTGATTATTGAACGAACGAAATATTTTATGAATGTCACATTCGTAGTTTAGTTTATTTCAAAATAAGCGCGATACTTTTGAGGCATTCAAGGTTCATATTAACATAGTAGATAAAATGTGCGATGACTTTGTAATACACGTAAATAGTGACAGCAGCAGTGAAACTGATTCTAAATTATATAAGTTTTTAAGTAAAAGTACAAAGGTAGAAAAAAATATTAATGTGATAATTGTTGTTTTATTTATGGCAAAATGGGGAATGAGTTGAAAACTGGTAACTGATTTGACATGCTTCCGCACATTTCCAAATCGCGCTCTTACACTACTGACTAGAAAACATCCAAAAAAAACCTTATTGAACAAACCATTTTATTAAAATACGCTTTGAAAATTCTCATTTATGACGCAAATTAATTTCATTACATCGTTCATTCTTTCATTCACTCACTAAGTCACATCACTATTTAATATTTGCCAAAAACTGACAACACTGAAAGTGTCATCTGGCTGCAGTGGTTTATCTGCCAGACTATAGCTAGCATCGCGCTTTATAGAAGTTTATAAATAATTATAAAATTTCTAAACTAATATTTACTAATTATTAGGTATAACTATATATACTTCTTTCAACTCTGGTCTGGGAGCAAAGAAAGAACATAGAATGTACCAGCCGCTTCTCTTCCTGTGCAGATGGTAAAAGCCCGTGAATATCTTAGAAATCATGTTGTAGGCGGTGCCAACCCATCACTACTTTGATTCCCCTTTCTACGCCCACAAACATTCTAAGCGTGGCCTTTAGATGTTGTTACCACGCTTTGTCTACCGCGTAAGGTATACAGACGTTTATTATGTACTAGCTGTTGCCAGCGACTTCGTCTGCAAAGAATTCATTTATCGCTATCCCGCGGGAACTACGCAATTTTCCGGGATAAAAAGTAGCAAATGTGCTATTCCAGACTATTCTCTATACATGTGCCAAATTTCATCCAGATCCGTTGGGCCGTTCTGGCGTGATTGAGTAACAAACAAACAAATATCCATCCATCCATCCATCCATACTTACGCATTTATAATATTAAGTTATATGTTTTGTCAGGGGCGTGTCCAGACGTGAGTGGGCGGGTGCTGACGCTCCCAACGCTGGGCAAATTCTGCGAGACTCGACAGAACGAACCAAAGACTGAGCAGCAACTTAAGGACATTATTCAGGTAAGGTTAACTTTAGTTGTTAATTTATTCATATTCATATTCATTTATTCATTGTTTATGTCATGTACATATTTTATAGTTAAAGATGTTATAATATATTCAAGTCGGTCCATGTCAAGTCGGTCCATGACGCCCTGTAAGGGCACACAATGGTACTTGATTAGATTAAGTATTACTACTACTTATTTGTGCATAATAATGACTGCTTGCCTTTTTTTTGTAAACTATTCCTCTCTGCATCAGGTTAGCTGGAAGAGATCCCTTCTTAGGGATAAGTTCGCCTTTGTACTATTTTTTGTGTACTTCTGTATTTTTAAATTTTTATGTGCAATAAAGAGTTTACATTCATACATACGTCTAACGCCCTTATTCATAAACGCTCAAAAAAGCACAAGAGCATAAGAGTTTACATACATACACACGCTCTATAGGCCTCTGCTAACTTAGTAATCGTTTGTCCTTATCTGTGAAAGGTAAATGTCAAAGTGACAGATAAGGACAAACGGTTACTAAGTTAGCAGAGGCATAGAGAGCGTTTATGAATCAGGGGGCAAGAATTCACGGCCAACCAAATGGGACCCTGGGCTACTGTAACCTTATCGCAATAAGTATGTATGTATGTATAACTCTTTATTTATTTATTTATTTATTTATTTATTGGAACACAAACAGCCACACATGGCTCATAAACAAATCACAAAAAGTTTATATCATTGACAAAACAGTGTTCACATTTAGCATAGCAAATTTAAGTAAAGGTGGAAACACATTATTAACACGCGACGCGACCCGATGCAACGAATGTATGCGCATGGCGTCGCGTCGGATGTTCATAGTGTGGTTCTGGACATAGAAAATAATACAATTTGATTCGACTCAACACGCGTCGCGTTGCATCGGGTCGCGTCGCGTGTTAACAATGTGTTTCCACCTTAATTCAGCCTCCTAGCTGAATGTGACAGACGCGTAAGGACGCGAAACAAATATCAAATAGTAGATTGATAAACAAGGGTTGAAATATACCCATTTCACCTGAGATATTTCTGGCGCACGAACGAAGTGAGGGCGCCAAAAGTTCGAGGGTGAAATGGGTAATTTCATCCGAGTTGAACACTCTACTTTTCATTTCGAATATGAGGAAAATTATGACAAATTTCACTAACGTCGCACGGTCGCACTTAATATTTGTTACGTTTGTCATTCTCTTCCCGCTCTTTTTTCTATTACGCGATTTACGCGCATTGCGCATTTCTTCTGCGCACCAATGGCTGCCGGCTAGTTTTTTTTAAACTTGCAGACACGGAGGTCGTTATCAATTAATTGTCGACTTAAATATTTCAAGCTAAAAAAATTACCGAACGTAATAATTTTTAATTCTCGTTGTATACATAGGTACGCTTGCATAAGCTTATTTATAGCGGGAATATTATTTTAAGATTATTTAGCGTTTTACAATTAAAAAGGAACTATTTGTATAGATGATTATATAAAACATAGATTACATGGCTGAATACGTATTTCCATTGCTATGTACCTCATTTGGATTAGCTAGAAAAAAAAATTACTTTCAACCCAAGGGTCGCGATGAGTCACTTTCAACCCTATATCCAGATAATCAATGACCTACTTTCAGAGTATGAGAGATGAAAAATACTTAAATTGTATGCAACGCAATGCAACATTATTGTACAAAAACACATTAATTTTACAGGTAATAAGACAAATAGATGTACAAAGGCGAACTTATCCCTTAAAGGGATCTCTAAGGGATCTTTAAGGGATAAGTGATCGGCTTGTTTGTATAGAGCGATGCAAACGCGCGGGGTGGGGCTACCGCGGGGGCCGTGAGGTGAAGGCGGCAGGCGCACTCCCCGCGCCTATCGGTCTCGGTCCCCTTTGGCGTCCCACCCCGCGCCCCGCAGCCGCAAGGGCGAGACTCATTTAAGCGGTTGGTTTGTCTGGCAGCTGAATACTCTGAATGTTTTTATTATGGTTGATGAAAGTTTTGTTGCAGAGGCACGAGCCAGATCCGACCTTGAGGTCTGAGAACTGCCTCTCCTTCGAGGGTTTCGTCAGATTCCTGACTGACAAGGACAACTACGCTTTCGTACCTGAACAGAGGAGAGCCAACAACTTTATAGGGTGAGTAGACGACCTGCTGGTCTCGGACCAAAGAAAAAACAGAACATAGCCGCCGTTTCTTTTTCCCGAGCTCTAATTAAAAGTTTGAATTTCGAGCTAAAAGCCAGCGATATTATCTATGCCAGTGTTGCCGTTTAAGGAAAAATAAATCCATTCAGAAATCCTGCATTGCAGTCCGCCATGCTGAATTTTTGAAATTTGAAATAACTGTAAAAAAATAGTTTCAGCACTTTCCTAAATTCCCGCGGGTTAGGTTAGAAAGAAAGGAAATAATCCTACTAATATTATAAATGCAAAAGTTTGTGACGATGTGACGATGTGATGATGTGAGTGAGTGTGTATGTTTGTTCCTTCTTCACGCTTAAACGACTGGACGGATTTGGATAAAATTTGGAACGAAGATAGCTGGTACCCTAAATTGAAACATAGGCTACTTTTTGTCCCGGAAAATTGCACAGTTCCCGAGGGATAGCGATAAACATGTCAATTGCTAATTCTACGCGGACGAAGTCGCGGGCAGAAGCTAGTGACTTAATATTTAAAGAAATTATTGGATGAAGGTGGTACAGGTGGCGGCACGTAAGTCGAACGTGGTGTACGCCCGACCGCGACACCCGCACTCCCCCGCGGCTCCCCCGCGATACCTTATTTTCGACTACCCCGCACCAACAGTCATCGCTAGACTTACGTGCCGGCACTTGTATGTCACTTTGACGTTACCTGCGCGGACGAAGTCGCGGCCAAAAGCTTAAATCGGGAAAAAAAATAGCATTATTGGGTCCTTGAACTTGGTCCCGTCACCTTATTAAGATGTGTTCAACAGCAAATCTGAGGAAGAAGACACGGACAGCCAGGAGTTGGCCAAGGAGATGAACGGCCCCCTGAGCCACTACTACATCGCCAGCAGCCACAACACCTACCTGACTGGCCACCAGCTGAAAGGAGAGTCGTCGGTCGAGTTGTACAGTCAAGTAAGTGGTTCTCGAATTAGACAGGGTCTACGTTCCCGTGTCGTTATACTGCGAGGTACAAACAATGTGTAGCACATATGACGCACGGCCCCAGGTAAAAGGCTGGTCAAAACTTGCACGTGTCAGCCAAGTTATACAAGTATTATCGAACCAACCACATAATAAAGAGATATAGTAGAATTGCGATAAGTCGCTTTCGCTAGGGAAAATGGTGTCGCCAAAATTTGACATCGACAGTTCACTCTTTTTGCGGATGGTAGGGCCTTGTGCAAGGTCCGTCCGGATCGCTACCACCATCTTACTCGCTGATCCTGCCGCTAAGCAGCAGTGCCTGCACTGCTGTGTTCCGGTGTGGAGAGCAAGACAGCCGGGGAAATTACGAGCACAAGAAGCATTTCATCTTAGCCCTCTAGGTTGGCAACGCATCTGCGATCCCTCCGAGGCTGCGGGTGTCTATGGGCAGTGGTGATCACTTACCATCAGGTGACCCACTTGCTCGTTTTCCTCATATTCATCTTGGCAATTATTGGTCGTAGCTTTTGTATTACAATATGTAATAAATTCTGAATCGGTATTATAATTTGAACTTTCCACCCACAGAATATTGCTTAAAGTCTATTGCACAGGTATATAAACACCATCTAGCCTGAAGAAGCCAAATGATAACAATAACAGTCTGAAAATGTCAATTGTCTAAATAATAGTTTTGCCATTGCACAACAGATGTCATTAAAATAACTGCGTTGCAAAATGAACTCTGCTTAATGGTATTTAGGTTTACGTGATTGAGAATGTAACTGATGACAGCGGAACATTCGAGAAAATCTGATTCTGGCTGAATAATTCTGCTTCTCGAACCGTCAACTTCAATTTGACGTTCATACGTGCGATTTTCCGCATAAAGGTGGCACGCGTCACTCGTTCACATACCACTTCTACTATATCTCTTTCTTCTATGGAACCAACAGTAAACAAAAATATTAACCGATCGGACAAAGTGGCCTAAGGGAATATTTTCAAGTTGATAATTGTAAAACCACGGCATATTCTATGCTGGTAGCTCTTTAAGTATATTTAAAAAAAAAAACATTTTTTTTAATTTTCATCTTAGGCGTTAACACTTGAAACCCTCATTACACTCAGGATTCTATTGTAGAATCCCTCGCTACATTCTGGATTCAATGTAGCGCCCTCGCCGTAAATACATCATTTCGCTCCCTTGTGACACAAATAACTATTTTACTGTCCTAACAAAATGTTGACATAGATTGATCGATCTCCAAAGTGAATCAATATTAAATCAGGTGCGGGTGGTAGGGCCTTGTGCAAGGTCCGTCCGGATCGCTACCACCATCTTACTCGCTAATCCTGCCGCTAAGCAGCAGTGCTTGCACTGCTGTGTTCCGGTGTGGAGAGTGAGACAGCCGGGGAAATTATGGGCACAAGAGGCATTTCATCTAAGTCCTTTAGGTTGGCAACGCATCTGCAATCCCTCCGGGGTTGCGTGGGCAGTGGTGATCGCTTACCATCAGGTGACCCACTTGCTCGTTTGCCTTCCTATTCACATAAAAAAACAGACTATTATTTAATACTACACGGACGAAACCACAGGAAACAGCTAGTATAAAATAAAACAAAAACAATACAACTACACAAATTTATTATCTAAATACTTAAAAACTAATCCTTAACTAAATTACACAATATTATTTCATAGCAATCTATGCAGTTCTTTTTAGGGTAGACATGTAAATGACAGATGTCAATAACTAAATAAAATAATGACAATCATCGGTGACATGTGACAATAGGGAATGGATGATTATTTTAAAAAAGCTTGGTGAATTTTCTATTGATAGGAATAACCATCCTTAGTGCGGTGCTGTCAACGTCAGTGACAAATGTCATTGTGTACCACAGATTCAAGCAGCATTTTTTTTTTAATTTGTTACGCCGTATAGAGGCCGCCGAGTGACTGAGTAAAATGTTTTTATTTTTATAAAATATATGGCTCGACGGAAAAATCTGAAACTTTTTTCCTTAGCTAAGGATGGTTATTCCTATCAATAGAAAAATCACCAAGCACTTTTAAAATAATCATCCAATCCCAATTCTGTTTACATAAAACAATCGAGCAACTGGTAACCGTCAATTGTCAGTTGGGTGAATTTTAGTGCGTATTACGTCTATACCAGAACCTGGCTCTATAGTCGTCGCTGCAAGTCAGAAACGCAGGCGCAGTGCCCGAATGTACAATAAATCTGAAAAAAAAAGAAAAAATATTTATTTGTAAGAATACAGTATATGTACAGTACAGTGGTCTTAAATGATAAAGCAGTCCTTGTATTCAGCATGCAAGCAAGCGTACAAATATTTTAACATATTTTAAACTAACCCGGGTAGGTATTTAATTAAAATGGTCAACAATATTGATAATAATAAAATAATAACAATTGACAATATTTCAATTTTTCAAGTGCTACTTTTTATTGTCTGGCTGGAAAGAGCGCACAATTTTAAGACACCCATATTTTTTTATATTTGTGAAAATCTTGTATTTTCGTGGAAAAATCCATTTAAATCGTTGCTCAAGCAGAAAGGACGTAAGTAACAAACGTCAAGTATTAGCGAAATGACGTCACTGCTTTGTTTCGTACACTTAAAAAAACGTTGAAATAATTACATTAATTGGGATAGTCTATTTTTTTACAATGCATGGTAAATCGAAAACCATTTCGAGATAAATGCTTTTTATATCGTTTTCTGTATTTACTTTATTTTATTTTACAATAATGAATTTATTACATGAAAAATAAGCAATGACCTTCATTTGACATCCCCACGAATGACGTAGACGGTCCAAAATGTACTTTATTTGCTAAGTTTACAAATTCTTCACTATTTACGCGTCGATTATACTACGGAGTTCAACTTGGACTCGCAATCTGACATTTCATTCATCTTATGACATGACAGATGACAAACAAATTACAATCTTATTATGTCATTCTTGTTTTACAACGAATGTGAATTTACCGTATTGAAGATTGAAATACTCTAGCTGTTTATACTGGATTCCGATAACCCTTTTTGAATAAATATTACTTTTGCTTAACCCGTACACCGATCAACCTGCACGAACGACGACATACGTTTCTCTCCTGGACAATCAACATGGTTTGACCCCGGACACCGATCAGCCTGAACAAACGAGGACCTACGCTTCTCTCCTGGAAAATCGACTCGGTTTGACCCGGGATACCGCTCAGCTTGTACGAAAGACGACATACGCTCCAGTAGAATGGCTGCCAACACCCAGTTTGTTAGAGCTGATTCAACAAATCTTCCCAAAATGGAATCATGGATGACGTTACTGATAAGCTCGTCAAAAAGTCCTTAGTTTTGGAAAAAAATACATATTTCCTAAACTACTAACAAGTGCTCTATCTAAGATTAAGTGAAACCTGTTGGATTGTATTTTCATATGAGTGGTCAGTCACTATAAATCGTATAAACTATTAGTCTATTAAATAAAACAAATTTTATTCTTTATTCGCTTTTTATTACATATACATAGACAGATAGATATTATTTCTTAACCCACACACTATTAGAATGATAATAGTCCATATAACTTCAATAGTCAATTTAAGACACCATGACCTCTTCAAACGGTTGTTAACATGTACAAACACTATTTGTTTGTTATTGCGATCAGTATAACTTGCAACCAACCAACTTGCAACTTGCAACCATACATTTTTTTGTCATTTCGAAATCCGGGAGGCAAGCGAAGTTCAATTTCTAAGCAGGTTCAGTTCAGGTGACTAGCACAGGTCGTCGGGTACGTTGGGGTAATCGGAATCCAGGTAATCGAAATCCAGGGGAAAGGCAGTTCAAAAATATGATAATAAGAAAGAATGATACACTCGACGCGACTTGAAAAACTGGGAACGTTGTGACATGACATTGGCACTAATGACAGTTTCTCAACTTCGCCACAGATAGAAAATACATTCATGCCGCTGCTACACATACGTATTATGATCAATTTATCAAATAAGCGTATGTGTGGCAGGGGCATAGGAAACTATGACGTCATCAACCAAAATACTTTCAATAATTAATATAAAAAAAAATTGTGAGTTATATGATAAAATATTGAAATTAGTTTCTTATAATTGACTTCTCTATCCAAAAAAAATATAAAAAGGACAGGTATTTTTTTTTAGACAATCCCAATTGACCGACAAAACCTGTGCTTAAATAGTTTGACAGTGAATGAAGTTGTCAATGTCGATGAACGTCAAAACGAGCTGACAAACTCAAACAGAATACCTCACAAAAAATATGATTTAAAATGAAATCTTGCAAAAACATTAGTATTATTGCCCGGCAAACAGTTATCTAGTGTTCCTGATGGTAACAAAGCCAAGTGGTGTGCGAATAATTTAACCGTCAGCTGTCGGTAGTGTTGTTTTGTGAAAGTTGTAAATGTCAAAGGGAAACCCGGAAGACAAGGTTTTTTATAATGGCAGTATTGGACCGGCCGCTGGACGTCATTTCCCGTTTTACATATTTTTCTATTTTTTTTTAAAAATACTGTACGAAAAAATCCAAAAATATATTTTTTGTGTTCTACAAGTGTTTCTCTCGAAATGGTTTTTGATTTATGAATATAAAGAAATTTGAAATATTGTCAATTATAGATAATAATGATAATGATAATAGCAATGTCAACTTAATGTAAAAAATAATAATAATAATAATAATAATACAATACAATACAATACAATAACTCTTTATTGAACACCACATTAATAATACATACATACATACATATCGTCACGCGTCTTTCCCACAGGGGTAGGCAGAGACTCCTTTGTTCCACTTGCTACGATCCTGACAAACCTCTTTCGCTTCATCCACATTCATCAATCTCTTCATACATGCTCGTCGGTTTCGGGTACTCTTGACCTGGCCTTTTTCCAAAACGTCCCCAATTTGATCACGGAACGTCCGTCTAGGCCTTCCCCTCCCAACGCACCCATTCACACTCCCCATATAAATCTGTTTAGTTAATCTTCTTTCATCCATCCTCTCTACGTGACCAAACCAACTAAGCATACTTTCACACCAGCACGTTCCCTTAATAATAATAATGTAATGAATAATGTCAATTTTGTCTATAATTTAAGTAGTCCTTGACACTGTAAAAACATTTCTCCAATAACCATCTCGTCAAATTACGCTTGAACATTTTTCCTGATAACGTTTGCAGCTCATCCGGCAAATGATTATAAATTTCTATGCACATATTGTACGCATTTCTTCTGTAAATCACTTTACGACAGCGGGGTTTAAAAGTGTTCCATTTATCTTAACTGTCGGTTATCTATGATTCCGTCTCTATTTATCTCTACGAAACAGATGGAGACGTCATCATAGATAAATGACACTTATAGTAACTGGAACTTAAAAGAAAGTGGTTGTGTTTATTTCGCTTGCTTTAGGTCGCTGTCATTATTGAGCCACTAGTCGCTAATGTCGGTAGAGACACTAGTGTCGCCAGAGTCGTTAACTGTGTGACGCCAGTCGCAAATGTTGCCAAAATTACTAGTGTTAGTCACTAATGTCGCTAGTGTCGCTGATGTTGCCAAAGTCGCTTGTGTTACCAGAGTCACTGATGTCACCAAAATTGCTAGTGTTAGTCACTAATGTCGCTAGTGTCGCTGATGTTGCCAAAGTCGCTTGTGTTACCAGAGTCACTGATGTCACCAAAGTCGCTAGTGTTACACTTAAGCACTGAGATAGCTAAAGTCGGTAATGTTACCAGTGACTGGTATCGCCGGAGTCGCTTATGTCGCTAGTCGCTAATGTCTCTAATGTCGCCAACGTCGCTAATATCGCTAATGTCGCTAGAGTCGCGTTCTTACTCACCTCACGGCGCCGTTGTGTCCAAGCGACATGAGCTGCGCGCGCGCCGCGCTGCGCGAGTGCCACGTGCAGAGCGAGGTGGTCGCCTCGTCCGGGAATATCACGTAGTCTTCAGTGTGGTTGAATATGGCCTGGGCTTGATGCTCTTGCTTGCCTGGGAAGTAATAGCGCTTATTAAGAAACAGGTACAATACCGGTATTTAGCTTCGTTTCGGTTCGGTTCCAGAGAACCGGTAGCAAGATAACTGTAGGTACCCAAGGTATCGGTACATTGTGGGATACCGGTTCTTAAGCCTGATACCGGTACCGAGGAAACAGGCATACAACGCTACAATTGTAGCATGCGCGTTACCGGCTATACGTATATGAGCCACTTTAATTTTAGAAATATTGTAATTCAGTATTACCTAATTCTGAATTCCGTTAACATTTTTTTTCTTTCAAATTTACCACTTTTCATACAGCTTCTTGTCTTTTATACGTGAGTGATCATTTAAAAATATGTATAACTAGCTGTTGCGAATGTATTCGCTTATCGCTATCCCGCGGGAACTATGCGATATTCCGGGTAAAAAAACTATCCTAACTATGTCCTTTCCCGGGACGGTTACTATCACTATACCACAATAAAATTGGTTCAGCCGTTTTACCATGAAAGAGCAACAAACATCCAAACATCCAAACTTACAAACTTTCACCGTTGTAGTATTAGTAAGATAAGATAAGATTTTTTTTTCTTTAAAATTTGCCAATTTTTTCATACAGCTTCATGTCTTTTATACGTGAGTGATCCTGATCATTTTAAAATACATATAATAACCAGTGGTGCCGGCGCCGGTGTATTGGATGAGACATCTGCTGCTTGACAGCTCCCATAGTTTGATGGAGGAATCCAGACCGGATGTCAGCAGATACTGCAAAAGCAAACAAATTTTATTCATCAATCATTAATCAGGCAATCAATCATAAATTAACTTAATCAATTAATCAGTACCACGATGACGCGGCTCTGTATTTTTTTTTTTGGTACGTTTTCTAAAAATAAAACTTATGTTACTAGATCGATTTATCACCCCCCTGCATACCAAATTTCATGAAAATCGTTGGAGCCGTTTCCGAAATTCAGATTATTATGTATACAAGAATTTCTCGCTTAAGGCTCCTCACAAGCTCAACGCGCGTATTTCGCTAAATTCTTAATTTTTCTTCAAAGACTATGGCGTATATGTTCATAATTTCAGTAATATTATTAATGTACAAGATAGTTCACTTCTTAAACTACGGTACTGCTGTGCTCGGCGCTGAATGAGGGTTCGGCGTTTTTTTCTGAGTCAAAATAGAGTTGAGCATTGCTAAATAATTATTTTAAGAGCAGAATATCAACACAATTTTCGAGAATCGAATAAAATGTAACCTTCTTTTTCATCAAAAAACTAGCAAACATTGAGTAGCTATTCTATCTATTAATTAAGATGAATCTTCAAGTTTTTCACGATGAGTTTTTAGTTCATTACGCTCAGGATTCTATTGTAGAATCCTTTGCTACATTCTGGATTCAATGTAGCGCCCTCGCCGTAAATACATAATTTTGCTCCCTTGTGACACAAATAACTATTGGTCGCCTGCGCTTGTCGGCTCACCTTGCTGTTCCTTGTGAAAGCCACCGAGCTGACCTCGTGCCCGTCGTGCGCGTTGAGGAACGTATTGAAGCAGCGGTTGGAAACGGTGTCCCATAGCTTCACGCAGCCGTCGGCGCTGCCGCTGGCGAAGTACTTGCCGTTCGGGGAGAACCTGGCCACATGTCAATAAACTATAGACCAACCGCTTAGCTGAGTCTTCGGCCGCGCGGCTGCGGGACTAGGCTACAAAGGGGGCCGAGAGGTGCGGGCGGCAGGCGCACAACCCGCCCGCACTGCTCTCGGTTAAGGTAGCATTCCGTTCTCAGCGACTGCGGCGACTGGGTCGCGCGACCTACTGCTTACACTCGGTTTCAATAAGGAAGGGTTGTATGTGACATTAACATTGACAAATCTAGAGGTGAGGCTTCCTTGTGACACCTTTCACATGAAACGATTATCGATTATATCTTAGTACTAATAACAATCGATTCCGTAAAAATACCGACTGCATATTAATTTATTACATAGATGCTATTTCGATATAATGATACTCAAGTCAATCTCCTAAGATGTAATAATTATAATTCCTATTTTACGCTTTTTGCCAAGTTGTGTTTTTTCAACAAAATAGGTTATATAAAATATTATTTAACTTCATAATGTAATTGAAGTTCTAAGGAATCTATTTATTACCAATAAAATCGATTGGTATTGTATAGTGAGTGTGAAATAATGTAAAATACTCACTTCATATTTTTGTAGGTTGTCTTTGGATTTTCGATTACACGCGATTTTAACCGATTACCCAATTATACATAGTCACCTCTCTAGTTTTAATGACCATAGAACGTAACCTAGCAACGTCTCGTCAATAGTGACATATATTGAAAATTTGTACGTCAAAATTATGTGAACGCAAAAAACATCGCCGTGATTCTTTTTAGAACGTTATTAATGCTCAGTACCAAGTATTGTTTTATTTACAAGTAATTCAATTTTGTATTTATTTTGCTGTCAAAACTTTCGTGAACGCTAACAGTTACATTCTATGGATCTGTCACACAACCCTTCGTTATTGAAACAGACCGTAGTATGAAATGATATGGAGCACTAAACAAATGCCGCGACCGGCGGACGTGGCCAGAGAACCGCGTGGCGACAGCGAGCCGGTCGCGTCGGAGGCAGTGCCGTCAAGCACATCAAAATGGCGTCGTTTTCATCACACGAGGACGAGATATTGATAGGATTAGTGAATAAAAAGCCACCTTTATAGTATGTAAGGCTCCAATCTTATAAAGACAACATTATGAGGCACAATATTTGGGAAGAAATTATTAAGTCATTGAATAAAACAAGTAACTCTCTTTCTAGGTGCGGATATACATTTTGTCCGACATAACGTAGTGTAATAATAACACAACCATCACCACAGAATAAGTAGTAGTACTACCGTCACCTATAAAAACTGCGTGTGGCAGGTGACGTCGCGGTCGCAAAGAACGGAATACCACCTTTACCTGTCGTCTACCCCGCGCCCCGCAGCCGCGCATGCGAGGACTCAGTTAAGCCGTCGGTCTAGTTATGACGGCGTAGAGACAGCCTTAAGTTAATGCTGTACGCAAATCGACAATTTGTAGCGCCATACACCATAAAATTGTTAGGAAACATAAAATCATCCAATCAACAATCGTGAAATCAATCGTTAATCGTGACATCAATTAACAATCGAGACATCAACTTTCACACTTAAAATCAATCATCAGTTAAGTATAAAATCAATCATCTCAATCAAGTCATCATATCATAATATCAATCACTAATAATTAAGCCATCAATCATCAAAACTATCCATCAACTATCACCACATAGTATAAAACAAAGTTGCTTTCTGCTGCCTGTCCCTATGTATGCTTAGATCTTTAAAATTACGCAACGGATTTTGATGCGGTTATTTTAATAGTTCAAGAGGAAGGTTTCTACGTATAATACATGTATAATATAGTAGAGAAACACATAGCACCCGTGCGAAGCCAGGACGGGTCACTAAGTCGCTAGTAACTCATAAACTCAATCGTCGAGTCATCAAACATCAATCAATCAATCAACCAATCATCACTCAGTCAATCAATCACCAATCAAACCATCAATTAATCACGCAATCAATCAAGCTTTGCTTAGTTTGGGACTAGGTCAATTGGTGTCAATTGTCCCAAGATATTTATTTATTTAATCAATGAGAGCACTAACTTGACCGAGTTGACCTGTTGCTGATGGTGATGGCTGGCCACGGGGCACACGAAGCACTGGCTGGTGGTGACGTCGTACAGCCGGATCACCGGGTGCGTCGTCGACGCTATTATGTGGTCACCGAGCGGGTGGAACGCCACACACAGCACTTGCTCCGCGTCCTGTTCAGATAACAAAACATCGTTATCGTTATCGTCGTCATCAACGCCATCATCATCATTGTCACTATCATCAACAACGTCATCATCGTCATCGTCATCATCGTCACCGTCATCATCGTCATAATTAACGTCAAAGTCATCAATGTCATCATAATCATCGTCATCGTCATCATCATCATCATCAAAGTGATCGTCATCATCAATGTCATCATAATCATCAACGTCATCATCATTATCGTCGTCATCGTCATCATCATCATCGGCCTGAACACGTTCGATACTGAACAAAGGCCTTAAACGCTAGAATGAACAACTTTTGTGGTCTGGCCCCTATTCCACCAACACGACAATTGGGAATGGATGATTACTTTAAAAGTGCTTGGTGATTTTTCTATTGATAGGAATAACCATCCTTAGCTACGGAAAAAAGTTTCAGATTTTTCCGTCGAGCCATATATTTTATAAAAATAAAAACATTTTACTCAGTCACTCGGGGGCCCTATACGGCAGATAAGCAAGTACGCCAATGACATATCAAATTAAAAAAAAATGCTGCTTGAATCTGTGGTACACGATGGCATTTGTAGCTAAAAGAAGCAACGGCTAAGTGGCGCCGTCTGTAGATTGTTCGTGTTACTAAACCATACATGGGTAGGTAATTTTAATAAAAATTACCATAATATATTTTTTTTTCTCAGATTTTGGAATTATTGGGTTATTTCTACTCCGAATCAACAACACTACTGAATTAATTAATTGAGAAATTAATGGTAAATTTAATGATGTGTCATGTGTCATGTATGGTTTAGTACCACCAACAATCTACAGACGGCGCCACTTAGCCGTTGCTTGTTTTAGCTTCCGAGAGTGCGGTGCTATCAACGTCAGTGACAAATGTCATTGTGTACCACAGATTCAAGCAGCAATTTTTTTTTTAAATTTGATATGCCGTATAGTGGCCGCCGAGTGACTGAGTAAAATGTTTTTATTTTTATAAAATATATGGCTCGACGGAAAAATTTGAAACTTTTTTCCGTAGCTAAGGATGGTTATTCCTATCAATAGAAAAATCACCAAGCACTTTTATAATAATCATCCATTCCCAATTCGAATTGCGACGCGTGTTTATGAAGCCAATCAGCGTAGATTCTTATAGAGTTTGTAATGTAAGCAGAATTGTCACCTGTCTCCGACAATTGTCCAATTATTGGGGCCAAGTGGGGGATATGTACCAACTCACCGTGATACTCTTGTAGGCCTTCTTAGCGCTGGCTTTGGTGATATCGAAGAGTTTGATGCAGCAGTCCCGGGAAGCAGACACGAGGATCTGTTCCCGGGGGTGGAAGTCCAGGGCTGTGATTTCGTCTGTGTGGTCATAGCTGGGGAGGCAATGCACAATTACCCGCTTAATTATAAACGCTCTGTAAGCTTCTGCTAACTTAGCAATCGTTTGTCCTTATCTGTCACTTTGACATTTATCTTTCACAGATAAGGACAAACGATTGCTAAGTTAGCAGAAGCCTGAAAGCGTTTATGAATAAGGGGATTAGCCACTAAGTCGAGGTTCCTACCATGGTCTGTGAGGAGGCCTATGCCCAGCAGTGGGACGTATACATATAGGCTGGAGATACATATACAGCGGCTCCGTAAAGCGAAAAGTCACCAAATCGCAAAATTGCCAAAATTTAATTTAATTTTATTATTTTTTAATTTGTTTTAATTTTATTATTTTTAATTTAATTTTAAAAGCCCTGGTAGCCTAGTGGTTTGACCTATGGCCTCTCAAGCAGAGCGTCGTGGGTTCAAATCCCGGGCAAAACCTCTGAGTTTTTCGTAATTTATGTGCGAAAATTACATTTGTAATTTCCCATGAACTTTTCGGTGAAGGAAAACATCGTGAGGAAACCTGCACACATCTGCGAAGAAATTCAATGGTGTGTGTTAAGTTCCCAATCCGCACTGGGCGCGCGTGGGAACTATAGCCCAAACCCTCCAATACACGGAGGAGGCCTATGCCATGAGGCACGCCGAATTACTCGACAGTTTAATAAATAAACGACAATAACAACAACAACAACATGTACTTACTGAAATTGTAGCGAATTCGGAATAAAAAAGGCTGATAAAATAAATAAAATTTAATTTTAATATTGCGATTTGCTGACTTTTCGCTCTAAGGAGACGATAGGCTCTCCGGGCGGAATTCGGTAATGACAGACAAACTCACAGCGTCCTGATCACGGGATGCCCTTGCTGCTCCCTCCCAGGGTCCACCTCCTCCGGAGCCGACTTGGCCAGCATACGTTCCACGTCTAAAATCTACGGGAAATACGGATAATGTATACTTTCACTACCATCATAGAATCTTATAAAAAAACAGAAAGCATGGTGAAAGCAAGTGCACAGGCAAACACACAGCACATGATCAATATCTTGAAAATCTTGAACATTGATGACAGATTGATAACAATGATTTTGATTTTAATTTTGATCTTGATTTAGACCAGTAGTTCCCAAAGTGGTCCAGGTGGACCCCCAGGGGTCCCCGGAAGACTCGACGGGGGTCTACGTTGGGCGTGACAAAAAATGGGGGTCCACTATCGCAAGCGGGGGTGCATGAAAATTGAATAAAATTTGTGAGAATTGATTGGTTCTTGTGCTGTGAGTCATTGTAGATTTCAAGAAAGTAAAGTAGGATGGAGTCACTCGCAGCACAAAAATATAATATAATTGAAAATTTGTTTAGTCGACTTTATTTTCAAATAATTAACCTTATCAAGCAATCAATTCTAACCAATTTTTTCGAAAACTGTTAATTTATCGTTGAAACTCAGCAACAACGCCAGTTTCCATAGATTATAGAGCTAATCTTAATTTTTTTTTGGAGATTTATTTTAGAAATTAGTGGTAATGTAGCTGCAGGGGGTCCAACGGATCTAGCAAAATTTTGAAAGTGGTCTATGGAACGAAAGAGTTTGGGAACCTCTGATTTAGACTTAAATTTTAATTTTGATTGAACTTTTAATTAGATAACTATTGATTTGTATTTCCATTATATTTTTTATCTTTTATGTTTTATTTCAAACTGGCTTCAGCCTGCGACTCCGTCTGCGTAAAATTGGCAATTGACATTTTTACCACTATCCCGCGGGACCTATTCAATTTTCCGGGATAAAAAGTAGTCTATGTTTCAATCGAGGGTATCAGCTATCTCCGTTCCAAATTTTATCCAAATCCGTCCAGTCGTTTCAGCGTGAAGAAGGAACAAACATATATAATATACAATCACTCACATCGTCACAAACTTTCGCATTTATAATATTAGTAGGATAATATAATGCACTGCTCTTCTTCTTCCCATCGAAGTAATGTGCGAAAATCTTAGGAATCATGTTATAGGCGATGCTAGCAACCCATCACTATTTTGATTCCCCTTTCTACCTATACGCCTATCATGCTAAACGTGGCCTTTACGTATTGTTACCTTAAAGCACTCGTCCCACCGCCGGCGAGTAGCGAGAAGCGAGTGTTTTTTTAGTATGGAAATTATGTCGCCCGGAAACGCGACAAATTTTCCATACTAAAAAAAAAACCGGCCAAGTGCGAGTCGGACTCGCGCACCGAGGGTTCCGTACAAATTCGCCAAGTTATTATATAATCCGGTGTTAGCAGAGCCCTGCTCTTAAGCAAAATGTAGGCAGTGTGAGGTCATTAAATAACGGCTAAATAGTAAATATTGTTACACACACATTTTACCACTTTGGAAGTGTCTCTCGCGCAAACTATTCAGTTTAGAAGATAATTATATTAGAAACCTCAATATCATTTTTGAAGACCTATCTATAGATACCCCACCCACACGTATGGGTTTGATGAAAAAAAAATTTGAGTTTCAGTTCTAAGTATGTATGTATGGATGTATGTAAACTCTTTATTGTGCAAAATAAACAAGACAAATACAATTGACAAACAATGAGATACATGCACAAATGCATAATAAAAATAATAATATATGCAAATGCATGCAATGAGATGCATGCTAAGTATGGGGAACCCCCAAAATTTATTGTTTTTTTTTTCTATTTTTGTGTAATAATCTTAATGCGGTTCACAAAATACATCTACTTACCAAGTTTCAACAGTACCTATAGGTTCTATAGTTTCGGAAAAAAGTGGCTATGACATACGGACGGACAGACAGACAGATAGACATGACGATTCTATAAGGGTTCCGTTTTGCCATTTGGCTACGGAACGCTAAAAACACTCGCTTCTCGATACTCGCCGGCGGTGGGACAAGTGCCTTTGGCTCTGTACCCCGTAAGGATTGGTCGTGATTTAGCGCGATCAACCGGTGGTGGGGCGTACCTTGATGCTGGCGTCGACGCTGCCGGTGGCGACGAGCTGCCCGCACGCGCTGAACGCGCCCGCGCGGCACGCCATCTTGTGTGACGTCACGTAAGCCGTCTCGTACGTCGCCGGCTCGGGCGCGAGCGATGACGCGTCCATTTCGTATTCCAGATCTATTGGCAATAATAATATAATATAGCCTTTTTCATTCCTAATTCGCACAATTTCAGTACCTAAGTACATCTGCCCTCCTAATTAAAAAGGACGTATATGTGTATAAGCCGTGGTAGCCTAGTGGTTTGACCTGTGGCCTCTCAAGCAGAGCGTCGTGGGTTCAAATCCCGGGCTCGCATCTCTGAGTTTTTCGGAATTTATGTGCGAAAGTTACATTTGTAATTTGCCATGAGCTTTTCGGTGAAGGAAAACATCGTGAGGAAACCTGCACACATCTGCGAAGAAATTCAATGGTGTGTGTTAAGTTCCCAATCCGCACTGGGCGCGCGTGGGAACTATAGCCCAAACCCTCCAATACACGGAGGAGGCCTATGCCATGAGGCACGCCGAATTACGCGACAATTTAATAAATAAAACGACAATTACAACAACATGTACTTACTGAAATTGTAGCGAGTTCGGAATAAAAAGGCTTATAAATAAATATAAATAAATAAATATGTGTGTCATATGAAACGCATATACGTCCTTTTTCATTAGGACGGCAGCCATGTTGTTGTTGTTTTTTTTTTTATTAATTAAATTGTCGCGTAATTCGGCGTGCCTCATGGCATAGGCCTCCTCCGTGTATTGGAGGGTTTGGGCTATAGTTCCCACGCGCGCCCAGTGCGGTTTGGGAACTTAACACACACATTGACAATAAGCTATATTAAATTATAACCAAAAATTTCATTCTACACACAAGCTTTTTTTGCTGACTCTTTGTTGATTTTACTTGCATTGTCATCCGTCCTACAAATGTGTACCAAATTTCAAGTCAATCAAATCAACCATTGAAGAGTTTCTTCCTGCTGAGAGCCTGAGATGGCCCTGACCACCAGAACTCTACTACCAGGCCCCATCGCGACAATAGTCGGTGACAAGTGACAGTTCTGTTTACATCGCAAACTCAACAAGAATCTACGCCGGTTGGCTTCACATCGACTGCGCATTGCATTTCAAATTGTCACTTGTCGCAGACAATTGTCGAGTTAGTTATACAGGGGCCAGCTTATTGTATTGTCATCTGACTTAGACCAACGGAAAACTTCAGTTCAGTTGGTTAAAGACCGCTTCAAAATCTACGGTCAAGTGCAAAAATACCACGAATACCTGGAAATGCCGACTGTCCTCGAGGAGGCAAAGCGATATAGTGACAGCTACAAGGAGCGCCTCACTATCCACCCAAATCCATTGATTAACCCACTACTCGAGCCTCACTATGCCAGGCGCCTTAAAAGAGCTGATGTGCTGGACATTAATGGAAGTTAGGGCAATGGCCCTCATATTCTGAAAGCGGCATCCACAATCCACAACTAATCTGATTATAGTCTTGCGACTGATTGCAGATATTATAAAGGAAAAAAAAAAAAAAAAAAAAAGTGCAAAAATAAGTATCAATACGAACTTCTCAAATAGATGTCCCACCTTATTACGCTAGTACTGTAATACTGTAATATTGTATTGTATTTCAAACACAATCATGTATTGTTACTGAATAAATACTATCACTATCACTATCACTATCACTAGTGTAGGAGCATATGGTACTTTTGAAACTTTGTCTAGATACATTATATTGCACTTGAGTGTACATTGCGAGTTAAATAAAAGGTAATTATTAACAAACGAGCTTACCAAAGCCTGTGGTCCCGAGTAGATGCTCTGCCCCGCTGGAGGCAGCCAGTCGGTCTTTGCGGTCTGGTTCGTGCTGGATACCCACCATCATCACATTCAGCAACCTATACAACAATAGTTAATACATTCGCTGCTACCTGCCAAACCCGAGAATTCTTCAGGTGTCACCGACACACGTGTGCGTTCAATTGGCATTGTTCATTTTTTTTAAGCTGTGCTTTTAACACCTTTATTTGATAGAATGGACTATTTCAAGGAACTAATTTGAATATTATGCTTCTACGTAGCTTTGTTTATTAATAATAAATATTTTTTCGCTGTTTGATAATTTGTTAATTTAGACGGGATCCCAATCGCCTTCGTACAGAAATATAAAAAAAAACAGTTTTGTCTATATGTCAACATTGTCAACGTCATATATCTGTGAATGTGTGTGCGAATTTAACGTCAAAAACAATAACAATATTCGCGTGTTCGATTTATTTCCGTTCGTTGGTGTTATTATTGTTTTCCGTGCTGTTTTTGCTTTTTGGTTTCACCCCTGCACATCTTTCCTGACTCCTACTTACATTAAAGTAGTCTTCGCAACAATACATCGTGTAAACATTGAAATATTCCACATTAGCTTGCATACACCATTCGTTCCGCAAATTTTCTCTGATTTTTACAATGATTTTGTTGGGGCTATAGTTCAAGTCATTGTTGCATCCCGGAACAAAACATTTTTTTATAAATACCCATTGTTTGTTACAGTTTTATACTTTGAATTTGCTTTTATTTGTAATGTTTGCAGGTTAAGTTAGATGTGACAGTGACAGCATGACAGATACCGTAGTGGCGTAGATAAACCTTTTTTTTTCCATTTTTGTGGCAAACATTTAATGCCCGATTCTGACTAAAAACCCGGTTGTTAGATCAAACAAAGGTCAAAAGTACTTTTACAAAAATATTTGCAATCGTAAAGTATTTTTGAAATCGGACAAGATAAATCGGTTATTTGATGGTTTTCCTCCAAATGGTTTTCGAATTAGAGCATACTAAAAAAAATTAACAATGCCAATTGCCTGTAAAATTATGACAGTGGCACCGAGCGAGTCACGAAAACGCATATATGCGTCAGTGGCAGTGAATGCGTTTAACACTAGCTTATCGCTTTGTAACCTTGGGTTGCAACCAAAACTGGGGTTGCAGGCGGTATTCAGATGGGTCTGTCCATTTGATTTTATCATGAACAGACACAGACAGATACAACATTTGAAGATTTAAGGTGTGACCACACCTCCGCTTAAAAAACGGTAATGTTACGGAATCGCAACAAAATGTATGTAGAAACGGTGAGAAAACGTGACGCATACGACACGTCACTGCGTATATGCGGCGGTTTGGTCGCACCCTAAATGAATAATCTGTACATGCATATCTATGACAGTGACTACGCTTATTTGATCCTTGAGAATTAATTTAGTTAATTTTCAGACACAGTCACAGAATTCACACTAATAATTATTATTTTAATGGTATCTGTATCGACCTGTCACTCGGTGGGCACGGGTCAGCATGAACTGCGGCTGCCAAAGTCGCAGCAATGGGCTGGAATCCATCGTAATACAGTTGGCTGAAAAAAAAAACCATTTGTTAACGTCAAAAATTAACAACGGAAAACGTTAATTACATCCGTAATATGCCAATAAAACTCAATGCTGTGGTTTTAAATCGTGATATAATGACAATGAAATGTAAATTTCACATAAATAATAAGCTATACAATCAAAAACAATGTACAACTTTAACATAACCTTAAAGCTTTTAGTTGCAGAATATTGTGTCAAAAATACATAATGGGTCAACCCGCTACGATAAAAGTGAACCATTAGTTAGCAAATTACTAAAGTAACTGTACTAATAGAATCATTTAGTTACGGAAACGGTAATAAACCTAAATAAACAACATCAAAAACTGGCACCAACAAAACTGTTATTTTTACCTGATAATCATGCGGTAGAGTAACTCCCTGTTCTTGACCACATTCTTGCTATCAATTTCTCCGTTATTTTCTTTCATTTTGCTTCAAAAAATAGAGTATCAGCGATAGACACCGGGTCTCGATCGAAGGTTAGCTTTAGTTTGTGTTTGACAATAATGACTGACAATGACAACGAATCTATTGCTTATGGTCGAATTTGTTTCTTGTCTATGGTAATAAGGTGCGGACTGATAGTACGATTTTAACATCGAATTCAATCCGACTCGAAATGTTTAAGCGCTTTGAATCGATCTAATCTATCTAGCAGATTCTGCCTAACTAATATAACCGGCTGGAGAAAATGTCGTAATCAATGTTTTAACGCATGCGCAGATGTCATTTTCTCCTAACTTTGGACAACAGAACTTTACACAGGTTCACAAATTAGATTGTTTCAAATAGTAATGCCATCGAGCGATTTATCAAGGAGTCGATTTTGTTTACCTTGATTTAATAACTCTTATTACTCTGTTCAATCACGATCGTTTTATTTTTATTTTAATGTAAAATTATGTATTTAGCTTGATTATTGTTATTGTACCGCTAAAAAGGTACTCGAATACTAGTTACCTAATATTCACGCTTAAATCTTCCAAGCGTACTTCATTCGTACACACAATAGGGTACAAGTATTATGTATAGGTACCTAAACACTAATCATCATTGACCGTAAAATGTTTTACAGTAAAAAAATATCATGCTACAGTCTGGCAAAAGAGTAGAAATTAATAAGTGGCAATACAGTAGTGTCGTCCCGTTTTCTTATACCTATAGATTAGAAAGGGACGACACTACAGTATTAACTACCACTTTTTAATCTCTACTATTTTTTTCCAGACTGTTCTTAATGTTTTTTTTTGTTATTGTACTCTGCGATATTCACTATAAAAATCTTCTCCCGTATGTAAGTCATAGTCCAGTAGGCTTATTGTCTAACTGGCTCACAATCGCCATCGTCTTCATTTTGACAGTTCATGTATGGGCTTGACAATTGGCATCAGAATCAGCTAGCTGTCACATTCATACAACAAATGTCAAAATGAACACAATGGCGATTGCGAGCGAGTTAGACAATAAGCCTACAGGTCCGATTTACTGTATCACTGTTATTTACATCCCTACTAATTTTATGAATGCAAAAGCGACTCCGTTTGTCTGTATGTATATCTGTTACCTTTTAACGCTAAAACCATTGCGTTCGGAAAACAAATAGTTTAGGATAGTTTTTATCCCAGAAAATGGCATAGTTCCCGCGGGATAGCGATCAGAGAATTCTGCACAGACGGAGTTGCGGAGAACAGCTAGTATCCATAAATGACTATTTATTCGTTTGTCAACAGGTATTGCTAACAGGATGCAGGTGTGTCGAGTTAGATTGCTGGGACGGAGACGACGGCAGCCCTGTTATTTACCACGGACACACGTTTACCACAAAAATACCCTTTCGGAGAGTCGTCGAAACAATCGAAAGGTAAATACCGAAAGAATGACCAACTTTTTCTACAAATAGTAAGATTCTGAGTAGCTATAACTTGTGAACTGTATTTTGCTAACAAAATAAAATTCATTTTTATCATTTGTGTTCCACGCGACTTTGTTGTCAATTCAAAATTGCAGTAAAATGTACAGTACCTACAAGAAAGTGCAAAGTAATCGATACCGGAATCGATTAATCATTTTATATTTATTACGATTATTTTGCGCTCCGCTGTTAAAAAGTCATTGCATTGTCTCTGGTAACTAATAATGTCAAGTCGAAAACTTTTTGGCGGGAGCGTTTATCTTTTGTTTTTATACTTGAAGTGCAAAAGTAGATGTCATTAATTTTACTTTGTTACAGGAGCGCGTTTGTGGCATCCCCGTATCCGTTAATATTAAGTATAGAAAACCATTGCAGTTTACCACAGCAACAGGTCATGGCCAGTACGTTTGAGGTCAGTATTATTTTGTTAAAATTGTTTTCGCGACACCAATTCTACCTTTCGTAATTTGTAAATTACTACTCTAATTTATTTTCTGAACCTACTTATCGACGTTCGAATCCGAGATAATCATCAAAGTTGACATTGGTCCAAGTAATACCTAAGTACAATAATAATTAATTTAAATGAAACTTGAAGGATTTCAGCCACTTTCGATCTCAAAAACCAGAACAGTTGCAAAATAATTGAGACGCAATCGAGTCGTTCGTTGCATTAAACCCGATAACATACGAGATAGGTATATAGAGGTACGTGTACTTATTGTATCGTGTAAAGATTAAAACAAATTAGCGTATAATACTTATACAGACTTCAAATATAAACCAAACTCCTTAGCCGATTTATTTTGCGTTAAGAGGGTGCATCCGTGCTGAGCTCGCAACGTCGCATTTTTGGTGATTTTTTGCGATTATTTCACAGAAATTGAATGAAAGTATCAAATATTCGTCTGTAGTGCACTTCGTTTTTAGTGCATTAATGTGTCTAATGCAATAATTCATCGTGATGGACTTTTATGTTCTTATTAAATGTGATATAGTATTTTATCGCTTTAATACGAAAATAAAAGTCCATCACCATTAATCATTGCATTTGACACATTAATACACTAAAAACGAAGTGCACTACAGACGGATATTTGATACTTTCATTTAATTTCTGAGAAATAATCGCAAAAAATCACCAAAAATGGGACGTTGCGAGCTCAGCACGGATGCACCCTCTTAATACATGTTTTGAAGTCGGCGTGTTCAATATTATTTTGTTTTTACATAATTAATTATTGTGAATGCGTCCAATTTACGTCACTAAATACTTAACACAAGACCTCTCAGATTTTCGACACCTACAAAGATATTTCATTTAAAATTGTTGATTCATTTAGTGCCGCCTGTGACGCTTCACTCTGAATATCGATCAATGTATGGAAACAATACTGAAAAACATTTACAGCGCTATTTAATCAAACTAACTGCTGAAATATTCCGTAACAATTTTAAACGACGTATTTCTCTTTGTACCTTTTTTATTTAATACTAGCTTTTGCCCGCGACTTCGTCCGCGTAGACTTCATTTATTTTCAAATTGCTTTTGCCCGCGGCTTCTCTCGCTTGTAGGTTGGTACCTATTTCAATTCCGTTTTTTTCCCGTTTCCGTAAGAATTTCGGTAAATGCTCTCTTAATGCTCCCTACACTCCCCAAGCAACCCACTTGCCAAATTTCAGCTTTCTACGACCTGTAAAACGAAAAATCCCGTTTTTTCCCGTTCCCGTGGGAATTTCGGAAAGTCGTCTCTTAATGCTCCACTACACTCTCCAAGCAATCTACATGCCGAATTTTAGTTTTCTATAACCAGTAAAACGAAAAGTCCCGTTTTTCCCGTTCCCGTAAGAATTTCGGGAAATGCTCTCTTAATGCAAGAGCAATCATCAAGCAATCTACATGCCGAATTTCAGCTTTCCACAACCAGTAAAACGAATAGTCCCGTTTTCCCGTTTCGGGAAATTGTATCTTAATGCTACACTGATCAAGCAACCTACATGCTAAATTTCAACTTTCTAAGACCAGTGTAATTAAAAATCCCGTTTTTTCCCGTTCGTTTCCTTCAGAATTGCGGGAAATCCTTTAGTAGTGTCTGTAATACTTCTGTAATTTCAGTTTTCTACGACCAGATCCTGTAGAACTGTATATAAATCCCGTTTTTTCCTTATCCCGTGGAAATTACTGTCTTAGTTATGTAATCACCTACTTGTGTACGAAATTTGAAGAGTCTAGTTCTTTATTATAGTTACGTAGATAGGGTCACACGAAATCGAATATATAAATCCCGTTTCTTCCCGTTTCCGTGGAAATTTCCAAAAATAGGTACGTGTGTTTTTGTTTTCGTAATCAGCGACCCGATAAACCGTAAAATTATATATACCCATTTTGATTTTCAGACTTTGTCACCACATTTCCCCCTTTTAGGGGTTGAATTTTCAAAAAACCTGAAAAAGGTGTTTACACATTTATCGTCAGGAATACTCCTGCGAAGTTTCGAATAAAATAGTCTTATCTTGTTTCCCCATACAAACTTTGGACTTGGAATTAACCCCTTTAGGTGTCGAATTTTGAAAAATGCTTTCTTAGTGTCTTTTGAATGTCTAGAACCAGCGGTTTAGGCTGTGCGTTGATATGTCAGTCAGTCGTTTCTTCTTTAATATATTTAGATTTTTAGAAACAGCCCCGAAGTTGAATGCACTTATTCTGTCCCGCGGGAAATTCGCATTTTCCCGGAGAACATGTTTTAGTGCTACAATCATCTACAGGTGTGCCAAAATTGAAGAGTCCAGTTATTACAGTTATGTACTGAGAAATATATAAATCTCATTTAATTCCTAACTCGTGGGGATTTCAAAAAATCCCTTCCTAGTGCTCCTTTGGGTTGGGATAATCAAGATATACGTCTGCCAAATTTCAAGTTCCTAGGTCCAGTGGTTTAGGCTGTGCGTTGTCTGTCAGTCACTCTGAATGTAACTTATAAATCTCATTTTTTTCTTATCCTGTGGGAATATCAAAAAATCCTGAAATTAGTTTTTTAGTGTTACAATCATCTACATGTGTGCCGAATTTGAAGAGTCTAGTTATTACTGTTACTGAGAATTATATGAGCCTCATTTATTCCCTATTCCGTGGGAATTTAAAAAAAAATCCTTCTTAGTGCTCTTTTGGGATACTCAAGATATACGTCTGCCAAATTCCAAGTTCCTAAGTCCAGCGATTTAAGCTGTGCGTTGTCAATCAGTCACTCTGAATCGATCATATAAATCCCATTTTTTCCTTATCCCGTGGGAATATCAAAAAATCCTGAAATTAGTTTTTTAGTGTTACGATCATCTACATGTGTGCTGAATTTGAAGAGTCTAGTTATTACAGTTTTACTAAAAAACATATAAGCCTCATTTATTCCCTATCCCGTGGGAATTTCGAAAAATCCCTTCTTAGTGCTCCTCTGGGATACTCAAGGTATATGTGTGCCAAATTTCAAGTTTCTAAGTCCAGTGGTTTAGGCTGTGCGTTGTCTGTCAGTCACTTAGTAACGGAACAGTTTTATATATACAGATTGATCCATCCAATATGTCACTCATGTGTGCACCATAGATCAAAGTTGCCATCCTTTAGATTAAATTGCCATACAACTTATTCATGCATAAAAACACACATATGGCAACTCGAATGGAAATAATCACCCGTGGGTTGTCCGTCTCTATTTAGCCATAAGCCCTATGTTCAATTGTGCGTTAATAATGGGATGTAACCAGAGTTCAACTAAACGGGGATAGTAAAGGGGTTGGGTTTATTTCATAGCTAGGACGTTAAAGCTGGTTGATGTTATTTGAGTGTAAAAATGCGCCACTTTACGGATTATACGTCTAACTAATCCCTCCTTGGTTGCGGGTGTGTATGGGCAGTGGTGATCGCTTACCATCAGGTGACCCACTTGCTCATTTGCCTTCCTATTCACATAAAAAAAAACTAGCTGTTGCCCGCGACTTCGTCTGCAAAGAATTCGTTTATCGCTATCCCGCGGGAGCTACGCAATTCTCCGGGATAGAAAGTAGCCTATGTGTTATTCCAGACCATAAACTATCTCTGTTCCAAATTTCATTCAGACCCGTTAAGCCGTTCTGGCGTGAAAGAGTAAACAAACATCCATACATTCTCACAAACTTTCGCAGGGTGAATGTAGCTTTCCAACGGTGAAAGAATTTTTGAAATCGGCTCAGTAGTTTTTGAATTTATTCGTTACAAACATACACACAAAAATACAAATCCTTCCTCTTTATAATATTAGTGTAGAAGTAGGATGAATCCTGGATTCGAACCCACGACGACCCCCTGCTTGGGAGGTCGTAGTCATAGTCAAACCACTAAGCCACCACGGCTTTTTATAGACATACTTTGCGTCCCATACACCATGTGGATGCCATGTTGTCATTGCCTTGCTATTATGTTTTCTCCGTCACACTTTTAAGTTGCGTGCAATGTTTATGTTTTTTTTTGTTCTTTGTCTGTTTAACTGTAGTGAAACATTCATCTTCTTGTTTTGTAAATTAATTAATTTCTTTTAATTTTCTCTATAATATTCTAACCTAAAGTTACTCTGCTTGGCTGTCATTTCACTTCACTTGCTCCTTTTCTTCCATTGGTTGTCTATGCTTATTTTTGTTCAATTTTTATTTTATTTTTTCCTTTTCAAAGACAAAGGGTTTTGGGCCCAGGCAACCAAGTCTAATTATGTTGTATTATGTTTAGTGTTTAGTGTTTATTTTTAGCTGTTATATTATTTGTAATTAATCATTTTTTTTTATGTATTTATGTATGTATCACCCTATGGTCCCAACGGAAGACCAGCGCTGGCTGCAAGGCCAGCAAATGCTGAGTTGGGACCATTTTGTGACAATTTATGTATCTGAATGTATAATGTGTTTATTTATTTAATGTGTGACTGTCATAAATAAACTTTTTTTTCTTTTCTTTTCTTTCTTTTCTACTTACATACATAAATCACGCCTTTATCCCTTATGGGGTAGACCAAACCTAAGGTATCACTCGACTTTTATACGTGAGTCCGTGTATCCGTTTGTGTACCTACCTATTACCTAATTTATTTATCATCTTCTTATCGTTTTTCCCGGCATTTCCCACGGCTCAGTGAGCCTGGGGTCCGCTTTGACAACCTAATCCCGAGATTTGGCGTAGGCACTAGTTTTACAGAAGCGACTGCCATCTGACCTTCCAACCCAGAAGGGTAACTAAGCCTTATTGGGAATGGTCCGGTTCCCTTATGATTTTTTCCTTCACCGAGAAGCTCATGGTAAATTTCAAGTGTAATTTCGAACATAAATTCCGAAAAACTCAGAGGTGCGAGCCCGGTAAGCTTATTGTCTAACTCGCTCGCAATCGCCATCGTGGTCATTTTGACAGTTGTTGTATGAATGTGACAGCTAGCTGATTCCGATGCCAATTGTCAGCCCATACATGAACTGTCAAAATGAACACGATGGCGATTGCGAGCTAGTTAGACAATAAGCCTACGGGATTCGAACCCGCGACCCTCTGCTTGAGGATCCACAGGTCAAACCACTAGGCTAGGTATCACAGCTTTTTTTTGTGTACTTATCTTATGTATTAGGGTTTTTAACCCTCTGCAACTGTGGTGACTTTTTTGGAACGATTCCACTGATGTGATGTCTATCAGACCTCATTTTTGATAATTAATAAAAAATTAATTAAATTTAATATCTTGACTATTGTTGTATAAAACGATTATCACGTTTATAATAGATTGTAATAAATTAAATAATGAAGTAGGAAATATCAACAAATAAGAAATAATTAATAATCTTTAATGAGATCTCAAGTTCGGTCATTTTGTACTAAGGTTCATTTAAAAATAAAAATAAAAAAAATAATCAACAACTTCGAAAAACTTAAGAAACATTTCTCCTTTTAAACGTATAATGTTTAAAAGAAAAAATATATATATTATATCTAAAGGTAGATTATGGCACAAATCAGTCTTTGAGTTGACGCTTATATTAGAGATCTTTTTTACAATCTACGCATATATGGTCTGAG
Organism: Pandemis heparana; assembly: GCA_963854515.1. NCBI lineage: Eukaryota > Metazoa > Arthropoda > Insecta > Lepidoptera > Tortricidae > Pandemis > Pandemis heparana. The sequence continues at coordinate 9,349,273 of OY978032.1, forward strand.
AATTGAAGGCAAATGGCTCTGTTACAAGCACAGCAACTGAATCTTGTTTTTCTCTTCAACCTAGTAGGGCAAATGGTGCAAGTTTTGCGTCCAGATGGACCTTGTGGTTGCGGGGGAGATGCAGGCAGATCATTTCCTAAAACTCTTCTAATAGTTAATCGCAGCTCTCTTGGTAGTCTGTCATTATAAATACACGTCGCAAGCTCGGGAGAACGAATTCTCGTGCCAAAGATTTAAAGAATTCGCCTCTACGTAATTTGGCACCTAAACATCCCTTACCTTTTCATCACATATGCGTTAGTACCAGCTAGATCTAAAATCTTGTAAAATAAAGTCATGGGGCAACGACGTGCTTTCGACTGCTCGAATAAATATCGAACATCGACACCACCATTAGTGTGATTGTAGTCCATGATCATAGTGGGTTATTTAGCTACTTCGTCGGTACTTTTCGTGTGATGGGTGGAAGACATCAAACAACAGCTTTATTCTTTTTCGGTACATACGACATTAAGCTGAAGGCTTTAGTAAAGCCATATAAAGAGCTCCCCGGTTCTATGCTCACTAGCGATCACAGGAAACCCGCTGTGATTTCGTTTCGATGATCTAGACTCCCGATTGTCATGATTAGCCATCTAAAATATAATTATTTATGTGCTTAGGTCTCTAAGACACTATAGAAACATTAATATTTTAGTGAGCTGAAGTCTGACAGACACTATAGAAATATTAATATTTTTATGAGGTGAGGTCTGAAAAACTCTATGTAAATATTAATATTTTTATGTGGTGAGGTCTGTCAGACTCGGGACTTGTTGCTGTAGTCACGTCTGCGGGACACCCGCAGCTCGTATCTCCCAACATTTGCACCGCGTCGCCGCTCGGGCGCCACTGACCGACGCCGCGACTCATTCGCGGAAGGTACTGAGCGAGACAGAGCTATATCGCGCCACACGACAAAATGGCAACATGAAATTTATTCGGCAGTGTCTGATAGACCGCACATCAGTCGCAGAGGGTTAATATTTAAATGTACTGTATTAACTAATATAAAACTAAACTAAAACTAGGTAATAAAAAAAAAGAAGAAAGAAGAGAACGAAGAAGAAGTATGGAAGGTATATCACTGAAAGATAGAATAAGGAATAGTGTGATAAGGGAACGTGCTGGTGTGAAAGAAGATATAGTGACTAGGATAGAAAAAAGTATGCTTAGTTGGTTTGGTCACGTAGAGAGGATGGATGAAAGAAGATTAACTAAACAGATTTATACGGCGAGTGTGAATGGGTACGTTGGGAGGGGAAGGCCTAGGCGGACGTTCCATGATCAAATTGGGGACGTTTTGGAAAAAGGCCAGGTCAAGAGTACCCGAAACCGACGAGCATGTATGAAGAGATTGATGAATGTGGATGAAGCGAAAGAGGTATATCAGGATCGTAGGAAGTGGAACAAAGTAGTCTCTGCCTACCCCTGTGGGAAAGAGGCGTGACGATATGTATGTATGTATGTATGTAAATAAAAAAAAACTTTCTTAGATATCCGAGGAGGGCATGGTTCCCAGGATGCAGGCAGAGTTAATATTTTATTTTATCGACAGTGTTTTGTGAATATTAAAGTTACCCCCAATGTACTGTATTGGTCCCGTCTTCATCCAGGCAGTATTCGGAGACAAGCTGGTGACGTCATTTCTATTCGAGGCCGACTACACCGACGAACCGCGCCTGCCCAGTCCGGAGCAGCTCAAATACAAGGTAGACATACATACCAGTGGCGTGGCGTCCATAGAACTCGATTCCCACTGGCTTGCCTATTTTAAGGCAGTTGGGCAATTTATTGTGCAGAATTAGAGGAAAAGGCTAGTTAAGTTCCCTTCGGCTTGCCTTCTGATATACTTGACGCCACGCCACTGATACATACATAGGTATACGTGCCGGCACGTAATTCTAGCGATGACGAGTCACGTGGAGGGGATCTGCGCACCCACGGATACCGTATTGTCTACTTCTGCGCATACAAGGTCAGATTAGACTTACGTGCCGGCGCTTATAGCGTCACGCATCAAAAAAAATCCAAGGACTCTTTTACCATGTCGTTTTTAGGGTGCCGTACCCAAAGGGTAAAAGGGACCCATTACTAAGAGTCTGCTGTCCGTCCGTCTGTCGCAGGCTGTATCTCATGAGCCGTGATAGCTAGACAGTTAAAATGTTCATAGATGATGTATTTCTGTTGCCGCTATAAAAAGAAAATAATACTAAAAACAGAATAAAATTAATATTTTAAGCGGGGCTCCCATACAATACAACAGATATGATGTTTTTGTCGTTTGTATAGATAACTAGCTTCTGCCCGCGACTTCGTCCGCATAGAATTAGATTTAAAAACTGATGTTGATAAAAAGTAGCCTATGTAATCTAGGGTACCAGCTATCAGCTATCTCTGTTTCAAATTTTATCTAAATCTGTCCAGCCGTTTGGGTGTGAAGACATAGACACGAAACAAACAAATACATTTGTGGAGATGCCGCAATAGAAATATCTCTCTAGGGCAGATTTTATGTCTGGGGTACCGAAGCCTGAAGGAAAAGTTGGAAGTTGTATGTATGCCGCATTAAGAAACTTCGTTGGCGTTGTAGGTGATAGAGAGATTGACGTTGTTTCAAAGAAACGCGACCATCAAATGGTCGATGCTCTGAGAAGAGCAGTTTGTTTTTCAATCTTCAAGATCAGCTTCTTCATCAAGCCTCGAAGCAATCTTCGTTCGTTCGCCGCAAGTACATCGAAGTAAGGAGCAACGTGTTCACTCTTCAACAGCCGCGCGCAGAAAAGGAACGATTTTTCGTCGCGTCCTCTTTTATATGCGAGCCGCGAGCGCCGTGTGAGAGCGAGCGCAAGAGCGAGACGACCGCGCCGAAATAATTACTCGCACACTACCGCCACCGTATTGGCCCGTTGCAACTCGCGCGAGATGCGCGCTACTAGCTAATAAGTGTGCCATTTAAATATTCCTTAGTCGTAAGTTTTTTGTAAATAAAATTCATTCATCTTCTCCTTCTACAATATACAACTTAAATAGGAAGTTTTATTTAACGTTGTCCAACCTAACTGGACCTATACCCTATTCATCCTAAAGTGGTGACCCTACTGAAGAACACTTAAGAAGATGACGCACACTGAAGCTGAAGCCGGCGTACAGAAGCCACAGCAGCCTCCGCCGCCAGCTCCTCAACATCTGCCAGCCGTCGACACACATTTCCTCATCGACGAGTTACGACGAATCGGCCGGGAAATCGCCGAATTGCGATCGCGACATAGCGACCACCACCACAGCAGTCGCCCTCGCCGTTCGCAGACGAAAAACAGAAGCCGCAAGCCCTCGCCCATGCCGTACTGCCACAACCATCACCGCTACGGTATGGCCGCGAAGACGTGCACACCACCGTGCAGCTTCAAGCCATTCCATCGCCGTCGGAAAACTAAAAGTAACGCTGGCTGCGGCGGAAACCGGCGTTAACGAAAACTCACACCGCCTCTTCATAACCGACAGGGTTACGAAACATACTTTTTTGGTCGACACGGGAGCCAACATCTCCGTGCTACCTAAAAGAAAAGGCTCACGCGAACAACCACTGCCGTTTCAACTCTACGCCGCCAACAACACCGTCATTCCAACCTACGGTGAGAAGACGCTTGAACTCGACCTCAGCCTTCGAAGACCGTTCCGGTGGAAATTCATCATCGCAGACGTATCGAAGCCAATCCTGGGTGCAGACTTTCTCAAGTTCCACGACCTCATAGTCGACATAAAACACCGCCGACTCATCGACGGCAAAACGCATCTTACATCGAACGCTCAGATCTGTGCCGCGGACATACCTACCGTTCGCAGCATAGACGTGCACGATGCCTACCACAAGATCCTCGCCGAATACCCTGGTGCAACACGGATCACGTCGATGAAGTTATCTGCAAAACACAAGGTCGAACACGTCATCGAGACAACAGGCCCGCCCTTACACTGCAGGCCACGCCCCATCGCACCGCATCGATACGAACAAGTAAAAAAAGAATTTCAAAACATGATCAACCAAGGCTTATGCAGACCAAGCAAAAGTCCTTGGGCATCACCTCTTCACGTCGTGCCGAAGAAGAGCGGTGAATTACGCGTGTGTGGTGACTACCGCAGGCTCAACGCCATCACTAAGCCTGATCGGTATCCCATACCACGCATACGCGACTTCACTTATCAACTCGCCGGGAAGCAGATTTTCTCCACTCTCGATCTCAATCGCGCCTACCAACAATTACCAGTCAGCGAACAAGACGTCGAGAAAACTGCCATCATCACCCCATTCGGCCTATTCGAGTTCCCGCGCATGTGCCCAGGCCTCAAGAACGCCGGCCAGACGTTCCAACGTTTTATCCACGAAGTACTGCGCGAACTCGACTTCGTATTCCCATTCGTCGATGACCTACTTGTGGCATCAAACGACGAAGAAGAGCACCGAAAACACCTACGCACCGTCCTACAGCGACTAGAAGAGCACGGCATCACCATCAACCCGTCAAAGTGTGTTTTCGGCCAGCCTACAGTCAAATTCCTCGGTCATCAAGTCTCGGCGAATGGAATACAGCCACCACAAGAAAAAGTCCAAGCCATCATCGACTTTCCGAAACCGCAAACAGTCGAAGAGCTGCGACGTTTTCTCGGTATGATCAACTTTTACCGAGAAAACATCAAAGACGCCGCCACCATCCAAGCGCCGCTCAATACCTACTTGCACAATGTCAAAAAGCGCGACAAAACTCCAATCGACTGGACCGCTGAAGCAACGCAAGCGTATGAGGCGTGTAAAGACAGCATAAAAAACGCCGCTTTACTCGCCCATCCGTCACACCACGCGACGATTGCCATATTCAGCGACGCAAGCGACAAGACAGCCGGTGCCGCGCTAAATCAATATATCAACAACTCGTGGCAACCACTCGCATATTTCTCGAAGAAATTCAACGACGCCCAAACTCGGTACAGTACCTACGACCGCGAGCTACTCGCAATCTACATGGCCGTGAAACACTTCCGCAAGATGTTCGAGGGACGTGAAATAATAATTTTCACCGATCACAAACCGCTGACTTTCGCCTATACAAAAACAAGTACGAACAGCGAATCACCCCGACGCACCCGCCAGCTACTCTACATTAGCGAATTTACCACTGACATACGTCACGTCAGTGGGTCGCAAAACGCTGCCGCGGACGCACTATCACGCGTCGAAGCAATCACGTGTCCATCGCCAATCAACTATGAGCAACTTGCGCAAGCTCAAGAGAGAGACAGCAACAACATTCAAGCACTCACTCTACAGAGCAATTTATCTATCAAGCAAGTCACTCTGCCAGCATCAAACATCAAACTTTACTGCGAGACGTCAACACCATACCTACGTCCGTACCTACCCGAAGATTACCGTCGCATCGCATTCAACGCAGTACATAACATCAGTCATCCCGGAATCAACACTACACGAAAATTGATCGCGCAACGCTACTTTTGGCCCGCCATGAACGCGGATATCGGCAAGTGGGCAAAAGTATGCGTACAGTGCCAACGCGCTAAAGTACAGCGCCACACATCAAGCCAGTCATCGATTTTCCCGCCAACCGAACGATTCCAGCACGTACACATCGATATCGTTGGTCCGCTACCTACCGCGGCCAGCGGTCATCGATACCTACTCACGATGATCGACCGAGCGACGAGATGGCCCGAAGCTTACCCACTGTGCGAAATAACCGCCGAAGACGTCGCGAAAACCGTCTACGAAGGCTGGATTTCCCGCTTCGGCTGCCCAGCAACAATAACTACCGACCAAGGCCGTCAATTCGAAAGCCGAGTATTTGCATCTCTCTCTCGCTTACTCGGCATAGAAAAGACGCGCACTACAGCATACCACCCAATCTGTAACGGTATTATTGAACGTTGGCACCGCTCCCTAAAAGCAGCGTTAAAGGCAAGACTGCAGACCGCAAGAAGCTGGATCGACGAGCTACCAACCGTCCTACTCGGTGTACGCGCTGCGATGCGGAGCGACACCGGCGTAAGCGCAGCCCAACTCACCTACGGATGCAACGTACGCTTACCCGGTGACCTCCTAGCAACAACCCGCGAGCACGATAACGTCAACCTAGACTCTGCCTACGTCGATCAGCTGCGAACATCGTTAAGAAACCTGCAACCAACGCCGATTCAACCGCACAGCAACACGAAACCCATTTTCGTGCACCGAGACCTGCAAACGTGCGAACACGTATTCGTACGCGTAGACGCCGTAAAGAAGCCATTACAAGCGCCTTACGACGGACCCTACCGCGTGCTGAAACGAGACAGCAAGATTTTCACGCTACAGCTACCTAACAGACAAATCAACATCTCTATAGACCGACTCAAACCTGCCTACACTATCGCCGACGCCGAGCAAGAGATACCTACATCTACAACTGCAACCATGAACACCTGCAACAATCAACCTACAACATCGAGTACCTGCAACAAGCAAATGACAACATCAAAAACGAGCGACAAACAAACTGCAATAACAACAAACAACCTGAAACAACAGAATGACAACCTGAAACAACAAACCGCAGGAAACAACCCGACACCTACAAGCGATGGCAAAACAACTCGCCGAGGCCGCACTATCCGCCTGCCGGTACGCTTCGCTTGAGGGGGAATCCTGTAGGTGATAGAGAGATTGACGTTGTTTCAAAGAAACGCGACCATCAAATGGTCGATGCTCTGAGAAGAGCAGTTTGTTTTTCAATCTTCAAGATCAGCTTCTTCATCAAGCCTCGAAGCAATCTTCGTTCGTTCGCCGCAAGTACATCGAAGTAAGGAGCAACGTGTTCACTCTTCAACAGCCGCGCGCAGAAAAGGAACGATTTTTCGTCGCGTCCTCTTTTATATGCGAGCCGCGAGCGCCGTGTGAGAGCGAGCGCAAGAGCGAGACGACCGCGCCGAAATAATCACTCGCACACTACCGCCACCGTATTGGCCCGTTGCAACTCGCGCGAGATGCGCGCTACTAGCTAATAAGTGTGCCATTTAAATATTCCTTAGTCGTAAGTTTTTTGTAAATAAAATTCATTCATCTTCTCCTTCTACAATATACAACTTAAATAGGAAGTTTTATTTAACGTTGTCCAACCTAACTGGACCTATACCCTATTCATCCTAAAGTGGTGACCCTACTGAAGAACACTTAAGAAGATGACGCACACTGAAGCTGAAGCCGGCGTACAGAAGCCACAGCAGCCTCCGCCGCCAGCTCCTCAACATCTGCCAGCCGTCGACACACATTTCCTCATCGACGAGTTACGACGAATCGGCCGGGAAATCGCCGAATTGCGATCGCGACATAGCGACCACCACCACAGCAGTCGCCCTCGCCGTTCGCAGACGAAAAACAGAAGCCGCAAGCCCTCGCCCATGCCGTACTGCCACAACCATCACCGCTACGGTATGGCCGCGAAGACGTGCACACCACCGTGCAGCTTCAAGCCATTCCATCGCCGTCGGAAAACTAAAAGTAACGCTGGCTGCGGCGGAAACCGGCGTTAACGAAAACTCACACCGCCTCTTCATAACCTACATACAATATACAACTTAAATAGGAAGTTTTATTTAACGTTGTCCAACCTAACTGGACCTATACCCTATTCATCCTAAAGCGTGATGTAGAGCATTGTGACGTCACTGGCGCGTGTTGCATGGTTGATTTTTTGAAGTGACTACTTATTACGGGAGGCTAAACCGCTTCGTAACGTAACGCGTTACGGCACCAGTCTGGCTTCCCTTTCTCTGACGCATACGGCAGCAGTAGGCAGGCTCCTCACTCACTGTAACCTACAGCGCTAATCGTATTTCGGACACGCTTCCTCTCTCTACTCAGTGTTTAGTGTGCGATAGACATACTGGAGGGCAACTCCGAAATCTGATTTTCGAAGTTCGTATCACACCGTCCCTCTCACTCTCAAATTAATAACTATTAGTGAGAGCGGAACGGCACGAAACGAACTTCGAAAATCGGATTTCGGAGTATAAGGCCTGTTAGTAACTTAGATGAGTTTATATCACTTCGGTCGGGCGTCCCGAGACGCACACGTTTATTATCTAACGATTGTTACGCAGGTGCTAATTAAGAATAAGAAGCTGCTGCCGATGGAGGCTAGTCCCACTGTTGGGCTGACCGGGGCCAGTTCCGCCCAGGGCTACGGAGGAGTCCTAGCGACTGCTTTTACCAGGTGAGTGGAGTAACTGAAGGGTCTGCATGCAGGCCTTTAGGTCTTGGGCACTGTATATAGTCTATTTATTCATACTAGATACTAAACTGACAATTGCAAATGTCTAAATTGTGAAATAATGATACCAGCTTTTATTGTTTAACTGGCTGTTGCCAGCGACTTCGTCTGCAAAGAATTCGTTTATCGCTATCCCGCGGGAACTACCGCAATTTTCCGGGACAAAAAGTAGTCTATGTGCTATTCCAGACTTTTCTCTATCTATGTGCCGAATTTCATCCAGATCCGTTGGGCCGTTCTGGCGTGATTGAGTAACAAACAAACATCCATCCATCCATACTTTCGCATTTATAATATTAGTTAGATGGTGTACCTACTCGAAACCATCGACAATGTTTGTGGTCTGGATACAAATGGTTTGGTCATGTTAATATTTTACACTAGCTTATACATACAAAAAATTATACTAAATTTGATTTCTAATTTTAACTTTCGATAGTGGTAGCACATCACTATTTATAAATTGCAAAAAAACAGACAACACACGTGTCATTTTAGTATCTAGATAGTAGTAATAAAAAGACTTTACACCTAAAACCTAAACCTTTTGCGGATGGTAGGGCCTTGTGCAAGGTCCGTCCGGATCGCTACCATCATCTTACTCGCTAATCCTGCCGCTAAGCAGCAGTGCTTGCACTGCTGTGTTCCGGTGTGGAGAGTAAGACAACCGGGGAAATTACGGGCACAAGAGGCATTTCATCTAAGTCCTCTAGGTTGGCAACCCATCTGCAATCCCTCCGGGGTTGTGGGTGTCTATGGGCAGTGGTGATCGCTTACCATCAGGTGACCCACTTGCTCGTTTGCCTTCCTATTCACATAAAAAAATATATTTTACACTAGCTTATACATACAATAATTTATACTAAATTTGATTTCTAATTTTATTAACTTTCGATGGTGGTAGCACAACACTATTTTTAAATTGCAAAAAACAGACAACACACGTGTCATTTTAGTATCTAGATCAGTGGTGGGCAAACTTTTTTCATGGCGGGCCAGAAAATTACAGATATTTCAGAGGAGGGCCAAAATTATTCCAAAATGCATTTTTTTTACACATGACGCATGAACTACGTGACTAGTCCAGCTGGCTCCTTTGCCTTTGCATCTATTATTCTATTTTATACAGCACCGTCTAAATATCTTCATCCTGTGCCATAACATAACACTCCATTTTGAAGGAACGCCGGCGGGCCGCATTGAATTCCTTTGCGGGCCGGAGCTGGCCCGCGGGCCGTAGTTTGCGCATCACTGATCTAGATAGTAATAATAAAAAGACTTTACACCTAAAAAAAGAAAGAAAAAAAGAAGTTTTCACTTCGAAAAATACAGAGAGCTAGAGAGAAAATATTTCCTCTTTTCAGATCAAACGGTGTCCGGCACACGAGCACTTCTCTCCCGGAGCAGGGTGTTCGCACCAGCTCGCTCTCGCAGCAGTCCAGCAGCCTGGCGGAGTACTTCTCTGACGAGGACTATGATGACGACGAGGAATTGGACGGTACATAGATAAAATACTTATTTTACACTAGCTAGGAAATATCAAATGAATCAAGAAATTTTTATTTCTTAATTTTTATGTTTACTTTTACGGTTTTACCGTTAGAAATTTAATTTCTAAACGACACTGAAAATTAGAACACATAGAAAAATCCGAAAAGTAAAGCTATGGCCGGGAATCGAACCCGGGTCCTCGTCATTCCGTGACGCGTGCTATACCCCTACACCACCCATAGCAGGTGAGTAAGCGTTCGAATTTTTCTATCTATTACTAACTGTCACGTGACCTTGTTACTATGCGATTATTTGTCGCGAAGCGTCATCTATTTGAATGATGTGTCTGTACGACACAATTACAAACTCCCGTGGAACATCTACTGCTCACCAGGGACGAGAGATGGCGCTGTTTTTCAAATGACACGAATGAATGATGTTTTTACACTAGCTGTTGCCAGCGACTTCCCCCTTATTCATAACCGCACTATAGGCCTCTGTTAACTTAGTAATCGTTTGTCCTTATCTGTCACTTTGACATTTACCTTTCACAGATAAGGACAAACGATTACTAACTTAGCAGAGGCCTATAGTGCGTTTATGAATAAGGGGTCTAGTCTTCAAAGAATTCGTTTATCGCTATCCCGCGGGAACTACGCAATTTTCCGGGATAAAATGTAGCCTATGTGCTATTCCAGACTTTTCTCTATCTATGTGCCAAATTTCATCCAGATCCGTTGGGCCGTTCTGGCGTGATTGAGTAACAAACAAACATCCATCCATCCATCCATACTTTCGCATTTATAATATTAGTTACATTTGTATTTTTTGTGTTATTTTTATTTACATTGAGTATTTAACATGAAACTACCTTGAGACTCAAACATAATTACAACAACCTGGATAACTCACGTATAAAAAGCCGAAAGAATGCTCGCTGCTCTGATGAAGGACTACGGATTAGTCCGAAACAATGTCGGAACATTCTTTCGGTTTCGTGTTGTAATTACATTGAGTACTGTTTTTAATTAATCTAGTTCGAATAAAAATTTCCTTAGAACTCCTTAGAACGACTTTGGTTTAGTTCGAATAAGAATTTCCGCCCGCTTCCTTTGTGATCTTTTTTTCTGTTTCTTTGAAGTAAGTTCCTAGTTGTTAATAACAACTTGTTATGCATTTTTGAAGAGCTAAGAAAACGGTTATGTTTTTAAATTAATCTGTAAGCCAAGTTTCATAACGTTTTTTTTTAAGGCATTTTAGTGGAAAAAGATCTAAAAAAATATTGAAACAATATCGTTTTATTTATTTATTTATTTATTCGGTACAATTACATATTGTAAACAACAACATAGCAAAACAACCTCCAACAACCTCCTCTTTTGGCCTCGCATTTTATAATTTGGCCCGATAATTGTCGTTTTAACATTGATAAATAACCAGCGTTTAATCGTTTTTATAAATCAGAAGAAAAAATTAGATTCAAACTTATACTTTATTCAATAAATTTTTAATATTGCATTTTTGACTTATTTTGAAAAAAGCTAAAAAACTTGATAACACAAAAATGGTTAACTTTTGCATAATACATATGGGGGTTAAAATTATCGCAAATAGTCACCCCTATCACCTCCTACCGAATATATGTCGAACTAGCTTCTGCCCGCGACTTCGTCTGCGTAGAATTAGCAATTGACATATTTATGGCTATCCCCCGGGAACTGTGCAATTTTCCGGGATAAAAAGTAGCCTATGTTTCAATCTAGGGTACCAGCTATCTTCGTTCCAAATTTTATCTAAATCCGTTCAGTCGTCTTAGCGTGAAGAAGGAACAAACATACACACTCACTCACTCACGTCACATCGTCACAAACTTTCGCATTTATAATATTAGTAGGATTACCAATAACCCTGTATACCTAGTTAAGAATTTATAATAGACCCGTTCATTTACTATCTCTTGTACCTATTCCAGAAAAAGAGCTCCATAAAATCCTGAATTCTATGGAAGACAAGTGCGGGCGAGCGTCTCTCTCCCTCTACCGCAGCCTCCGGCCGGACAACAAGCAGAGCAAACGGAGCAACCAGATAGCTAGAGAACTGAGCGACATGGTGACATACGTGCAGGTACGTACATACATACATTGCAACACAACAATACAATACAATAACTCTTTATTGAACACCACATATAACAATCAAAACGAAAAAAGGTATACAGAAGTAGTAAGGTAACAATAGGCGGCCTTATCGCTACAGAGCGATCTCTACCAGGCAACCATAACAGACTGGAGAAAAGAACAGATCTGAGCACTATATACACGTCTATATGCCTTACGGGAAGAGCCTGGTAACAAGACCTTAATGCCACGTTTATCATGATTGTGGGCGTATAGGAAAGGGGAATCAAAGTGATGGGTTGCTAGCATCGCCTATAACATGATTCCTAAGATTTTCGCCTTCCCTCGATGGGCTTTTACGTGCGCGGAAAGAGAAGCAGCTGGTACATTCTATATTTTTCTTAGCCCCGAGGCCAGCATGGAAGGCAGGTTTTTCAAAACAAGCCATATCAGCCATCTAATGCATTGTTTTGATTATAAAAGTGCTCAGATTGTCAAAGTGAGTCAGTGGTGTTACGATACGGGACGTGCTACTGTTAAGGCAGTCTCCAGATCGGTCGCCTGTGACACGCGTGCAGTGATTTTTTAATTGCCTCTTTGATAACATTCCTTGTTATTCATTTTATACTAACTAAATCACGTATTTGTCCCTTACGGGATTGACAGAGTAAAGAGAAGAGAGAAGGCCACCTCTAGCATGATTGTGGCCGTATAGGAGGAAAGGGGAATCTAATATATTTATTTTAATAGACAAACATACCATATTAAAAAAAAAATACATTAAATCTGTACAATAAATAATTGATTGATTGAACCGGAAGACGCAGTGTTGGCAGGCCTCCCACTAGGTGGACTGACGACATCGTAAAAGTTGCGGGAAACCGGTGGATGCAGGTGGCGAGTTGTCGTTCATTATGGTGTGCTAAGGGGGAAGCCTTTGATCAACAGTGGACGTCTTCAGTAAATTGCTAAATACTGTGTACAAAATTAATCTAAACCTAGCCTAACTTAAACTGCAAATAAAATACCCCTCCCAGGTCGCTGTCACTAATCTAATTAGTGATGGGTAAACAGCATCGCCTATAACATGATCCCTATGATTTTCACGCATTTAATACTTCCGAGATGAATATTCGCGTATTAAATTTCCGCTTGTTGTAGGCGATAAAGTTCCACGGTCTGAACCCGCTGTCTCCGCGCAGCTCAGTGAAAGCCAGCAAGGACAGCGCGCCCTGCAGCAGCTTCGAGTCCTCGGAGAGCAGCGACAGCACCGGCACGGTAAGTCATTCCATTACGTCACAGCTATTTTGACAAGTTAAGGCGCTGTAAACAGCAAATGACCTTGAGCAGCGCCACTCTTCACACATACGGTTCGCGTGTCTGTTAGTGAAAGAGAGGAAACTATTCCGGCAGCTTGGCGCGCGTCTAAAATCTTGCAAATAAGACACAAATAATAAGAAATAAAAAAGTATTGATTATTTGTGAAATATGACTCGTTAGCCGTTTAGGTATGAATATGTTGACTTCATGTTTTTAATTGCAGACACATACGTAGTGTAGCGACACTAGCGCCACCTAGTTGGCCGCTACATAACTACTACGACGCACGAGTAGCTAGCGCTAACTCTAGTGACAGCTGTCACATTGTTCTACATCGCGCTAACGAAGTTTCTCAACACGGATGCATATATACAACTTCCAACTCCCTTCCTTCGGACTTCGGTCCCCAGGCATAACATCTGCCTGGAGAGAGATCTCTCTCTTGTGGCACTCCCCCCAAACTGGTGACCCCGAGCATGAACGTCAGCGCAGCCTTCACATCTACATCATCGTGACGTCATCATCACTTCCACAAGCATTCGAGCAGCGAGTCATACAGCCAGCCAGCATCCACGGCTACTACGGGTATCCTGACCACCAGCATGCAGCGGACGCGCATTCCTGGTCAACACCCACAGCCTTCTCAGCGACCTTGGCACAGCACACTGCACCTCGGCCGGTCAGTAAGCAGAGACGCACTTCTCTCCTGGTCGACGCAGCAGCCAGCCACGACGCACACTGCACCACTCCGACTCACTGGGGCATCACCGCAGACAGTTCCGACTCACCGTGAACTATGCGGCATCTGGTTCCGACTCACTGGAACTTCCACTGGCCCGGCAAGCATCACAAGATGTATGGACGACTCATCCTGCTATCGACCTCCGGTCTCGGAGGGGAGTGATGTAGCGACACTAGCGCCACCTAGTTGGCCGCTACATAACTACTACGACGCACGAGTAGCTAGCGCTAACTCTAGTGACAGCTGTCACATTGTTCTACATCGCGCTAACGAAGTTTCTCAACACGGATGCATATATACAACTTCCAACTCCCTTCCTTCGGACTTCGGTCCCCAGGCATAACATCTGCCTGGAGAGAGATCTCTCTATCGTGCCACTCCCCAAAGTAGAAAAAATAAAGACAGAACCGTTTAATGATGATTTTAAGACCAATCTTTGCAATTATTTTCTATCGAGCCGATTTTGTTCAATTATGTATCGAGTCCGTCCAGCGCCTTTGATATATAATCAAAATTAACATTTTTTTTTGTGTGTAGTTTTTCTTTAAAAAGTGGTTGAGTAACATCAGTTTCAACAAAATTAGATAATGTCAGCCTCTTAAGGGATGGGCTTCCATATGTACATACATACATAATCACTTCTTTATCCCTTACGGAGTCGACAGAGCCTGTAACAAGCCTTTAGTATAGCATAGTTGCGTTTAGCATAGTTGTGGGTGTATAGGTGGAAAGGACAAAATAGTGATCGGTTGTAGTAGATAGTGTTTAGTGTAGTTTTGATCCTGACTAAAAAGCATTACTCAAATTTAGTTTGGAGTTTAAGAGGTGTTTCACAAGAAACGGTTTACAATCACTGATTATACAGTGTATCAGATACCCCCTAACAATAATCCACTGGGGTATATAACCATAGCTATAGAAGCTAAAAAAATATTTTGAAAAAAATTGGAGTATTTTTTTTTATATTTTCTATAGGAATGGTAATATTAACTGTAATCGTTCCTATAGAAAAAAAAAAAAAAATACTCAAATTTTTTTTTATATTTTTTTTAGCTTCTATAGCTATGATCATATACCCCAGTGGATTATTGTTAGGGGGTGTCTGATACACCCTGTAGTCTAATTTTACCACGGATACTTAGGCCCACTTGCAGAGTTCAGGGTTAAAAAATTAAATCGCTAACTCGGGGTTAGGTTTGACAGTTCCATACATTTTGACACTGCTTAGCCCCGGGTTAGCATCTAACACGGGGTCAAGTCGCTAACCCTGGTCCGTGCAAGTGGCCCTTAGTCAATTAGAGATAGCTTTACAACATTCACCTATCGATCGTCACGTCTAGTTTTTTTTCTTTTTTATTAGGAAGGCAAACGAACAACCTAGAGGGCTAAGATGAAATGCCTCTTGTGCTCGTAATTTCCCCGGCTGTCTTACTCTCCACTGTCTTATTTGACCACCTTTTCCAGCAACTCGCGCAAACCCGCGGCCGCTGCCTCAACGCGCCCGCAGTTCACCACCCCTGCTACCGCTGCAGTTCTGTCAATGAGGCAATCGGCAAGAAGATCTGCCGCAAGCATCCGCTGGCTCTCGTGGCTCATACGGAGACGCAGCTTGTAAGGACTTACCCCGCCGGGTGAGTGGTTATAATATATCTGTAGGATTTTGTACTATTAAAAAAAAGCTACGGGTAGCACTCCGAGAGTGCCGGCCGAAGTGAAAACAGCGGCTTAGATTAGATTTTAATGTTGTAACCTCGATGGTGCTCAAGACGCGTACCGTACCGGCCAGTTTAAATTATTTATATTGACAGACCTCTAACAATGTGCTGATGCCCTAGTACTTTTGCTCCACGACTCAACAAAAAACACTTCAAAAATAAGCTCTTATAGGATCTAATATCCTGGTACTTAAACTCTCTCTCCGTCTTACGCCTGACGCGATTTAACATTTTTTACCCATCACAAAAAGTGATCAACACTGCTAAAGAAGTTTTTTGCTCCAAAAATAGTTTATTCAAAAGAAGAAATGTTATAAAGAAGAGCTTACTGATGGTTCCACACTAGGCTAGGCCTGTCACGTGACCACCGGATTCAGGGTACTTTCATACTTAAAGACAAAAACAACTATGGCTAGAAAAGTAGGTGAAGCAATTTTACAGCTAAGATACACAAGTCAGGGTAGAATGGGTTCGTCCGTTAAACGAATTATTATACTAAAACTAAGCCATTTGAAATTCGCCTCTGTGAAGGCAGGGCAGAGGGAGGGGGGGTATGTGAGTTGTAGGGGATGGTGGGTTATACAGGATGTCTTAAAATTGCTCCGGTAGACAGCAAGTGGTTTAGTTAGATTGACTAAATATTTCTGTTTATCGATACTATTGTTTTTGCTTGAAATATCGGTGCTCTACTAAAAGACCGGCTAGTCTAATTCAAGCATATCTTTTCAGCCTAAGAATAGACTCGTCGAACTTCGACCCGGTTATATTCTGGTGTTGCGGCGTGCAGCTGGTGGCGCTCAACTACCAGACAGAGGACGCCGCCATGGCGGTCAACGCCGCCATGTTTGAGAGCAACGGCTCTGTCGGCTTTGTGAGGAAGCCTGCTGTCATGTGGGATCCTAGCCACATCGCTTACAGGAGGTACGTAAACACGTACCCTCATTCATAAACGCTCTATAGGCTGCTAACTTAACAATCGTTTGTCCTTATCTGTGAAAGGTAAATGTCAAAGTGACAGATAAGGACAAAATGCAATGCATCAGCAGTCAGAACCAGTTAATGAGTGGCGGTGATCACTTAACATCGGGTGAATCTGATGCCCGTTTGTCGCCTTTTAGATATGAAAACAACAGCTAGTGATTAATGTAGTCTATGGACATAGCAAAGGCGAAAATAAAGAGAAAGAAGCTACGTATAAGATAGGATGTAAGACAAATACTTTTGGTTAAGGAGTAAAGATAAAAAATGAATAAAGTATTTATTCGTGACCTTTCTCAGATTCAATCCGATGGAGAAAGAGTTCGACGGCATTCACGCTGCGCATCTTACTCTCTCTGTCATCTCTGGGCAGTATGTCGCCGAGAACGTGTATTCCTTCTACAACGCCTTCGTTGAGGTAATATTATCTTAGCATGAATTTGCACTAGAGATTTTGATTTAACATTTCATAAATTTTCTGACAAATGTATACATAAATCACGTCTCTATCTGACGGGGTAGACAAGAGCCTGAGGAACATCGAAATAATGATGGGTTGCTAGCATCGCCTATAATATGATTCCTAAGATTTTCTCCCATTCACTCGATGGTTATATGATTAATGTTATGTTTAACTTAGCATTTCATATTGCTGTAGGAAAAACGTCTCAAATGCATCGTGTTATATCAACATGTCGTCTTGAGTTGGTTACAGTTGGATTTGTGTCATACAACTTGATTTATTTACTAGACACAGCGGGCTGGGTTTTTTATTTTTTTATTTAAGCCTTTTTATTCCGAATTCGCTATAATTTCAGTAAGTACATGTTGTTGTTATTGTCGTTTATTTATTAAATTGTCGCGTAATTCGGCGTGCCTCATGGCATAGGCCTCCTCCGTGTATTGGAGGGTTTGGGCTATAGTTCCCACGCGCGCCCAGTGCGAATTGGGAACTTAACACACACCATTGAATTTCTTCGCAGATGTGTGCAGGTTTCCTCACGATGTTTTCCTTCACCGAAAAGCTCATGGCAAATTACAAATGTAATTTTCGCACATAAATTCCGAAAAACTCAGAGGTGCGAGCCCGGGATTTGAACCCACGACGCTCTGCTTGAGAGGCCACAGGTCAAACCACTAGGCTACCACGGCTTTTTTTATTTTTAGCGGGCTGGGTATATATGTATGAAAACATACACGAGTCGTACCTACATGTCTACAGTCAGTGACCTCTTAGAATGCCATTGGGGGTTGCTTTTTGTCTCACTCACTCTTATGGGCTTGATACTTGAATAGAACCCGAAACCCGAATAGTATTCTAAAATCACACGTATTGTAGCTGTATGTTTGTTATTGAATTTGCTGCAGAATCATGATGATAATGAATATGATCATAAAATATTTACATTTATTTTGAAGGTAGTTGATGTACAATAAAAAATACCAATAAAAGGTTGGGAAAATATACGAATGTGGGTACATTATGTTTATTTATGGGTTTTCAAATCAGTACGACGTTGGTTTGCAAATGCATTGTGCTCTCTAACTTTGAGAATGATCCCGTAGAGGGATCGAAACGCGCGTCAGTGTTTGTGTGGTATAAGGGATAATTAAGTTTCTGAGATTTATGTGTTTATGTGGCAGTAGTGGAGGTAGGGTTTGCATGCAAACATACATATTTCGCACAGGATTGGTTATCTTGCACGTGAGTAACGGATTAGTATTTTATGTTCATTAAAATGGACCTCCGCAAAGTAACGCCAAATTCAATAAAATGTTTGATACTGAATATGACGATGGTGGTAGTGGTGATAATCATGTTCATAGCAATCACGAAAATGATCGTAGTCTTAATGATGATGATGACGATGGTGAAGATAATGTCATAATAGTCATTATTGTATTTATTTTGACGCAGGTGGAAGTGTTGGGAGTGCCAGCGGATTGCAGGAAACTCCGCACGAGAGCTGCCAGACGGAACGCGCTCAACCCCGTTTGGCATGACACATTCAATTTTAAGGTCAGTTGGGATATATTCAAATTCATAACACTGTAGTTTATGCACTTAAGTAATCTAAGCTCCAAAGTGGAAAGATTTAACATAAATACATACATACAGTCACGCCTCTTTCCCATAAGGGTAGGCAGAGACTACTTTGTTCCATTTGCTACGATCCTGACATACCTCTTTCGCTTCATCCACATTCATCAATCTCTTCATACATGCTCGTCGGTTCCGGGTACTCCTAACCTGCCCTTCTTCAAAACGTCTCTTATTTGGTCCAGGAACGTCCGTCTAGGCCTTCCCCTCCCAACGCACTCATTCACACTACCCATATAAATCTGTTTAGTTAATCTTCTTTCATCCATCCATTTCGTAGAGATACGTGACCAAACCAACTAAGCATACTTCTTTCTATCCTAGTCACTATATCTTCTTTCACACCAGCACGTTCCCGTTCCCTTATCACACTATTCGTTATTAAAGATTTAAATATGCGAATATTGACCTCGGAGGTCTTGAATGAATAATAAGAAATGTCTATAGAATCAGACGATTAACAAGTCAGTGTGCACGTCAGGCATAGGTGACTGATTGAGAGAGGCTGTCGTAACTATAGCACGTAGCAACATCGCACTATCTGCTGCTCTGGCTATTCATAATCCAGCCTATACATGTCCCACTACTGGGCACAGGCCTCTTCTCAGATTGAGAGGGCTTAGGTTCCTATGCTCATAGTAAATTTCAAATGTTTTTCTTACATAAATTTAGAACAGACCATACACACACATCTATATGGGGAGTGTGGAAGGCCTCTAGATGGACGTTCTTGGGCCAAATAGGAGACGTTTTGTAAAATAGGCAGGTCAGGAGTACCCGAAACCGGCGAGCATGTACATGTATGAAGAGATTGATGAATGTGGATGAAGCAAAAGAGGTATATCAGAATCGTAGCAAGCGGAACAAAGTAGTCTCTACCTACCCCTATGCGAAAGAGGCGTGACTGTATGTATGTATGTAAATTCATAAAAACTCAGGTGTGAGCCCACGACCCTCTGCTTGTGAGGCCATAGGTCGAACCACTAGGCTACAACGGTTTTTTTGGCATTGCTTTTGGCTGCTCGCTTTCGCTGATTGCAGAAATATTGCAAGCCCAAATGAAGATATCTTGCCACTAATCTAACTAATATTATAAATGCGAAAGTATCGATGGATAGATGGATGGATGGATGGATGGATGGATGTTTGTTTGTTTGTTTGTTACTCAATCACGCCAGAACGGCCCAACGGATCTCGATGAAATTTGGCACATAGATAGAGAAAAGTCTGGAATAGCACATAGGCTACTTTTTATCCCGGAAAATTGCGTGGTTCCCGCGGGATAGCGATAAACGAATTCTTTGCAGATGAAGTCGCTGGCAACAGCTAGTTAATAAGACGACCGAATAACCTAGTGGTTAGAGAACCTGACTATGAAGCTTGGGATCCCAGGTTCGATCTCCGGTCGGGGCAGATATTTGTATGAAAATACGAATGTTTGCTCTCGAGTCTTGTATGTTTAATATGTATTTAAGTATGTATTTATCTATATAAGTATGTTTATTCGTTGTCTTGTACCCATATTAGCTTTGTTTGGTTTGGGACTCGGCCAATTGGTGTCAATGTCAATTGTTCCAAGTTATTATTATTAATAATAATTTCATCGGCTTTCCTACTCTCGTTATTGTTATTTAAAACTAAATGGTAGTGTCATTAATAACTTAATTTGACGTGTTATTTGCATCATCTTTCAGATAAACTTCCCCGAGCTAGCTCTGATCAGGTTCGAAGTGTATGACGCTGACACAAACTATATGCTGTCCCAGCGAGTGATACCGCTGCAATGCCTTCGTCCCGGTTACAGGCACGTGAGGTTACGGTGAGTCATCATTGTCATTAGCGTCTTCATCATCACCACTATCAGAATCATCATCTTCAACATTTTGGTCTCAAGAGCTGATATTTATCAGAGTTAATTTATTATGTCTACGAAAACATGTATGTTCAACGATATCCTATGAAATTACTAGACTCTTCAAATTTGGCATGGAAATAGGTGATTATAATAGTAAAAAACAGTTTTAAGGATTTTTCGGAAATTCCCACGAGAACGGGATAAAACGGGATTTTTCATCTTGCCAATCGTAGAAAGCTGAAATTCGACATGTATGTGTGTAGGGAAGCATTAAGAGACAAGTTCCCGAAATTCCCACGGGAACGGAAAAAACGGGACTTTTTGTTTTATTGGTTGTAGAAAGCTGAAATTCGGCATGTAGGTTGCTTGAAGAGTATAGAGGAGTATTAAGAGAGGACTTTCCAAAATTCCCACGGACGGGATCGGAAAAAATGGGATTTTTCGTTTTACTGGTCGTAAAGCTGAAATTTGGCAAGCGGGTTCCTTGAGGAATGTATGGGAGCATTAAGAGAGCATTTCCCGAAATTCTTACGGGAACGGGTAAAAAACGGGATCGAAATATTCACGTGTGTGTGTGTGTGTGTGTGTGTGTGTGTGTGTGTGTGTGTGTGTGTGTGTGTGTGTGTGGGTTTGTTTGTTACTTTCTTCACGCCAAACGGTTGGACAGATTTGCATAAAATTTGGGACGGAGATAGCTGGCACCCTAGATTAACACATAGGCTACTTTTTATCCCGGATAAATGAATGGGAACTATTCCGGAAAATCGCATAGTTTCCGCTGGATAGCGATAAACATGTGAAAGGTCATAGCTGCCTAGAGTTGCAACGTAAATAATTATTGCGGAAATAACTATAAACATCAGTTTTTAATCTAATTCTACGCGGACGAAGTCGCGGGCAGAAGCTAGTCATTGACATAATTATTGATAACATTTCTCTTTTCCCAGTTCACCAACCAACCAGCCTCTTAACATGGCGTCTCTGCTAATCTTCTCTCGCTGCGGCCAAGAGGAGGCCGGCGAGAGCTCCCGCGCGGAGCCCGAGCCGCGCTCCCCGCAGGCCCGGAGGAAGATACACTTCCTGGTGGTCCATGCTGTGAGACGCCGGGAGCCTTACTCCATACTGAGGGTCACGAGAGACACCACGGCCAACGAGGTAAACATGGCGTCTCTTCTGGTCTTCTCGCGTTCCCCGCAGGCCCGGAGGAAGATACACTTCCTGGTGGTCCATGCTGTGAGACGCCGGGAGCCTTACTCCATACTGAGGGTCACGAGAGACACCACGGCCAACGAGGTAAACATGGCGTCTCTTCTGGTCTTCTCGCGTTCCCCGCAGGCCCGGAGGAAGATACACTTCCTGGTGGTCCACGCTGTGAGACGCCGGGAGCCGTACTCCATATTGAGGGTCACGAGGGACACCACGGCCAACGAGGTAAACATGGCGTCTCTTCTGGTCTTCTCGCGTTCCCCGCAGTCCCGGAGGAAGATACACTTCCTGGTGGTCCACGCTGTGAGACGCCGGGAGCCGTACTCCATACTGAGGGTCACCAGGGACACCACAGCCAACGAGGTAAATGGCGTCTCTTCTGGTCTTCTCGCGTTCCCCGCAGGCCCGGAGGAAGATACACTTCCTGGTGGTCCATGCTGTGAGACGCCGGGAGCCTTACTCCATACTGAGGGTCACGAGAGACACCACGGCCAACGAGGTAAACATGGCGTCTCTTCTGGTCTTCTCGCGTTCCCCGCAGGCCCGGAGGAAGATACACTTCCTGGTGGTCCACGCTGTGAGACGCCGGGAGCCGTACTCCATATTGAGGGTCACGAGGGACACCACGGCCAACGAGGTAAACATGGCGTCTCTTCTGGTCTTCTCGCGTTCCCCGCAGTCCCGGAGGAAGATACACTTCCTGGTGGTCCACGCTGTGAGACGCCGGGAGCCGTACTCCATACTGAGGGTCACCAGGGACACCACAGCCAACGAGGTAAATGGCGTCTCTTCTGGTCTTCTCGCGTTCCCCGCAGGCCCGGAGGAAGATACACTTCCTGGTGGTCCATGCTGTGAGACGCCGGGAGCCGTACTCCATACTGAGGGTCACGAGGGACACCACGGCCAACGAGGTTAACATGGCGTCACTTCTGGTCTTACATAGTAGAAAACAAAGTCGCTTTCCGCTGTCTGTCTGTCTGTATGTATGCTTAGATCTTTAAAACTACGCAACGGATTATGATGCGGTTTTTTAATAGATAGAATGACTCAAGAGGAAAGTTTAGTTTAGTTATACATACATATTATACCGTGCGAAGCCGGGGTGGGTAGCTAGTTCCTGAAAAATAGTATGACACATTATGGCTATGTTATGGCTTCGGCCCTTTAGAATCCCTCTAGTCGAATAAGCAAACAGCGTTCAATTCGTTGTAGCTCAATTCATATGTCATAACTATCCCCTCACCTCCCTCTTTATAGGGGAACCTTGGACTTTCTTAATAATGCCCTTTCATTAAGATAAGATAATTATTTATTGTTTAAACTGTGTACAATAGGTTTTATAAGTAAATTTAATTTCAACAGTCGCCTCTTTCGGACGTACAATATGTCATACAATTAATTAGTGCTGTACAGAAAAGTATTCGCTAAGATTATAAAAACACTCCAGCAATAGCCACTTTTTAAGTTCTTTTTTAAATTTGCGTTGTTCAAGAGACAATACATTTAGGCAAGTGATTTAAAATCCTAATACCTGTAACATAAGTGTTTTTTTAATTAAATAGCTAAATGGCCGCACTGTGCAAAAGTCATATTTGTATTGAGATCGAACATTTCCCTTAGCGTCATCTCTTTTGGTACTGACCTCATTGTTACTGATCACGTCAATTGACAACATTTCATTTTTATAACACCTGAAAATGTGTATATGGTTCGAAAGCATTTTGCCTCTTGATCACTGCAATATGATTATATAATTTTAATATTGCTTATTGTAGAAAATAAAAATTAATTAAAAACATGTCTTAATTTGACCAATTCTACCACGGGATAGGTGAAATGCCTATGCCTTTTTCACGAGAAAAAATAAGCGACCATAATTTTGTATTTGACAACTTCAAAGTACAAGGGCGGCAACTCTGAAATTCTATTTTGAAGTTCGTTGCATACCTTCTCTCTCACTCTCAAGTTAATGACTATATTAGTATGAGCGGAACAACACGAAGCGAACCTCGAAAATCGAATATCGGAGAATAAGGCCTGACATTGACAATTTGAAATTGTCGTCAGTTTTTTTTCTATACAGAAAAGACAAAAGGATAAGTGTCTATTCTGTGATAGTATCGGAGTTACGCCCTTTTAGAATAAGCAAAAATTTATAAATTAATTATAAATTAAATACAATCCCTAGCGAAAAATTAAACTGTCAGCATGTTCATCTTTTCAAACAAAATACAGAGAACCATTAAAATTATAGGCTCAGAAATATGAAATGTTGTCAGGCAATCGCCCAATGCCTGACGAAGGCGGGCGTGTGCCGCTCCTCGCGCGGCAACTACGTGCTGGTGGAGGAGGTGCCGTCCCGCACGCCCACGCAGCGGGTGCTCGCGCCGCACGAGCGCGTCATGCGCGCCGCCGACAGCCGGCCCGGCGCACGCCTGCTGCTGAAGAAGGTCGGCGACGACCCCAGCAGCCGCGCCTGGCTCACCAGCATACGGTAAGGAGTGGCTCGCCGTAAGTACAGCCCAGCGAGGCGGAGAGGTGACATGAGATATAAAGACTGTACACGACAAAAAGTGCGCATGAATGATATACTTAGTGTAACTTTGCTCTAAACAATAATTTTCAAGCAGCACTTTTTTCAAATGATCAGTGATTATTGTAACTACATAATAAAAATACAATCATAATAAAAGTTGTTAAGTCATCTGTGAGTTTTAATTTCATATATTATACTGTGCCTAAATTACTTTGTCCAGCGTTTTTCGACAGTTTTTACTAGGTTATTATGTTAAAAATACATATACATATTTTCAAATTGGACTATCCACTTTATAATTTATTACATTGTCTTTTCACAATAACTAACATTTTTATAATTGACTTCAAATTTAGGGAGTTTGGAGGTGTTTCAGCTTCCCATATAAAAACTACTTTTATTTGGTGCTTGGGGTAGAAAGTATTCCCAACTACCCCAAGTAGAAAACAGTTATATTATGAAAATTTATGGAAACATAATATCGTAGTATAAAACAGCTTGTGAAAATATAAATAAAATTGTAGCAATAATTTGGAAAACGAGTGAATTTATCAAATAGCGCTAGACAAAGTAATTTAGGCACAGTAAAATGTATGAAGCTAAAACTCACAGACCACAATCATGTTATCGTGTAACAACTGGTTGTATCATGATATGTGCCATAGAAGCGACACGAGGCAGGGCAGAGAAACAAGAGACATGTGAGGCGGTATTGCTGATATTCAGAGAGCGATTAAGTATATTGATCGAGTCGGCATTTAGAAGACAATAAACATTTCTTACGTCATCAGGTCGAATTCGAACGATCGGCCTCCGGCGCGCAGCTCCCCACCGGACGGCGAGGAGGCGCCGCGCAAGCCTCCGGACAGCTTCCTGGTCTGCGTGCACAACGTGTCCCACGAGATACCCTACGCTATACTCAAGGTGAGACACAGAAATACTTAACCGAATTGAGTGGCAGTGGTAGGGATAGGATAGAATAGAATAGAATAGTTTATTTGCTAGAATACATTCACGAATAGGGTACAGGATGTTATGGTAGATAGAAAACAGTATAGTATTCAGTCGACACAAGAAACTTACAAGCAAATTACAATTTTCTGCTCCGGTATGTAAGCTTCAAGATTATACAATATTAAATAATAATAGAATGGCAAATCATAATTAAAATTAAAAATCATCATTAAATATTCAAACAAAATATTAAAATTAAACATAAATAAAAATAATAAATTCAATTAGTGCTATTACATATAAGATAATCATTTAAAATCTTGAAATTCTCTTATGGTATAAAAACAACATTCCAACAGCCATTTGGTAAGTTTTGTCTTAAATTCTTGACCTTGCAAAGTCCTCAAATGAAACGGTAGGGCATTGTACAACAATATGCACATGTTGTAGGCTTTCTTCTTGTAAATAGCACTACTACAGCGAGGTTGATGTAAGAGACCCCTGTACTGCGCTCTCTCTTTTCTATGACAACATATCAGTTCATCTCTTTTTCTCGTAGACTACATTCAAAGTTATACTGATTTTGGTAGACCTCAGCTGCTATATTTCTACCCCGTGGTCTTCTGTGGAGCCCTGGGCGTCTGCCTGGACCACTTCGAGAACCTTCGCACTGACACCACACCTACTAACTCTAATTTTACAAAGCAAACACGCTATAGAGACGACCACAAATATCACGACATGTCTAGTGTGTGTGTGTTAAGACCCATCAGTTTTTTTTTTTCAGGTGCCTTTAAGTGCAACGGCTTCCTATATCGTCCACCAAGCGTTGACAAAGGCTCGTTGTCATGACGACCCTAAAAGGTAACTATGCTTTAATTAAACCACATACTATTTAATGACGGGATCTGTCTACCCCAGACAGAGCTAAAGTAACAAGACCTAAAAGCCACGTTAAGCATGATTGAGGGCGTATAAGTGAAACGGGGAAACAAAGTAGAGACAGGTTACTAGCCGCATCGTCTATAACATGATTCCTAAGATTTTTGCCTATTCCCTCGCTAATATCACCAACAATAACATCAAAAAATCAAAATTAGTAGCAATAATAATAAAACCAAGAAATAAATACCTTTTTTACAATAAGTAATGCTTTATTGTACAAATATAAATAAACAGACACAAACAACAACACAGACAATAAACGGAAACATCAATATGTAATGTGAGAGTAGTCACGCTCACGACATGCATTGTTTTGATTAAAAAAGTATAAGTTTTGATTATAAGAGCTTTAAATAGTTGGTCAGCAGTGCGACGACGCGGGCCGTACTGTGTTTAGGCAGTAACTCAGAATCGATTACCAGTGCCAGACGTGCACACTAACCCCCATATTCATAAACGTTCTATAGGCTTCTGCTAACTTTAGTAACCGTTTCTCCTTATCTGTGAAAGGTAAATGTCAATGTGACAGATAAGGACAAACGATTGTTAAGTTAGCAGATGCCTAGAGAACGTTTATGAATTAGGGGGCAAGTGATTTCTTTAATACACCAAAACTCAACAAAGTTATATAATAAAGTTTTTTTATTCTATTACAATACAAATACTCTTTATTGGACACCACAAATCAGTACAAAACAATACAGAAACAAAGAACAAAGAAACAAACAAAGTATACAATAGGTCTATTCTAATTTGTAGACCGATTTTCAGTCAAACTTTAGTCCTATAGTGTTTCTGTATGGTTTTTATTTGTTGTTTCAAGATTTGTGCTGGTTGAGGAGTTGGAGTGGGGGGGACGCGCAGGCGCTGGGCCGCAGCAGCGAGCGCTGGGAGACGACGAAGTGGTCTACGCAGCACAAGTGAGTGTTTTTTACGACCGGATTGACGGCCAGATAACCTAGTGGTTAGTGACCCTGACTATGAAGCTAGAGGTCCCGGGCTCGAATCCCGGTAAGGGCATGCATTTGTATGTTGAATACGAATGTTTGTACCCGAGTCATGGATATTGTATGTATTTATCTAAATTACATTATATACGTATGTTTATCCGTTGCTTGGTACCCATAGTACAAGCCTTGCTTAGTTTGGGACTGGGTCAATTGGTGTAATTTGTCCCAAGATATTTATTAATTATTATTTATTTATTTATTTAGGGTTCTGTACCTCAAAAGGAAAATCGAAACCGACATAGGATCACTCTGTTAATCCGTCCGTCAAGACCCTTTTTCTCAGGAACACGTAAAGGTATAAAGTTAAAATTAATACCAACTAAAGTTATGAAAAAATCAACGCTTACACTGCTTTTCACAGTGCATTGGTTTATCTGTTATGCTGTGAAATTTAATGAAATAAATAAATATTATGTCAATTAACTCAATTTAAAGATTTAGTCATTGGAAAATGCGTTGCCATGCAATTGGCCGTCCTCCTGTAAGGTCTAAATTACAAAAAAAAAGTTTATCTACTTATGTAAATAAGCAACATAAAATGACCTCGCACTGCCTACATTTCGCTTAGGAACAGGGCTTTACTAACACTGGATTTCATCACTTGCTGAATTCGTACGGAACCCTTAGTACGCGAGTCAGTCTCTCACTTTGCCGGTTTTTAAGCGTAAGGAAAATATCCTTTACATTAAATGATGAAATCATTTATCTACAAACTAGCTGTTGCCCGCGACTTCGTCTGCAAAGAATTCGTTTATCGCTATCTTGCGGGAATTTTCCGGGGTAAAATGTAGCCTATGTGCTATTCCAGACTTTTCTCTATCTATGTGCCGAATTTCATCTAGATTCGTTGGGCCGTTCTGGCGTGATTGAGTAACAAACAAACATCCATCCATCCATCCATTCATCCATATTTTCGCATTTATAATCATTTATTATCTACAAATTAGACAGTGCAAACTCTAACATATTCCTAAGAGCGAGTGGGCGAGCGCTCCATGAGGAAGGACTACGGATTAGTCCGAAATATGTCGGGCATTACTCGGCTTATACGTGAGTTATCCGTTTTTGTAATTATAATTATTATTCCTACGTCGTATTATACAGGCCAGTTGGAAGACGCTGGGGCGTTTCGTGCTGCAAGAGAAGGGCAGTTGCGCTGCGGTGCCGCGCCACCGCGCCGCCATCGCGCGGATACAGCGCGGGCTTAGCATCACGCGCGGCGCCATCACCGGTGAGTCATCATCATCACAGGCAACAATAGTCGATTAAGCCTCAGGCATAGAGATGTAGACAATTTGTAGGTTGCCTTTTGAAACGAGCGAAGCAAATGAAGAATACTCAGTGAATATTGCTTAGGTAATATAAATAAATGTTAAACTCGCGTCAGACGTAAGTACCAGGACATCAGGTTCAGGATCCTCTAAGAGCTTATTTTGGTATACGAATGAAGCTAGAGTCGCGTTCGGTTTTTGAAATGTGTGTTGATTTCGTCGCTTTAATGTATATGCGTTTGGCCTAGTGGTATAAGGTGTGGAATAACAGTGCGTTCTCTCATGTGACCGCAGTTCAAATCTCTCGTGTCTTTTTTTTCTTTTTGCGCGAGTGTGCGTGTGTAGTTTTCACTTGTGCCGGCACTCCCGGTGTGCTGCGCTACCTGGTGTTTTTTTGTACTATATATTTACAGGCTACGTTATATAATTTTCCAGGTGGATCACCCTTTCCTTTGGGAAGCAGTTTCATCTCGAGCGAAGCAAGCGAAGCAAAACCACCTGTGCAAGCCTCCTACGGTGATCCGACGCATTGCAGGTAAATATTTACTTACTTATTCATAAACGCTCCATAGGCTTCTGCTTACTTAGCAATCGTTTGTCCTTATTTGTGAAAGATATATGTCAAAGTGACATAAGGACAAACAATTGCTAAGTTAGCAGAAGCCTAGAGAGCGTTTATGAATACGGGGGCAAGACTTTAGCTACTTTTGAGGCTTAGTTTCAAATTGAGCAAATAGCAATCCTTGATTGTGGGTAAATAAAATACTTCTAAAAATAACCTACTATTATTGTTTTTTCAGAAGAGTATCAACCACGCCCTTGGGCAAAGGCATAGGGCGGGCGAAAGGGCATTCTGACAAAGATGTCAAGTCCTTTATGCAACGAAGGGCAGCCTCAAGAGAGGTTAGTCGTTAGTCACATATATTCATCATCATCATCATCACCAGCCTATACATGTCCCACTGCTGGGCACAGGTCTCCTCTCAGAATACATATATTACATGCTAGCATTTGCCTGCTTCTTTCTTTGTCTTTTTTATGTATGACTTGCTTCTGCCTGCGACTTCGTTCGCGTAGAATTAGATTTAAGAACTGTTGATAGTTATATTCTGCAATAATTATTTACGTTCCGAATCTGGGCTAGCTACGACCTTTGACATGTTTATCACTATCCCGCGGGAACTATGCAATTTTCCGGGATAAAAGTAGCCCTTGTGGTAATCTAGGGTACCAGCTATTTCCGTTCCAAATTTTATCCAAATCCGTCCAGCCGCATACGCGTGCAAATACAAACAAACAAACTTTCGCCTTTATAATATTAGTGTGATATGCATGCTTTTGATCACAATCACGGCTAATGGTAAGATTAGATATGATTTGAAGACGGCCTGATTGTAGCGTTCACGGAACAGACGCTGCCTGCGTAGAAGTCACCAGAAAGAGGCTTTTGCAACAAGAGCTGTTTTTAAGTTTAACTTTATGTAGATAAATAGTTAGATCGTTTATTTGATACTGCAATACACACAATCAAGTTAAAAATAACAATAAAAAAGAAAAACAAAAAATTACACATCAGACTTAACTTAAGTATTTTATTGTGTGCGTTGCAGCAGTGCAAAAGGGCCATGGCTCAGTGGTCAACATTGCTCGTAGGAGCAAAATACTGATATTCTGCCACAACCCAAGGACCGAAAACGAATTAATTAATCTGCGAGTACAGTAAATTCTAAAATAAAGCAAACAGTGCTAATAGCATAAGAGTTTAGTGTGTAAGGTAATAGTATGTAAGGAAAATTGATTTTTTCTGCCATTCTCTCAATGACATTAGTCTTGTACAGAAAGCAAACAGTCATTAAATGCATTGTTTTGACTATGAAAGTTCTAAGTTCTAGGTCATTCAGTAGTGTGACGATACGGGACGTGCTACGGTTAAGACAGTCCAGAACGGTCACCGGTGCCAGACGTGCACACTGAGTGTTATTTTGTAATATCGCACATAAATTCCTAAAAACTCAGATTCCTAAGAACCCACGACCCTCTGCTTATGCGTATGTGTATGTATTTACTTTATTTGTATGTATTTACTTTGACGACCGGATAGCCTAGTGGTTAGTGAACCTGACTATGAAGCTTGTGGTCCCGGGTTCGACCCCCGGTCGGCGTAGATATTTGTATTGATGAATACGAATGTTTGTGCCCATGTCTTGGATGTTTAATATGTACTTATTTAAGTATTTATAATATATCTATATAAGTATGTTTATCCGTTGTCTAGTACCCATATTACAAGCTTTGCTTAGTTCGGGACTGGGTCAATAGCTACAAATGCCATCGTGTACCACAGATTCAAGCAGCATTTTTTTTCTAATTTGATATGTCATTGGCGTACTGCTTACTGCCGTATAGGGGCCGCCGAGTGACTGAGTAAAATGTTTTTATTTTTATAAAACATATGGCTCGACGGAAAAATCTGAAACTTTTTTCCGTAGCTAAGGATGGTTATTCCTATCAATAGAAAAATCACCAAGCACTTTTAAAATAATCATCCATTCCCAAATGGTGTAATTTGTCCCATGATATTTATTTATTTACTAGCTGTTGCCTGCGACTTCGTCTGCAAAGAATTCGTTTATCGCTATCCCGCGGGAATTTTCCGGGATATAAAGTAGCCTATGTGCTATTCCAGACTTTTCTCTATCTATGTGCCGAATTTCATCCAGATTCGTTGGGCCGCTTTGGCGTGATTGAGCAACAAACAAACATCCATCCATCCATCCATCCATCCATCCATCCATACTTCCGCATTTATAATATTAGTTAGATTAGATTATTTATTTATTTCGTTCCAGGTACATTCAGAAGGTGAGACTGGTGGTTCGTTGGGTGCGGAGGCGTTGGCGGCGCAAGTGGCTCGCTTCAAGAGGGTGTCGCTGCGCAAACTGAGGGCCTGGCGATCCTGAGTGTGGCAGGTAACTAAGCACCAGTGGCGGAGCGTGACAAACTACCGACCACCCACCCGACCCTGGACAAAAAAAAAACACTTTTACTTCAGAAAAAAAAACAGAATTCTACATATGGTATTTTCATTCTTGCCTGTCCTATTTGGTAAACAAAATCCTAACCTCAATGTGCAAATTTTTGTAAAGAATAAGGTGTATTATGTTATCAAATAAACCTGAGGCAATATTTTGTACATAATTTTGCTGATATTTTATCTCCAGTTCCTTTATTTACGATGAAATAGTTAAAAAATAACAAAAATGAGAAGTTTTGAGGTTAGAATTTTGTTTACCAAATAGGACAGGTAAGAATGAAAATACCTTACATACATACATACATACCGTCACGTCTCTTTCCCACAGAGGTAGGCAGAGACTACTTTGTGCCACTTGCTACGATCCTGACATACCTCTTTCGCTTCATCCACATTCACCAATCTCTTCATACACGCTCGTCGGTTTCGGGTACTCTGGACCTGGTCTTGTACTCCGAAATTCGATTTTCGAAGTTCGTTTCGTGCCGTTCCGCTCACACTAATAGTAATTCATTTTAGAGCGAGAGGGACGGCATGTCACGAACTACGAAAATCGAATTTCGGAGTAGCCCCCCTGATCTGGCTGAACATAATCTTTCTGCTCCGTTTTTATTATATATAAAATCGATGCCATGGTTTCTAACAACAGGTTCCCCTATCTCTTATAGTTTTTGGCTTGTCCCTACTACATTTGAATTGCTAGTTTAATTCAAGGTATTATTATTTATTCTGTGGTATTAGATTAGTTATTACGTCTTGGGTTAAATTATACATTCTAAGTGCCACTTGCACGGACCAGTAGGCTTATTGTCTAACTCGCTCACAATCGCCATCGTGTTCATTTTGACAGTTCATGTATGGGCTGACAATTGGCATCGGAATCAGCTAGCTGTCACATTCATACAAGAACTGTCAAAATGAACACGATGGCCATTGCGAGCGAGTTAGACAATAAGCCTACTGGGTGAACGACTTAACCCCGTGTTAGATGCTAACCCGAGTCAAACCTAACCCAGAGTTAGCGATTAATTTTTTTAACTCTGGACTGTAAGTGGCCCTAAGTGACACTGGCATCGTGTTCTCTCTTTCTCAGGTATTCCGTCGTCTCGGCTCCAGCCTGGCGCACCACCGCGCCTCCCTGTCCTCGGAGCTGGGCTCCATCTGGGACTTCATCCGCATCGACCGCGACCGACGACGATCCGAGCCCGCCACCTACGAGCCCATCGACTCCAAGTCCCCCGCCAGGCTAGCCAGGGACCTCTTGCAGGTAGTACAGGAAACAGTGTTCAAGAAGTTCGAGGAACCCAAAAAGTGCCCTCTGGTCAAAGAGGAATCCGACTTGACCAGCAGCGACGATGACGATGGTACCGAGAGGAGAATAGCTAATTTGATAGATTTTTTCTTTACTATAGTTAAAAGTCAAAAGGAGGGTAGGAAGGGAAGTGGGGGGAGCTGTTTTAGAAGTGAAGTCAGTCCTACTGATGATAAACTGAATGTTTACGTACCTAGTAAGGTTAATACTGAGCTGGAGCAAAAAATGGAAACGCTTATGGAGTTTCTTGC
The DNA here is from genome assembly GCA_963854515.1 of Pandemis heparana. Taxonomy (NCBI): domain Eukaryota; kingdom Metazoa; phylum Arthropoda; class Insecta; order Lepidoptera; family Tortricidae; genus Pandemis; species Pandemis heparana. The sequence continues at coordinate 9,382,471 of OY978032.1, forward strand.
TACTACCGGCTGTATGGATGAAGAGATTGTTAAGGATGACAGGAAGATTACTCTTATGGAGTTCTTGTTCGGTCCGGATGATAGAAAAGTAGTTAAGCCTGTTATAGAAGTTACTAACGAGTTAAGTTTCAGTAAAGGTATCAGTTTGAGCGAGTCTAATGTTAATGTGAAGAATATATGCTTCATTGATGAGACGCCGGACGAAGAGAGCGATGAAACTCTTGTAGATATGCTTCTCAAATACATGGAAAATTACTCGAGTAGTGATTTAAAAGAGAAGTATAATGAACCTATGAAATCTATGTCTATGACGCCCTCGTTGTCAGAAAAATCTAAATCAGATATAACAATAAGTAGATTAGAAACCTTTAGTGATATGAGCAAGACCAAATCGGATTCGACTCTGACGCAAACCCAGGACACAGTTATAGACAGATTCGAAGATATGAGATCAGAGAAATCGCCAAACAGTAGACGAATATCAGAAACCGTAGTAGACCTTAGTAACGTTAAACAAGATCTAGAGAGTATTTTTGAAGACGCAATCGCTAAAATATGCGAAATCAGAAGAATACACGATGATACTATGAGCGAACAGGAGGATATAGAAAATTTTAATGCATACACCAAACCTAGCATACAATATGTGCAATACCTACCTTATAGTGTTGAGCTGTCTGATATAATAGAAGAAGACGAACAATCATACGACAGAACGTCCCAAGACGATAGGACGTATGTCAGAATGCTGGCTGAAGAAGTAATAAAATATATTGAAGATAGAATACAGATAGAAGATTCTGATACTGAAGACGAATTTGACTATGAAATGAAAAGGTCATCGATAAGTTTGATAGATTTAAGAAACATTCCAGATTTACCGGAAAGCATGATTATTAAACCTAAAGTGGTCAAAGTCGACAAGTCGACGTCTACTACAGAGATATCTGACTCTATATCTGACATGTCTAAGAGGATAGACTCTGGCTGTATGACTGAAGATACTAGCTTAAGTTCGGAATGGAGCGACAAAGCACTGAATAAGCTTGAGTCTTTACACAAATTCTTTTCCAAATCAAGGTTGGAAATCATCGATGAAAGTCTAGAAGAAAATGGTATGAGGACGCCGAAGACTCCCAAGGTTTTTAATGATGAAAAGGCAAATGACAAGGGGCAAGCGAGTCTCGATGATGTGGAGGATATTTTGGATGATAGTGATGAGAAAGTCACTGATGATAAAGTTAGTGATGTTAATGATGAGACGGCCGATGAAAATGTTGACAGTGGAAACGTTGACAAGTGACAATGGTAAAAATTTATTTTTTTGTTGACGCGTAAATTTGAAAATGTTATAGTTAAATATTGGATCAGTAACTTTTAGTACGCACACAAAAACTCATAAAATTATCGTACTTAATAATTTAATAATACATTTTTTATTGATAGAAACAATTTTACAGACAAAATAAAATAACTTAGGAATTATTTTGAAATATTAATTGACAGCATGTACAGGAGGATGACATTGTATTATAATTTTTTGGTATAATTTCAAAAGACAAAATGTTCTGTTAGCATAATAAATATCACGTAACATCTTTTTTATTCCTTTTATTCAATTTTTTCGCGGTATTTATTAAATTAAATTTCAATTATAATATGCTATTTGGTCTTTCTTAATTGTAGTCATTTTTTTATTTTCCAATGTTTGAAAAATGGATAAAATTATTTTCTGAAACTGTCAAAAAAATCGTATTTATTGCATTCACATTTTATAATTATTTATTACTTAGGTACTGACAATTTTACAGTTTAAAATAAAACAAGGTACCTAATATCTAAAATGTCAAAATGCGTAAATATCGTAATCGTTGCTGATACGAGAACAAATAGTGAGATTTTTAAATATTATTAATAATAAATAATAATTAATGACATACTAGATGTATTTTAGTGTGTTTAAATATGACGTATTTATCAGAAGTTGAATTTATAAGGAATAATAGTGAATTTTATACATATTATTGTAAATTAGAAATAAATTGGCTTATTCGACCCGTAACTAGATAATAAATAGAAAATCCATAATTTTTGTTGTTGGATCATTAAGTTAATATCTGTTCAAATTTCTATATTCAGGAAAATCATTTAATAAAGTTTATAAAAACATATTTTTAAATGTACCTACAATTTTGTTTCATCTTGTATATTATTATCTTTTTAAATAGTTACTGAATATTAGTGTCCGACGGAAACATGTTTTTTTGGCGAAACCGAAACCGAACCTTTTATAAATGTGATTAAAACGTTGAATAAACTGTCAGTGAGCCGTTTGTTCCAGATATATGAATAATTAAACTTCTCGCTGGTCCAATATTACAAGGTTCTACGTTTCACTTCTGTCGGATTGATATTTTAAACTTTATCATAGTGATACTGGGTCTAAGTTAAACCACTCTAAAAAGGGAAAATTAACATGAAAATGCGATATTTTAAGTTTTGGTGCGGCCGAAAAGTTCCGCTGTTTTTGGCCGAAACGTGATTTTTAAGTCGAAACCGAAACTTCGGTCGGACACTACTTAATATATCATAGGAATGAAATATACCATATATTTTACGTGATTGTACATATCTTTCGACAAAGAAATATTATTAATGATTATTATGTTGCACTAAAATAATATTTACTGTCGAATAAAATAACATTATGTCTGTTTATACCATATTTGTTCATATAAACAGAAAATCTTGAAACATAAAAAGTTATTTATAATTATTCAACAGATCTTCTTTAGACACCAAATTTTTACATGTTAAAAAAAAAAATTAAATGAGATCATAATAATACAATGACAATATATCATTATAATTTAAGGGGTTATCTTAATAATCCATAAAATCATTACAACAATATCACTATTACTACTACTATTTTATTAATTACACCTAGTTGTCAATATTTCACGGATTATTATTGATACCTACTTACATATCTTTGTCGTAAAACTCAAATTTGACTAAAGGGAAACGATAAATTGTATACACACCTCCGGTGATATAGAAAGCCTCAGGTCGCATGTTTATCGCCCTCGCCTTTGATTCGTGCGATGATACAGCATATCTCTGATGTTTAATAATAGGCTGATAGTGGTATGGTAACAAACATTTGAATTACCTACTTGAAAACACTAAAAATAGAAAGGGAGTATATATGTACCTATCCAGCAGTGCGAAAGTACAATCGAAGACATATACTACAATACCTTGAATTTTATTTGTATAGCCATATTAAAATGGAACTTCCGAAAAATGCCGGTAGGTACAGTCAACAAAAAAAAATTATCTTGGGACAATTAACCAATTGACCTAGTCCCAAACTAAGCAAAGCTTGTAATATGGGTACTAGACTGAAAAATACAATCAGCTAAAAAGTCTTGTATTAAAAACGAAAATGTTACCAAAAACTGTTTTACTAACTGAAATAATTCATATCCTACTGTTACTTTTATGCACTATGTGTAAATGATATCAAAATATGTATAATAAAGCAAAATATATATTTTAAAACAATATTGAAGTTAATTAGCACATAGTTATATTGATTTAGCAGAATGTTTGAATGTTGTGTTATATTTTATGAAAGAAATACAATTTTATTTTACTGTGAACTTATTGTTTTATTATTAACCAGCTTCTGCCCGCGACTTCGTCTGCGAAGATTTATCTATCCGTCTAATACCTTTAAACGAGCAATTCTTGTGTATAATAATAATATAATATAATAATCTGGATCACGGAAACGGCTCCAACAATTTTCATGAAATTCGGCAGATAGGGCAATAAGTCAATCTAGCTAGGTTTCATTTTTAGAAAACGTACTAAAAAAAATACCGAGCAAAGCCGGTCAACCAGTAGGCTTATTGTATAACTCGCTCGCAATCGCCATCATCGTGTTCATTTTGACAGTTCTGTTCATGTATGGGCTGACAATTGGCATCGCAATCAGCTAGCTGTCACATTCATACAAGAACTGTCAAAATTCAGACGATGGCGATTGCGAGCGAGTTAGACAATAAGCCTACAGGTACCTACTATATATAAACCTTCCGCTCGAATCACTCAGAAAATCAGTATATTATGTAATGTAATACAAAACAAACTTCAAATACTTATACGAAAATAACGTTATTAAAAGTAAAATAATTAAACATTAAGCGTTCTTAATAAACTAGTTTATTATAACAACGCTTAAAATGATATCCCTTTCTTTTCTGTTATCGTGAGTTGTTATTGCAATTTTATGTATCTTATTTATAGGACAAAGTGATAGTATTAAGGTCACGAAATGAGCCAGATAGCAATGACAATTTATATAAATATCTACTGACGAAAACAGGGGCCATACCATAATGTCTTGATGCGATTCAGTTCTAAGTCAGTTCAGGTTCGATCAATGCATTCGTCAACTATGATTCAAAATACTGACCCCTACCACAGTATATATATAAGCTAAAGCAGTAGGGAAGCTAGGCCTACTTTTTGAAATAAGTACCTACGCTGCAATAAAGCGTTAGGGTTGTCGATTTAATTTTTGTTAAATTGAAAAGTTTTTTGTCTTGTTAGCGCTATAATCTCAGCTGGTAAGGCCTGTTTTTAGAGTAACTAGCTACACTTAATTAAGAGTATTAGGGTTGGCACCTATAATTTGTGTAAAAGAGAAATAAACGTTTATTTACATTCTATATTAATTAAATAATCGAATGAATTAACTATTTTTAAATAAAACATGGTACTTATTTAAAAAAAAAACAGTTTAAGATTTTTTATTTGTCGGTAGGTAAAATAAAAATAAATTACTAAAAAATACAGTCACCTCCTACGAACTACTGCTACGAAAAGCTCTGTTATTAAATTTTATTGTATAAAAAATTCTCATCCGAATGAATACCTTTCTTAAAATAAACTATTGGGAAGCTCCGGTTTTGAAGAAGTCGAGTTCAAGCAGCCGTACACTGCGCAATACGCTCTTGGCATATTTAAAACGAAAAAATAGCCGCTCGTCTCAATGCGCCACGCGCGAATGACAGCACCGCGAGACCCGCTTAGGGGCCGTGTAGAAGCGCGCGTCTGTGTGCGTTCGTTTCGACCGTTTTGTTCGTAGATTCCCTACTGACTGTGCCCCTACAAAGATATTAATTTCAATTGTTGATTCGTTTAGTCCCGCCCTTGACGCTTCACTTAGAACATCGACCAATGTATGGAAACATTTGGCAACTATAATTCAAAAATCCTGAAAAACATTTACTTACAGGGCTATTTAGTCAAACTACCCCCCTCCCCCCCTGCTGAAATATTCCGGATCAATTTTAAGAGGCCCTGTAGTTTTGTTCAGACGTCAAAGAAACTTTTATTCCCCTTTCCACCTCAAAAACAATCAAATTCAAAATTATTTATTTTTAACAAATATTATTACATATGGTGACGAATCCTCCTGTTAAGCTCGCACTTGTAGTAGGAGGAATTCGCTCTCTCATACAAGGCTGTGAAATGCTAAAAATAAACTCCCAACTATAAGTATAATAACACTCACTCAATATGGCTAGTTACTTAAACCCAATACATCATAAACCAAAACCAAACTTTCATGACTAGGCATGCTAGGCACTATGCTAAAGGTGAGCTTTAGGTCTCGTTACCTTAGGCTCTGTCTACCCTGTAAGAAATACAGACGTGATTTATGTAAAATTCGCAACCTGGCGATTTAATAATTGATCATTTGTTACTATGTACTCAGATGAAAGAAAAGAAAATAATTTCAAGTATAAACCAGGTTTTATACAAGCTACCTACAAGCTGGTATAGAGCCACGTGTTCACGTGTATATTATCTACGTTCAAAAGGTTATCATCAGACATAAATATTGACAGCCAATACAGTTCACTTAGGTGGACACAATCCTGTGTGTGTCTACATCCTGTCTGGTATATTAGATCAATGTTTTAAGGTTAAACCCTTAAATAGTCATACATACAGTCCAGGGCATAAATATCTATACAGTCATCATCTCAAATATATTTGTCTATTCTATTCTATTCTCCCTTAATGGCGACCGTAAGGCTTGGCCCAATGTCACTTTAAGGGCCCACTTGCAGTAAGATATAAATCTTGATTTATACTCTATTTATTTTAGCTAGATACTAAAATGACATTACCTGTGTTGCCTGTTTCTTGCAATTCAAAAATAGTGATGTGCCACCACTATCGAAAGTTAACGATAAATTAAATTTTGTATAGATTTTTGTATGTATAAGCTAGTGTAATAAACTAATAAACCTTTAAATTTGCTTGATTATGATACAATCGTATTATTTTTTTTTAATATAACATGCCCAAACCTCTTGTATTCAGACCGCAAACATTGTCGATGGTTTCGAGTACACCACTAAACAATAAAAGCTGGTATCATTTTTTCACAATTTGACAATTGCAATTGTCAATTTAGTATCTAGCTAAAATAAATAGAGTATAGTCACTAAATCTGGTTTAAAGTTTGACAGTTCCATACAATTTGACACTACTAAATCGATTTTAACACTAAACCGAGGTTTAAATTTTTCCAGCAAGACAGCCTTAATGACAAGTGTGCGGTTGAATCTGTCCACGTCGTAAGCATCAGCAAGTAAAATAATTTTGTAAATATATTTGTCATTGGCCTTATTGTTTGTGGCATCAAAGTATAGGGTCAGGGGGTACTAGGGTCAGGGGGTACTCATCTCAAGTGCCTGTCCGGCATTTGGAGTTTAGTATACGGGTATGCGACCCCGGCCTCCCCTAGCTACTATAGTCGCTCTATTAGTCTTCCGTGGCTGTAGTATCCTTTCAAACCCTGTCCTGCCCCAATTCTACGTCCCTCTCCAACCTTCTATCCTACCTCTTCCCTTTCCTTGTCTTATCCGCCAATCTAAGGTCTGCCGTGCCGAGAGATGCGTGACTAGGGGCGTGCCTAGTCGTAAGCGTGCCAAATTGCCTTGGGGACCAGGCGACCCCCAGTCAAAGGCTTGCCTTATCCTGGCATGCGGGGCTCTGCCAGGATGGACATCCATTCCCTAGCTACCCGTGGGATCGAAATGGCTCAATTTAAAATTTTAAATAATGTCCAGGATGGCGGCGACGAGGTTCGCAACCCGTCACGTCCCGTTCACCACGGGGGCGAGAAGTGGGCTACGGAGAGCCGCTTCGCTACTTTGAATGTTAGAGGAGGAATGCAGGAAAAAATAGACGAAGTGTGTCAGATGATGGATGATAGACATATTGATGTTTTGTGTGTGAATGAGACCAAGCGGAAAGGCTGTGACACCACCGAACATGGACCCTACAGGGCATATTGGTCCGGTGCTAGTCGTGGCTGTCAGGGAGTTGGTGTCATACTTTCCGCAAGAGTGGCTGAGTGTGTGATTGAGTTTGAGTGTGTGAGTCCCAGGCTTGTCTGGGTGAGGCTGAAAGTTGGACTCACTCGTATCTTCATTCTCGGTGTGTATGCACCAACGGATGTGGGATCGAGTGGGTCTATAAAAGACAAAGCGGAAAGAGACAAGTTTTGGGATAGTGTGAGAGATATTTTGAGTAAATGCAAGGAGAACGAGAGGATTATCATGCTAGGTGATTTTAATGGATGGGTAGGTAAAATGCGTGACGGATATGAAAGAGTGCTTGGTGCGTTTGGTGATGAACGAGTGAATGAAAACGGGAAAAGTATGCTTGAAGTGTGTCTAGAGTGGAATCTTTGTGTGACAAACACAATGTTTGCACATAAAAAGATCCATATGTACACCAGGGAAGAAGGAAGTGCGAAGAGTATGATTGATTTTGTGATCGTGGATGAAAGATTGAGAGTTAAAGTCAGGGACACTCGTGCATACCGCGGAGTCGGCATCCATACAGACCACCACCTGGTGATATGCCGAATTAGTGGTCTGTTTAAGCGATGGCGGCACCGGGTCAAAGAACCCACTAGTGTCCTAGAGCGAATAAAAGTAGAGAATCTGCAAGACGAGAATGTAAGAGAAAAATACAAGGACGAATTAAAAGGTCGATTTTGTGATGTAGATGAGGTGTGTGAGATAGAAAAGGTGTGGACGGCATTTAAGGAAGGAGTTGTAAATGTTGCTACTGAGGTGTGCGGGGTGTGCAAAAGGGGAAAAGGAAGAAAGAAAAGGAACGTATGGATGGATGCTGAAGTACAACAGGTGGTGCGAGAAAAGAAGAAAGCATGGTTGGATTGGTTAGCGAAAAAGGCTAATCAAAGAATGCAAAAGGTGACGGATGAAGAAGTATGGAAAGCGAAAGACTTATACAAAAGAGTGAAAGGATTAGTAAAGACGACTTGTGACAGAAAGAGGGAAGAATATAAGGATAGTTTTGATAGGAGGCTTTCTGATGACTTCCGGACAAATATTAAGATGTTCTGGAAGTCTATAAAGACAGCCCGTGGCAAAAACACAGCCTCGGAGCTGAGTGAAATCAGAAGCCAGGATGGGAGTGTTATAAAAGAAGAAGAGTGTGTGCTAAAAACATGGAAGGAATATTTTGAAAGTTTGTTTGAAAGAGCAGAAGATGCAGCGCAAGTACCGGCTCATGCCGGAAAGATGAGTGAAAGTAGTCAGGGAAATGAGATAGGTATGGATGAAATTGTGAACGCCATGGAAAGAATGAAGTTAGGAAAGTCTGCGGGGTATGATAGGGTGTCGGTCGAAATGCTGAGAGCCGGTGAAGGCGTGGTGGTCAGTCAGTTGTGCCACCTTTTCAACTTGTGTTGGACGAACGGTCGGGTACCGGAGGATTGGTGCAAGGCCGTGATTGTGCCGCTGTACAAAGGAAAGGGGTCACAACTAGACTGCAAAAATTACCGCGGAATAAGCCTTCTCAGCGTCGTCGGCAAACTGTATGCAAAGGTATTGATTGAAAGAGTTATAAAAGAGACGGATGAGAAAATATGGGATGTACAAGCGGGTTTTAGAAAGGGAATGGGATGCACGGATCAAGTCTTCTCCTTGCGGCGTATAACTGAAAAGTATATGGCCAAAGGCCAGAAAATATACTGCTTATTCGTTGACTTGGAGAAGGCTTATGACAGGGTGATGAGGAATGAGTTGTGGTCAGCGTTAGCCATGCATGGGGTGAACAGTAATCTGATACAAGCGCTAAAATCTCTCTATGAGGATTCTAGTGCTTGTGTAAGGATAAACGGGGCGTACACTGAATGGTTTAGCATCGAAAAAGGTGTTAGACAAGGATGTGTTGCGTCACCGTGGCTGTTCAACCTATTCATGGATACGTGCCTGAATGATTTGAAAGAGAATGACTGTGGACTAAGGATGAACGAGTTAACCATCAAATGCCTCCTATACGCCGACGACCAAGTGTTGTTAGCATCGTCGGAGGAGGAGTTGCAAAGAATGGCTAACATTTTATGTGGGGCATTGGAAAGGAAAGGCATGAAAGTTAATGTAAGCAAGACGAAAGTTATGGTATTCGAAAAAGACGATAGCATGACAGAATGTGAGATTATGATTGCGGGTGAGAAAGTAGAACAGGTAAAAGAGTTTGTGTATCTGGGCTCGGCTTTTACGACAGATGGAAAGTGTGAAAGAGATATTGAAAGAAGAGTGAATGCAGGAAACATGGTCAATGGAGCGCTGCGCGCCTTTGTGAGCAGTGAGAAGGTGTCAAAGAAGGCGCGTCTGGCTGTTCACAGAGGGGTGCTCGTTCCAACACTAATGTACGGTAGCGAAAGTTGGGTATGGCAAAAGAAGCATGAAAGTAGAATAAATGCGGTAGAAATGAGAGCGTTAAGAAGTATGGAAGGTGTATCACTGAAAGATAGAATAAGGAATAGTGTGATAAGGGAACGTGCTGGTGTGAAAGAAGATATAGAGACTAGGATAGAAAAAAGTATGCTTAGTTGGTTTGGTCACGTAGAGAGGATGGATGAAAGAAGATTAACTAAACAGATTTATACGGCGAGTGTGAATGGGTGCGTTGGGAGGGGAAGGCCTAGGCGGACGTTCCATGATCAAATTAGGGACGTTTTGGAAAAAGGCCAGGTCAAGAGTACCCGAAACCGACGAGCATGTATGAAGAGATTGATGAATGTGGACGAAGCGAAAGAGGTATGTCAGGATCGTAGTAAGTGGAACAAAGTAGTCTCTGCCTACCCCTGTGGGAAAGAGGCGTGACGATATGTATGTATGTATGTATGTATCAAAGTATAGATGTTTTTGACGTCTTGGTAACGTACTTAGGTACATATATTTATTCCAAATTAATCAAGAAATTTTACTTCTTGATTTTTAATGTTTACTTTTTTTTACGTTTTACCGTTAGAAATTTAATTTCTAAACAGATGACGCTTAGCGACCAATATTCGCATAGTAACAAGGCCACGTGACAGTTGGTAACAGATAGAAAAATTCGGACGCGCCACGCGTCGCGGAATGACGAGGACCCGGGTTCGATTCCCGGCCATAGCTTTACTTTTCGGATTTTTCTATGTGTTCTAATTTTCAGTGTCGTTTAGAAATTATATATTTATGCCCTTGACTGTACATACATACATAATTCACGTCTACATCCCTCACAGAGTAAATTTAACATAGGTATAGGTAAGAACCACCGCAAAGAAACTGGGTTTCGAATGAAAAAAACCGCATCCAAATCAGTTCATCCGAAGCCACGATGCCTCAGACAGAACACGTCATCGACGTCAAATTTATAACACCCCCTTCTTTGCGTCGGCGGTTAAAAAAGTTTCTGATATACTACGAAACAGAGTCACAGTAGGTAAATAAATAGAGCTTTAGTTTATACTGTGACAGAATTCCGTCCTGCAGGCTTATTACGTAACTCGCTCGCGATCACCATCGTCTTCATTTTGACAATTCATGTATTCGTAAGTGGTGACAATTGGCATCGGAATCAGCTAGCTGTCACATTCATACAAGAACTGTCACAATGAACACGATGACGATTGCGAGCGAGTTGCGTAATAAGCTTGCTGATCGCTACTACCGTCTTTACTCGCTAATCCTGCCGCCAAGCAATGCTTGCGCTGTGTTCCGGCGTGCAGAAAGACAGCGATATTTAATGACACAAGATATATTCTATCTTAGCGTTCTAGACAACGCATCCTAACATTATATATACCTAATTAATTATTCAATTAATACTCAAGCTATAACCCAACATAATTCAATTAGTTAGGTATAGTAATGTTTTACACGTGTAGCTCACATAGCGATGTGCCGTGTATCCGTATCCGCATCTGCAAATATCACAGATTTAGTAGATCCTACAAAAATGCGATTCAGTTTAGATTCGCTCGTGGTTCGCTCGCTGTCAGATTCATACTAAAAGTGATTCATACAGCTTAAACCGAGTCGGAATTAGGACGTCATGGTAAGGCCCCTGGTCTGGAAGTAAAGAAAAAACAAATAATGTAGGTAAGTACCAGTTGCTTCTCTTCTCGCGCAAATGGTAAAAGCCCATCGAGGGAACGGGAAAAATCTTAGAAATAAAATTATGTAGGTAGGTATATTTCTTTGGCACGCTCTAGAGCAGCGGTCGTCACACTTTACTGGCCAAGGCCCACATATGACAGTGTGAGTTCCAGGGCCGGGCCGCAGAGTATGTGAAGGCGCTCCAAGAGCCTTTGCACACTTATACATATGTATTCAGCTTATTTCGTTATTTGAAACAATTTACTTTGCCGCGGGCCGCACAAATAACGGCCACGGGCCGCATGCGGCCCGCGGGCCGCAGTTTGACGACCACGGCTCTAGAGCCTAAACGGCTTGTCGAATTTGAGCTTGATGTATCATTAGATTCGTCTTAGTCATGAGACACTGGGTAAGTCATCAAAATTATAATAAAATATGATGCAGTCAGGTTTTTTTTTTTCGAATCCCGGGCTCGCACCTCTGAGTTTTTCGGAATTTATGTGCGATATCTCATTTAAAATTTACCATGAGCTTTTCGGTGAAGGAAAAACATCGTGAGGAAACCTGCACACAACTGCGAAGCAATTCAATGGTGTGTGTGAAGTTCCCAATCCGCACTGGGCCCGCGTGGGAACTATAGCCCAAGCCCTCTGATTCTGAGAGGAGGCCTGTGCCCAGCAGTGGGACGTATATAGGCTGGAGATGAGGTTTTTTTTGAAACTATGTGGACATTTTTTTTCGTTTTTCAGTGAGCGTCGATTATGAGTAAACACATCGCTCTCTCTCATCTTACTGTCAGTCCAATTTCACACGTAGCGACGCTAAATAAGAAATTCTATGTCGTTACCCGTATCCGCAGAAGTACATACATATTGCTTTATCGCATCACTTAAAAACATCGTATAAATACGGAAGCGGTGATCGCGTTGATATTGATTATTACATCATCTAGATTAGATGCGAGTACACTACAACACAGATAAAGCGCGCGTGTGTGTGTAAAGGCGTATTAACTCAGAAGAAAGTTATGTAATTATAAAGTTACGAATAACTCATGACTATTTTTCTTAAAACAGTAACAATACCTTTAGCCCGTGACTCCCGTGAGCACTTAGAATGCAATTCGAGTTTGTCTTGCCATCTCCTTCACACGGCCGATACAAGTATCAAACCCATATGAGTGAGTGAGACAAGACAAACAAGACTTGCAAATTGCTTGAAATGTCAAATAGCTAATTGTTAGATATTACAATACATACATAGGTACCTACTTTTTTGCACTTGTGTTTTTTCACGCTGGTCTGAGAGTAAAGAAAAAACAGAATGCACTGGTTGCGTCTCTTCCTGCGCAGTAAAAGCCCATCGAGGGAAGGCGAAAATCTTAGGCATCATGTTATAGGCGATGCTAGCAACCCATCACTATTTTGATTCCCCTTTCCACCTATACGCCTACAATCATGCTAGCCATGGCCTTTAGGTCTTGCTACCTTAGCTCTGTCTACCCCGTAAGGGAAAAAGACGTGATTTATGTAAGTACTAGCTGTTGCCAGCGACTTCGTCTGCAAAGAATTCGTTTATCGCTATCCCGCGGGAACTACGCAATTTTCCGGGATAAAAAGTAGCCTATGTGCTATTCCAGACTTTTCTCTATCTATGTGCCGAATTTCATCCAGATTCGTTGGGCCGTTCTGGCGTGATTGAGTAACAAACAAACATCCATCCATCCATCCATCCATCCATACTTTCGCATTTATAATATTAGTTAGATTTTTCCAATTTTTTCACAAATATTGGGTAGCTATTAAAAACTGGTTTCTGTTATGATTTTCGTATATTATCTCTGATCTTCGTAATTATCTATGGCTGCGTAAATATTGATCGTATTTTGTAATATCGCGATATTCGTGATAGATATTTTTATCTATTAATAGATAATAAGTTGATAAAGTGAAACAGGCTACTTTGACGGAGATAGCATTTAACACTGATGTCTAGACTAAGTCTAGATATTACACTGATATAAAACATAACAACCACTTAATACTAAAATTCCATCAAAACATATTTCATTGAAAAAGCCGGATACTCTGCCACCTAATCGTAATTTTTGCGTATTGCAGAACCAAACACCCTAGTGTGGGGTGCCCAGCGAGCCTGCCGCGAGCGGAACGCAACTAGTACAGTCAAGGGCATAAATATATATACATTCCCAAGGCAGCAAATACAACTGTACAGTTGATTAGCCAGAAATATCTGTACAGTAATCCGGTCAATTATTATGTAATCATTTAATTAGTCAAAAAGATCTTTACATGGCCATAAATAAATGTACAATGTCAGTCAAATATATGTAGGCAAATTAGGAGGCCATAAATATCTATACACACAACTCTCATTTATATGAGAACAAAACCCAAGCCAAACATATCTATACACGCAACTCTCATTTATATAAGAACAAAACCCAAGTCAAACATATCTATACACGCAACTCTCATTTATATAAGAACAAAAACCCAAGTCAAACATATCTATACACGCAACTCTCACTTACATGAGAACAAAACCCGAGCCAAAAATATCTGTACAGTCAAGGGCATTCATTAGATCCAGGGTAGGTCCAACTTCGAGAAAGAGATTACTCGCCGAATCCGACTCGGCTGGGCAGCGTTCAGGAAACTTTGCAGTGTCTTTTCGTCCAAATGGCTGAAGTGTTTGAAGTCAAAAATCTTTGACTAGTGTGTGTTGCCAGTGATGACATACGGATCTGAGACATGGGCGCTAACGATGGGCCTCATGAGGAAGCTCAAAGTCACTCAGAGGGTTATGGAAAGGGCTATGCTTGGGTTTTCTCTGCGGGATAGAATCAAAAATGATGATATCCGCAGTAAAACTAAGGTTACCGACATAGCCCGAAGAACTGCGAAACTGAAGTGGCAGTGGGCGGGGCACATTGCTCGCAGGACCGATGGCCGATGGGGTCAAAAAGATCTCGAATGGCGTACGTGGACCAGGAGACGAGCTGTCGGTAGGACTCCAACATAATTATTGTGCTTCTGAAGCCACAATTCATAACATAGTGGTTCTTATGACCTAGGAAATACTAGCCCATAAAATTGAAAATGTGATCTTTTATATCCTACTAATATTATAAATGCGAAAGTTTGTGAGGATGGATGGATGTGACGATGTGAGTGTATATGTTTGTTCCTTCTTCACGCTGAAACGACTGGACGGATTTGGATAAAATTTGGAACGGAGATAGCTGGTACCGTGGTACCCTAGATTAACACATAGGCTACTTTTTATCCCGGAAAATTGCATAGTTCCCGAGGGATAGCGGTAAACATGTCAAATGTCGTAGCTGCCTAGAGTGGCAACGTAAATAATTATTGCAGAATAATAATATAACAAACCGTTCTCAGAGACGTCAGTTAATATTATGATTATTAAAACTTAATCGACCTCTCTCAGTGTGAAAGTTAACTTTGATTACCCTGTCGGTTTGTTTTGACTGACTGGAAATTTAGAACTGTTTGACCATGTTTCCGGACCAAGTTCAAGTTTGAAGTAATCATCCCTGCCGTACTCAGAGTCCTTTATTATGTTAATTGGCGTTTTGAAGCTGGTCGCCATTTTGGAATCTTCAGTTTTTGGACCGATTGTCTTTAAAATCGATATCTGAGGGTCCGCATGGGCCCCAAACACGAATCCGTTATCAAAAATGGAAATGGGCCACAATTTTTATGTTTAGTTTTACGACAGAAGTGCTTTCAAAATCGATATCTGAGGGTCGGATCGGAGTGGTCTCCAAAGTTGAATTTGTTGTCAGAATTTGGAAAAATAGGCGTAAAGTAGAGAATTTTTAGATACTATATACCTACTTCAACGATTAATTTCTAAATTGGAATGTTTCTGTGGATGTAGAAAAGCGAACGCCTAATTACACTTGACCGTTTTATTAGAATCATATTTGGCATACACACAACAGCTTACAAAAAATTCATCACAATCGAGTCAATAGTCCATACCTACAGGAATCAGACATTTCAACACTTAAATCCGACTCACGCTTGACGTTTTTTTGACAAAAAAAGCTTTCTCAGCCTACACACAACCAGCTCACAATAATCTTCATTAAGTATGTATAACACGATACATTACTAACTTACGTTGAAAATTTTACTTTATAGTTGAATATTGGTTTAATAGGGAATATTCATGTATTTTTTATTACTTATAATGATCAATTGCATCTCTATAACACAGAAAAAAATATAAACAGGCTTGAAAATATTCAAATTATTTTTTAAAGTAAAAATTTAAAACATCGAATAAATTTGCGCCGTTCAAAACGCCGCCATTGAGCGCGCACTTTTGATGTTATTTGTCATATCCCGTGTTTGTCTACGCTAATATTATTAAGGAAAAATGAGTATTTTTTGTATTTTTGTATGTTTGTTACAGATTCACTCAAAAACTACTGGACGTATTTTAATAATTCTTTCACCATTGGAATGCTACATTATCCCCGAGTAACATAGACTATAGAATATTTTCAAAAAGTTAGGGATCCGTAAGAAAACTTCGATAATGTCACCCAAGGTGTGAAAAAAAATCCAAAATAATCCTTATATTGCGTACGGCTGCAGAAACTGTTGACAATATAGCAAAGTGATGTACTACAGTTTTATAGGAGACATCATTGTCTACAAAAAAGTCCGCTATACTATATGTTTAACTATTACAGTTATGTCACAATAACTACTTTTTCAAAATCTAAATTTATAATGTCACTCTATAATAAATAACCAGTATAAAATGACCTCACGCTGCGTACATTTTGCTTAGAACCAGGTCTCTGCTAAAAATGGATATTATATTAGCTAGCCGAATTTGTAAGGAATCCTCGGTGCGCGAGTCAAACTCGTACTTGGCCAGTTTTTTTAGTATGCCCCGACACAAAAATATAGTTTTTGATATGTATATTTTGTTAAATATCTACTCGTGCGAAGCCAGGCCGGGCGGCTAGTTTACTTCTTCATTCCTACGTGCACATGTCCAGTTTTAATTGCTAAACAGAATCAGATCACAGATTTTAAACAGTACAAAATTCACTTTAAAACTAACCTAAGCTAGTTTATACAAGTTTGGTAAAACTTTCTTTAAAACATTTCATATTCATATTGAGATTTTACGAAATTTTGATGATTGATGATGATGATGATTAATCATCTGAAATAAATTTCAGGTAAAGAAAGATACATCAAATATAGATTCACTAGAAATCACCTCAGGAATACAGTTTTTAAACCAATTTTCTCACAAACAGTACGAATATCAACGCCGATAAATCCAATTTGTGACATCTGACGTCACACTTCGTTTTGACTAATGGTGACGCGTTTCGTAAGTTTGAATTTCCCAACCATATTTTTTAATTTTTTATACAATTTTTTATGGGTTCAATACATAACTGAATAAAAAATATATCTTTTAATTATAATCGATAATAAAGATTCAAGAAAAAAATATTAAACACAATTTTGTTTTTTATGAATATTCCCTATTGTCACATAGGTTCACGTGACAGAATAAATAAATTGTTAACTAATTGCCTATTCTACGCAGACGATGTCGCGGGCAGAAGCTAGTTATTCAATAAAAATCTAAGTGTTATTTTTAACCACGTGTGTGATTTTACGCAATTAGATAAATTAGCGAAATCGAAAGAACGTTATTATTATAAACTACCTCTAGTAGCTCTTAATATGTTACAAACAAAATTCAGCATCGGACAAACGGTAACGTAATATTTACGAGAAAAGCCACGTGAAAATCTTGTATGGTAGATATATAGCTGTGGAACAGAATCTAAAATAATAGGCTGAAAGGTAAAACAAATGACACGTCAATGACGTCACGATCAAAACGAAAAGGACAAAGCGATCATGACAGAACGGTACTCTTTTCGGTGATTGTCATAATTCAAAATTAGAAAACTTGTTAGTTTGTTGTATAGATATATTTGACTGTTAGATATGTGTAGATATTATTGCCCTTGACTGTATAGATATTGTTGGGTTTTGTTCTTATATAAATGAGAGTTGCGTGTATAGATATTTATGGCCTCCTAATTTGCCTACATATATTTGACTGACATTGTACATTTATTTATGGCCATGTAAATGTCTAGATCTTTTTGACTAATTAAATGATTACATAATAATTGACCGGATTACTGTACAGATATTTCTGGCTAATCAACTGTACAGTTGTATTTGCTGCCTTGGGAATGTATATATATTTATGCCCTTGACTGTACCTACACTAGGGTTTTTGGTTACTATGACATGACGTGTTCTGACAGTTCTAATTGCAGGATTTTATACAAGGTTTTTATTGCAAGGTAATGTACATTATATATTTTTTTTTAGTTTTATCATTCTCTTATTTTAGAAGTTACGGGGGGGGGGGGACACACATTCTACCACTTTGGAAGTGTCTCTCGCGCAAACTATTCAGTTTAGAAAAAAATGATATGGAAAACTCAACATCATTTTTAAAGACCTATCCATAGATACCACACACGTGTGGGTTTGATGAAAAAAAAAATGTTGAGTATCAGTTCTAAGTATGGGGAACCCCAAAATTATTTGTTTTTTTTTCTATTTTTGTATAAAAATCTTAATGCGGTTCACAGAATACATCTACTTACCAAGTATCAACAGTATAGCTGTTATAGTTTCGAAGAAAAGTGGCTGTGACATACGGACGGACAGACAGACAGACAGACAGACATGACTAATCTATAAGGGTTCCGTTTTTTGCCATTTGGCTACGGAACCCTAAAAAGTGCAGTCAGCAAAAAGGTTGTATCAAAAATTATTTTTTAGGCTACTGTGGCCTCTCATCACCATCGCTTGATTAAGAAACTGGTCTGACTTATATATAGTTACTAGCTTCTTCCCGCGACTTCGTCCGCGTAGATTTAGACTTACATTAGGCAGCTACGACCTCTGACATGTTTATCGCTATCCCGCGGGAACTATGCAATTTTCCAAGATAAAAAGTAGCCTATATGTTGATCTAGAGTACCAGCTATCTCCGTTCTAAATTTTATCCAAATCCGTCCAGTCGTTTCAGCGTGAAGAAGGAACAACCATACACACTCACATCATCACATCCATCCATCCATCCTCACAAACTTTCACATTTATAAATATTAGTAGGATTATTATAAAATTACATTACATTACTTACCGATACTCTCCCATGGTGACGAAATCATTACATAAGGCGGCGAGTGCGCAAGACCTCGGCTCGGCCTTCATACGCGTCTGCGCTGGGTCAGCGGCTTTTGAGACAGGAAGGAAGGTCCACACATGTGTCGATTGACCTCAGTATTAAAATTCCGTTGAAAAAATACCTATCAAGGGACAACTGACCCCAATAGGTGATCTATTTTTATCTTGCAATGTATGTTAAAAAGCCGTGGTAGCCTAGTGGTTTGACCTGTGGCCTCTCAAGCAGAGCGTCGTGGGTTCAAATCCCGAGCTCGCACCTCTGTGTTTTTTGGAATTTATGTGCGAAAATTACATTTGTAATTTGCCATGAGCTTTTCGGTGAAGGAAAACATCGTGAGGAAACCTGCACACATCTGCGAAGAAATTCAATGGTGTGTGTTAAGTTCCCAATCCGCACTGGGCGCGCGTGGGAACTATAGCCCAAACCCTCCAATACACGGAGGAGGCCTATGCCATGAGGCACGCCGAATTTCGCGAAAATTTAATAAATAAATAAAAAAAAAAAAAAAAAACGACAATAACAACAACAACATGTACTTACCGAAATTGTAGCGAATTCGGAATAAAAAGGCTTATAAATAAATGAATAAAATAAAAATGTATGTTATGTATAAGTCTCCGCAGGATGGAACTCTTTCAACGGTTGGTCCGATTGACTTGAAATTTAGTACGCATTATGTAGGACGGAATGACAACAAAAAGTAGTCAGCAAAAAAGTTTGTATCTAAAATGAAATTTTTAGGTTAGTTTATTTCTTTTCTATAAAATAAAATTTGATTTAATCATCTCAAGCCTCTGTACGTCCCACTTTTGGGCAAGGCTTCCTCAAAATGAGAAATGGTCCATATTTTCAACCCCCGACGTAAAAAGAGGGGTGTTACAAGTTTGAGGTATATGTGTCTGTGTGTATGTCTGTGGCATCGTAGCTCTCAAACGGATAGCCCGTGGGTTTTTCATTTAAAAGCATTTTTCCTTGCGGTGTTAGCCCTGTTTGGTAAAAATCTCGGATTGGCTCTTTTCTAAAATGATGCAACGTATTTCTAGCATAAAATTGAATTATTTTTTTCTCGATTAATTGCGTGGGGATTTTCTAATTTAATTAGTAGGGGTATCTACTTGCTTTTAGTAGTATATAATAAAATTCAGTTAATTTAATATCATTGTATTGTATGTACCTAACTAAAGTCTAGTATCACTTGACTATATAGCTACCTATTTACAAGGACAGTGGATAATGTAGTAAAACAATTTTTATAATTGAATTTCATTTATTTTTGTAGAAAATAAGGTGGTCAATATTTACATATCGATTTAAATAAAAATTAACTACAAAAATTATTTCTCTATACCTGCATATACAAATACAAAAAGATATAAATTAATAATTAAATTAATCAGTTCTTTCATTAAAACATACATCAATCATAAATTACTAGTAACAACCCCTTGCTATAATAATAAAAATAATTATTATATTACCAATAATAATTATAACAAACACTCATCTTTTAATAATTCACTTATACAGAACCATGCGACTTTTTGACATTACATCTATTTACTTTGACAGTATGTCAATTCATCACTTAACATAGCTACCGTATGAGACTTTAATAAAAAAAAATAGCGAAATTAAAAAGACATTCATTAGAAATTACATTCAATTATTATTATCGCATTAAAATATTTTATTTATAAATAATAAAAAATATAATTGATAATAAATCAAAACACAAATTATCATTTTTCTTCGATTACAAAAATGATGTGCTTGTCGTGTTTCATCAGTTCATTAATAACAAAAATAATAGATAATATTTACAATAAAATTTAATGAAGTAAATTAGAACATGAGCCATTTTCAAAATCCAACGCCATGAATCAACCATAATTATATTCAATCTACTTTATACATTCAAGGATAGACATTTTCTTTGTTGAGACACTTCTTTAGACTATGAAAATACATTTTAAAACTATACTAATCAGTATCGAGGCAAAAGACTTAAAAAAGCAGTCTCTCTTTAACTTTCCAAATTAAAATACTGGCCAATTCAATTAAAAGCGAATTCAATCTCAACTGGCCAAGTAATATAAGTCTTGATTTCCAAATCAGACGAGGAACTTCACGTTGGTAAAAATCTCATTCTTATCATATACTTACACCCTTAAATGCCATTTACAACAAAATAGAGCAAAAGGGCGAAATTGCAAATAATGCACGCACCAAAACTAGGCTATTCACAAATCCACGTTTTTTCAGGACAGTTCTAAATCGAGTTCGAGACAGCTACACACATGTTTATCGATTCCTATTCTCTTCATCATCCATGCCCTTGGTCGCCAATCGTACATAAAATCATACACGAAGACAATTTAAAAATATAACATAGTCTTGAGATGATAATGTAAGTCATAATAAGCGTTTTCGCTTTACGATCGTAATCTAAGCTATGCAGCTAACCAAGTCCTAGTTTATCAGATAAACAATTACTTAACTAACAATTAAGATATTTTAAGAAGCTAATGATAACAACATTATAGTCTACACTCAGATTTAAATTTTTCAGAGTTGTACTAAACCTACGGAATGTCAAAATAGCTTTTAAAAAACTTGTCAATTTCTATGTCAGTATCTTAAATGGTATTGGCGACCAAAAGGCTACGAAATGACTGACTTTATATTTGACGTACGGCAGTAGTGATTAGAATTACAAACATTGATCATTACTTAGCAAAATCATCATCACTTAGTCTTGTCATCGGCAAGACACTAATTTGTCTGGCGTAACAACAAACAATGATTCAGATATATACTCATCGATCACAGCACAGAACGCGACTGATAATAAAATTCTAAAAATATGTTGAATGTCACTACTTTAAGTCGACTATTTCTCATGTTTACTTAGAACCGATAACATTAAGTGACTCACGTTTCGAGTACGAATGCATTCAATTTTAATGTTTATTTCGACGGTTGATTGGCAAACAGTTAATTTTCAGATTACCATTCAAACCAATCTAAAGTTACCCCCAGATTTGCTCGTTGGCATTGTATATTAGGTAAACAAACCATTTCAAAGTAATTCATAATTACAATCCACAGCAAAACCTAGGTGACACTTTATTTAAAACTATTCAAATTTATTTTAATGCAAAAAATCTGTCTGCAATTCATTTAATCTACCTCCAATGACAGTACGCCCTCGAAATTTCCAACATATCAGACAATAAATAACGCGTCGCGTCGCCAGGCAAATGTGAGTGCACTGCCTTGTCTCGACAACAGTCGTCATGAACCCGTACATACCTACTCATAAATCCAGTCTTTGACATCTTGGCACACAATAATGGCACAGTAATCACAGTAATAGGCCAAAAGGCAACTGATTCCAAAGCTACAAGTTTCCCGTTCACCAATACGGCGTGTTTCCATTCAAATCTGCTCGCGAACACCAAGAATTACCATATTTTATTCTAGCGCAAGAAACAGCTGGCGCTTTTCGTACTGACGACTTCTCTATGGTGTAATTCCGTCCTTTATTACTGTCCCAGTACTCGGTACCTTTGCAGCGGAAGCCAACGCAGAAGTCTAGCCTTCTAGAATGAATAGGCAGCTGTATTCTGAAGCCAAAAGTATCGTATGTCGAAGCACCTTGCTGATTCAAAGGGCCAGACTCCACGAAAGCGCAAGAAGTGTCCTCATTAGTTCGCCAGCCGTCGGATGAGGTTCTCACAAACACCTCTTTGGAAAAGTCCAGGTTTTTAACTTTGACGGTGCCGTCTACGGCACCTTCGTTTTGTTTCACAATCACATTCTCCAACGAAACGCAGTCTTCTGTCACTTTTCGTCGGAACTCCAAATAGTCCGACGCCGGTTGGACGAAGCGTATCTCCCAAAGATCTTGTACTGGCGGAGGTGGGGGTTTCCTCTCCATAGGAGGACTGGGGACGATCTTCAGAGCCCAGTAAGGTGGTACATGGGAGGGCTCCGTCATGAACTTTACTTGTTCCAACGCGAAGCCCCTGTCGTCTGCGAACACTACCTTCTTTTTCTTGTTTTCCGTCGGCATCCTTATACAAGACCTCGGTGCAGTTTTCAACGTGAGCTGTAGTGGTTTTAATCCTATTGAAGCCGGTAAGCATGGCGCTGAGAATCCTCTGGTGGTCAACTTCGGTTTGCTGGGTCTCCTCACAGTGTAGTCGGTAAGAAAACCTGCCGGTGGGCTGTGTCCATAGAACAACTGTTCAGATGATAGCATATCAATAGCCGCGCACATTGCAAATCTGCAACAATTTAATTTAGTTACACCCACGGAGAAATGATCTAAACGCGGCACGTCGCGAGTTTTATCTTGTTGCAACACACGTCCGCGCGCGGTGGCGGCTGGCATTCGACTAAACGGAATGTCTGGTGTGCGGCGTTTTTATAACTGCGCAGGCGCCGTCCACGAACCTGATATGAATAAATATGGGGTGACAACGCCTGCATTATCGTTAGGACTTTCGTAAGTTTCATGACCTTGTTGTGTTTTATTGGGGCAAGGTTAAGCGAAGTTTGTGTATGTTATATTGTTTGTGAATCAGGACACGGGAAATTTTTGGCAGTAATTTAGAGCACAGTTTATTGAGAGTATTCTAAAATTAGTTTTACGGCACTTTAGTATGTCAAGCGTTTTAAATGTAAATTACTTTGAATTTTAAGTTCGTGAAAATAGGCATTGTAAAAGTTAGCGAATTACGCTTAATTATTAAATGAGTCCCCGCCCGCGCAGTGCAGAGCGCGCGGTAGGACGACCGCGGGGGCTGAGAGGTGCGGGCGGCAGGCGCACTACCCGCCCGCGCCTCTCTCGGCCCCCTTTGTCGTCCTACCCCGCGCCCCTGCACCGCGCAGGCGGGGATTCATATAAGCGATCGGTCTATAACATTAGTAACTTTTCAAATAAGTGTCAGTATTAAAAATTCAAATCAAAAGTAGTACCCTATCTTACTAATTAGGGGCCCTTACGGATACACTTCGACCCATCTGTGGATCTTTTGTGTAATTACCTAATTAATTAACTAAGGGTCCAAATTTAGATTGTAATTTTTAGTTTTTGTTAAGCTATTTTTAAGTTAGTTTTAGTTACTTATGTTAATTTTATACTTAGGGGAAAGTGGTCACCATTCGTACACATACCTTATCGTTGAAAAATGGCATAGCCCTTTAACATTTTGACATAATAGTTTCGGACTTTTTTGTAAAAAACTAGAATATATTTGTTACACTTTACACTTAGGTACATAAACTAGCTAAATTTGAAAATTAATAAGACCACTTTCCCATACTGTTTTTGTACCTACCTTTATTTTGAAATAAATTATTAAGTACTTTAAAATATTACTATAATATTACATCCACGGGTGGCGGTGATTCCTATCCATCAGACAACCCACATGCTTTTTTATACGACAAGGACGGCAAACGAGCAAGTGGGTCACCTGATGGAGCACCTATTGCTCATGCGTACCAGCCTAGCTAGGATAGAATACCTCTTGTGCAAGTAATTTCCCCTTGTTCTTCGTACATAACCAAGTTACATTACTAGGTAAAATAAATACTATTTCTAAAGTAAAACAAACATGTTCTCGGCTTAGGGGTGGCCCAAGCGTCACCCCGCCGCACCTAAACCTAAATTAATCCAAATTATTAACCAACGTTGGTTTTACCAGTGCTAGTTATGTAAATATAAAGTATTTTTGTACTAACCTCGACGTTTCACACGTTTCTCAACGTTTCTTAACGTTTAATACTTTTTATTTACGTGATAAGTCCCGTTTTTCTTATAATGTGTGAAAATCGCGAAAGTTTGAATCGATACACTGGTTATGGTTGTATAAATTTAAAGACAGCTTGAAGCAAATTCTTGTTGGAAAAGTGTTATTACAGCGTTAACTAATATATGACATAAAAATTACTTATTGAAATTAAAATATGACCACATTAAATTAATTATTATTACATTCAATATGACATTATTCTATAAATTTGGGTATCTATATAATGTGTTAATTTTGGCTTTTTTGTCCCTTTATATTTGACATTCTAATTAAGTATCATTATTTTCTTAGTTTTAATTTGAGTATGACTGTATTAATTATGTAATATTCGTACACAATGAAAATTGTATTTTGAATAAATAAACTGAAACTGAAACTATGTAAGAAGAACAAGCTAGAAAGAAAGAAGAAAGAAAGAAAGAAGACATTTATTATCTTTTGAAAGATACACAAATAGAGCATACACACAATTGTACAAAAATGAAACATAAAACACAGACATGAAAATAGATCAGCAATGTATTAATGTGTGTGTGTCTTCGCAAAAGTGAAACGGTCACTGGCTCAGCATTACGCTGAGGTGTTAGACACCTGCAGCACTGATTTTCAGCCAGAACCGTCTGTGACTAACGGAACGAAACACAGATATATATACATAAAATGAACACAAAATATTTACCTTGCTACTCCGCTACTTAAAGTAAGTAGCGGAGTAGCAAGGTAAATATTTTGTGTTCATTGAAATGGACCTCCGCAAAGTAACGCCTGATTCAATAAAATATATATACATAATCTAATATTATAGTTCATACATTAATAACCTATATGTAACTAAGCTATATGTAAGCTGTAATTTCACAGGCAGTTGCCTCCTGACCTGACATAAACTTTGAGACTGTCCCGCGCCCGCCGCCGCGTGGGCACCGCACTGCGC
Source organism: Pandemis heparana (assembly GCA_963854515.1). Taxonomy (NCBI): domain Eukaryota; kingdom Metazoa; phylum Arthropoda; class Insecta; order Lepidoptera; family Tortricidae; genus Pandemis; species Pandemis heparana. Next base: position 9,408,030 of record OY978032.1, read on the forward strand.
ACGCGGCGGCCACACCGCGCCGCTACGCTACCGCGTGATTGTCTGCGTGTTCCCATAATGCGCGTGCGAGTGGCACGCGTACCTGACTGTGTATACTGTATATACACGGGGTATCGACATGATTGGGTCAGGATGGTAAATATAGCAGTCGAAAACACAAAAAACAACCTATCACCCTAAACGCAATATACCTTCCCCATTTCGTGGTCACGCCATTTTTAATTGGTTGGCATTTATTTTTGTGACATATGGTGTTGTTTTTATTGTATTATCATGCCTAAAATTTTTATAGTGTTCTTTAAAGTTAATTTTATACATTTTAGAAGACTTCAGTCTTTTCTTTTTATGTAAACTAGTGTTTTTTTATTAAATGAATTTAATAAACTAAACTAAACTAAAAATACTAAAGGGGTCACCTGATAGTGATTTGGCCATTTGAGATGTTTTCAAAAACGTGTGTGTATATTTAAAGTATTTCGTTAATTAAAAATAACCGTTCTTTGCGTTATCTATAATTCATTTAATTTAGAATAAGAAACCACAATAACATTATATTGCGTCTGGTCAACTATTTCTTATCCAGCAAATAGTATAGTACCTACAACAGTCTGGGAGCCGCAAAATAAAATTGTTTTAATGTCACTCTATTTGATGTCGTTAATTGTTACCTACTCTAGTAAGATTACAGTTCACGAGCCGCAATACAATGTTGCTGTGGTTTCTCATTTTAAATTAAATGAAGTATAGGTACTGCTTTCTTCAACCTGTTCTTATTACCTGCAGGCTTTTTACGTAACTCGCTCGCAATCGCCATCGTGTTCAGTTTGACAGTTCTTGTATGAGTGTGACAGCTAGTTGATTTCGATGCCAACTGTCAGCCCATACATGAACTGTCAAAATGAAGACGATGGTGATCGCGAGCGAGTTACGTAATAAGCTACCTGGTAGCGGCCGCGCTGAAACGATAAGGCTGTCTTTTAACCTAGTAATTTTCTAGTAAATACTATCAACATCAGTTCTGAAGTCTATTTCTACGCGGACGAACCCAGTTTTCCTATATTCTAAGAAAACAATGCACCCGTCGACACAAGAACTGATGGAACTGAGACGTACGTAATAGTTATTTGTTATACAAGGTTGGTAAGTAAGGTTTTACAAATGAGCTGACCAGTTGATAAACCCTAGCCGTAAGGCGAGAGTTTTCATCGTCACGAGTTTGTAAAACCTTGCCAACCGTGTATCATACGACGTTTTTCAATACATTTGTGAGAAAATAGGCAATTAATAACACAAAATTAAAGAATAAATACCTTTCCCGAGATTTTGATGGCAAAAGTACTTAAAATATCGGGCGGAGTTAACTCCATGTTATTGTCGACTTCATTACTTGAAGAACTCATTTTGTTTGGTTTTTGTACACTATAATCAACAACACAAAACAACGCAAAGTTTTACAAAAATGGCGCGTCCGTGTACTGTAATGCGCATGCGTAAGTTTTGTTTTTAATTAGGTTAACTAAAATTATCAGGCAAAGGTTCGACGCGTTCAGCCATTGCGATTTTTTCGAATAAATAAAAGGTGAAAATCATTAAAATCTTAGATAATTAAATTACAGTTTATACTAATTACAATAAATTTTGCAAATTCATTACTTAGTTTTGTATATCTGTACATTTTTCTGCGTATAAGTCGATATTTTTTATTTTTGTCATTTAATACTCTTTGCTTGTAAAATGGAAAATTAAAAAAAAACTGTAAAAAAATCGCACTAGTGCGGTAAAATTAACTTACGAGCCATGTATACATCCTTTGAAAGTGAGTTTTTCGAGCAAATGTATTGAAAAGAATCTTACAGCGAAATATTTGTTTACCAATGTCTCACCGATTGTTTGAGATGATCGTTAGTCGTTAGTACATTCTGCTATCGGAATTTATACGCAATGCGAGCATGCGCACGCGCAGTCGTCGGAAGTCAGTTAAACGAGGACTGTGCGCGTGATTCGCATTTGTTTGTCAGTTTTGCCAGACTAGACTATATTAGAGCCTGCTAGCTTATTACGTAACTCGCTCGCAATCGCCATCGTGTTCATTTTGACAGTTCTTGTATGAATGTGACAGCTAGCCGATTCCGATGCCAATTGTCAGCCCATACATGAATTGTCAAAATGAAGACGATGGTGATCGCGAGCGAGTTACGTAATAAGCCTGCAGTTTCACCAGTCTCTGTAAAGTTCCAGCTATTTTATTTTGCAAACAGAGCCTCTAGTGTAAGTTTTCGCATATAAAAACGCCTCGAACGCGTTCACGTAAACGTCTCAATTACTATGGAATAATTGGCAGCGCCACTTGCGGATCGAAACGGCAACAAACTGATCTCATAGTATTTGACATTTTAACGCAAACGCGTTCGAGACGTGTTCTGTGATCGAAAACTTACACTAAGCATACAGGCTCTTTAATACTGGCACTCCACTTGGCGTATTTATTCAAATATTTGCGTGAGTGAAGGGGATGCACTATATTGTTTCTAGCGTATGCGACGAAGATGCCAATAGCGCAACGCGAACACGCAACGCCAAGTGAAGCGCCAGTATTACATGTCTTTTTAGGGTTCCGTACCTCAAAAGGAAAAAACGGAATCCTTATAGGATCACTTTGTTGTCCGTCCGTCCGTCCGTCCGTCTGTCAAGACCCTTTTTCTCAGGAACGTGTGGAGGTATCAAGCTGAAATTTATATCAAATACTCAGGTCTACTGCTCCTTGGAGTTGTGAAAAAATCAAACTTCTAAGCCAACGCAATCAAAAGATACAGCCGTTTATGCCGCAAATTTCCGCAACTCTCAAGGGAATCAAAACCTACAGGGTACTTCCCGTGAACGCAGAATCTTGAAATTTGGTATGAAGGTAGGTCTTATAGCAGTAATAGCACAGATTAAGGAATAATTGCGAAAACCGTAAATATGTATGTATGTCTGTATATATCAGTGACCAATATAAAGTGACCCCACACTGCGTACATTTTGCTTTGGTTGGAGCAGGGCTCTGCTTACACGGGTTTATAGATATTTATAGATAATGATACGGAACCCTCGGTGCGCGAGTCCGACTCGCACTTGGCCGGTTTTTGAAGCTACCAGCGCATTCGGAAAAACCATCATTGCCAAGAAGAATGCGCCGCAAGAAACTTGGCAGACAGTCATTTTTTCAGGATAAAATAAATTTACAACAATACTTAAATTCTACTTAACTTATAAAAAGGGTATATAAAGTCCCCAAGTTAAAGAGGTATTTTATTGTTGTACTATGTAAAGATTATGGTTTCATTGACAATAATAATTAATATTTGCATATCAACACAACAGTATTTGCTAATCTTAGATCAGAGCTACGTCACAGCTTTCACTATAATACTTAGCTAATAATATGTGATAAGGACGAACAATAACACATTTAATATGACATTTTTTCCACTGCGATAAGATATGTGTTGCCAGACAACTGTAGCTCGTGTTTGTTATCAAATTGTGAATTATTTTTAGAGATCCTTAGGCATTGCCAGGAGCTGTATGAAGATCTACCACGGAGACTATTTAAAAAATTCAACGTGGTATTGCTGCTAGTGTGATGGGCACTTTTGCGCCTTGGTATGGCGCGGGGCGGATTATTTGACTGACTGATTTTATTTATTGTATTTTTTGACGTTATTTAAAAATAGGTATGTGTGGAATGTCTTAATAAAGAGATCTCTCTCCAGGCAGATGTTAATATTCGTTCTACACGGTCGGTGGTTACAAAACTTGTCAGGGGCCGTACCATGACGTCTTAATGCTTTTCATTTTAGGTTCGCTCGCTGTCAGACACATACTAAAAGTGACAGCTAAAACCTGAACTGAGTCGGAATTAGGACGTCCATGGTAAGGCCCCCGTTTCCTTTTTCAAAACTGAGCCATTTTTTTTTCAAGTACCTATAATACAATAATCAAAAAGGAATGGCTACGCTTCTATGTTTTCCTTTTCTAATTTTATTCGTTAAAATGATTTTACTAACATCTTAAATCGGACGTTTGGCTATTTCTGTGATTTTCAAAGGTGTCTAGTTTTTTTAATCGAAAAATGTAAAACATAGAAGCATGGCAGAGGTAAGAATGATACGTGCAGTAAAAAAATATTCGTTCTAATGCGATTATCCCGAGAGGAAACATGGGAATACGTTGGTGTGGAGATACGGCCACATGTTGGCCATCAGGTTTCTTTTTAAGTAGACGAAAGAGCTGGTAGTATCGAAAAGACATGTAAAAGAGCCCTTAGCGGACTGTAAAAAGAACTGTGTGATATTAATATTGCCAATTGTGCGGTGCGGAACCCTCGGTGTGTAAGACCTACTCGCTCTTAGCCGTTTGACTTTGGATACCGAAACCTAGAAATAGGTATCTGGATTTCTACGTCATGATCGTAATCATGTTTGTAATTGTAAAGACGTTTGTTTGACGTCTTTATCCCTTACGGGGTAAACAGAGCCTTTTTTTTTTTTTTTTGCGGTGGGAAAATGCGTTACGCATACGACCGCGCCGTGGGGATGGCGCGGAGGTTATGTGGGACTCTCCTCCCCGGCCCCTCCCGGACGGGGGGAGGCTGGGGAGGCATACCCACTAAAAACCCACCGGTATTCCCTCTCTGCCATTTGGGGGGGCGCAGCGGGAGCATATTACATTGTCTACCGCGTACGCCCCACCGGCCGCCCCAGCCTATGTGCCGGGGCTCCTGCGCCAAGAGGGGGGGACCGGGAATACCTAGTCCCCCCCTAGACTCGTGGGCCTTTGAGGGCTAGCGAGGGATCCCCATCCCCCGCCAGCAGGCACCTTTAGGGTGGGAGGGCGGCAAACTGCCGCCTTCTCCTCTCCGTCCGTCTGCGCCGGAGCGGAGGCGCGAGGGGGTCGTTCTCGCGCTCCCGCTCCCTTTCCTCCTTCTGCGACATCACTTCCTCGCAGAAGGACGCGACGGCCTCCCAGGACTCCTCGCTGCCCAGCATGGCTTGCACGATGCTAGGCAGAGAGAGGTCGCCGCCGATCGTCGCCACCAGAGTGCGGCGCCCGCGGGACCAGGCGGGGCACACCTCTAGGGTGTGCTGTGCCGTATCGTTGCCGGCGCCGCACTCATGGCACGACGCCGTTTCCTCCCTGCCGACCACACGGTACAGGTACCGCCAGAAGCAACCGTGCCCGGACAGTACCTGGGTGAGCCGGAAGGTGAGGGACCCGAACCCTCTTCCACACCACTCTTGGAGCACTGGGCGGACGGCTTCGATAGAGCGGAGGCCGTACTCGGCCTCCGCTAGCCGGTTCGCCCAGCGCTCCATGACCTCCTCCTTTTGCGTCTCGCGGAGGCGCTCCAGCTCCCTTGGGGCAAGGGACTCGCCCCGGGCCCTCCGTTCCACGCGCCCTCTATACGCGTCGGCTAGCACTCCCGCCTCGATTTCCCAGGGAGGGGTGCCAGCCAAGGCGCATGCCGCCGCCCACCCCACCGTCCGGTATGCCCGGCTTGCCCGCACCGCCATAACTCTTTGGGGCCTTCGGAGCAAGGCCCTGTTGGCGGGGGTTAGGGAGCCGGCCCAGATCGGTGCCCCATACAAGGCCATGCTTCTAATGACCCCTGAGAAGAGTCGTCTGCAGGGGGCACTAGGACCGCCCAGGTTCGGCAGGAGTCTGACGGGGTAAACAGAGCCTAACGTAACAAGACCTTAAGGCCTCGTTTAGCATGATTGTGGGCGTACCAGTAGGCTTATTGTCTAACTCGCTCGCAATTAATCGCCATCGCGTTCATTTTGACAGTTCTTGTATGAATGTGACAGCTAGCTGATTCCGATGCCAATTGTCAGCCCATACATGAACTGTCAAAATGAACACGATGGCGATTGCGAGCGAGTTAGACAATAAGCCTACAGGTTTGTTTGTTAGTAGTTTTACCTTCTAGCATCTTTGCCTTCTAGTCTAGAGTAATGTAAAAGAAGATTATTTAAGGTGGAAACACATTATTAACACGCGACGCGACCCGATGCAACGAATGTATGCGCATGGCGTCGCGTCGGACGTTCATAGTGTGGTTCTGGTCGTAGAAAATAATACAATTTGATTCGACTCAACACGCGTCGCGTTGCATCGGGTCGCGTCGCGTGTTAACAATGTGTTTCCACCTTTATTTTGTTTGTTAAATAAATATTGTCATTTTTCTTCTTAACCAGAGCCAAAAATTATTTACTTTTTATAAAATTCATCCCTTGTGGGATAAGTTAAGGAATTATTGTCTATACAGCCATGTCAAAGGATGTAATGCCGGTTCACTATTTCAAATGTATATATTATTTTAATATGTGCTTTCAGTATCACTTAATGGTCCCATCGGAAGACCAGCGCTGGCTGCAAGGCCAGCATTATGCTGAGATGGGACCATTTCGTGATGCATGTTCTTATGTTTTTTACTTCTTTTTTTTTCTTTTGTTGTAATCACGAACAAATTTTTTCTTACTTTCTTTCTTTCTTTCTATAGGAAAGGGGAATAAAAATAGTGATGGGTTGCTAGCATCGCCTATAATATGATTCCTAAGGTTTTCACCCATTCCCTCGCTGGGCTTTTACCATCTGCGCGGGAAGAGAAGCAACTGGTACATTCTATGTTTTTTCTTTGCTCCCAGACCATCATGGAGGGAATATAATATGTTTATATCCGACTATAACAGGTGAGATACTTATAAATAACCAATTTGTTAGTTTTAACAAAACCTGGGCGACTAATTAAAGCAAATTTCTATTATGTATTACAAGAATTGCTCGTTCAAGGTGACACCAGCCGCGAAACTAGCGCCACTTCGGAAATGTTCTTATATCTCCTAAATTAGATCAATTTTCAATAATTTCCGATGGTTAGGTTAGGTTACTAGGGAATCCCACCAGCGCCGCGCTCTGGTGGCGACGATCGGCGGCGACCTCTCGCTCCCTGACGTAGTCTACGCCATGGTTGGTAGCGAGAGGTCCTGGGAGGTTGTCGCCTCCTTCTGCGAGGACGTGATGTCGCAGAAGGAGAGGGAGCGGGAGCGCGAGAATGACCCCCTCGCGCCCCCGCTCCGGCGCAGACGGACGGGGCGGAGAAGGCGGCAGTTTGCCGCCCTCCCCCTAGTGGTGCCTGCTGGCGGGGGATGGGGATCCCTTGCTAGCTGTCAAAGGCCCACGAGTCTATGGGGGGGGGCAGGTATCCCCCCCCCCTCTTGGCGCGGGAGCCCCGGCACATAGGCTGGGGCGGCCGGTGGGGCGTAGCGGTAGACAATGTAATATGCTCCCGCTGCGCCCCCCCAAATGGCAGAGAGGGAATACCGGTGGGTTTTTAGTGGGTATGCCTCCCCCGCCTCCCCCCGCCCAGGAGGGGCCGGGGAGGAGAGTCCCACATAACCTCTGCGCCGTCCCCATGGCGCGGTCGTATGCGTAACGCATTTTCCCATCGCAAAAAAAAAAAAAAAAAAGTTAGGTTACTAGGGAAACACCTATAATATGTATTAAATCAGTGTATACAATTTGTTCTGTAGTTGTCCAAAAAAACTTGCACAAAACAAAAACGTCCGCTTTTTGTTGTGCAAGTTTTTTGGGAGACAGAATGCTGCCTGTTGCCCGCGACTTCGTCTGCCAATAATTCATTTATATCGCTATCCCTTGGGAATTTTGAAACTTTCGGGGATAAAAAGCAGCCCATGCTACTCTAGACTAAAGTCTCTGTGCCAAATTTCATTTAGACCTGTTCAGTTCATCTTGTCTGGCGTGAAAGAGTAACAAACATCCATATATCACATACATACATACACATACAGTCACGCCTCTTTCCCATAGGGGTAGGCAGAGACTAGGTACTTTGTTCCACTTGCTACGATTCTGACATACCGCTACACACACAACATCCAATATATCGCACCTTTAGAATTATAGTGACCTAATCCAAAATTTCATGATTTTGACTTTTATTCGAAAAAGGACTTAAAACGACCATCTTCATCAACTCCTATTAAAACACCGCCTCATTTTAGGCTAGAAAGAGCTATACTGATACTTCGGTTTCTTTTACACCGTACCCTCTCCGCCCGTCTATTCATTTTTAGCAAGACTCAAGCAGTATTGTGTCGCGACCGTTATGAACATTACGTCATACGTTCAGCATAGAGGAGACCTAAAGCAAAATACGTCGGTACAATACCAAATATCACGGTTAGTAAATGTTATTTTTGTTTGTGAGTAAGGATATTATCCTTACTCACAAACTTTCGCATTTAGTATGGATTAACTAGTATGGGTGCGTACTACGCTACGTTACTACCAATTTTTACATCATGTAAAAACCCCTTTATTCCTGGGAAACTCTTCTATCAAAGACAATTTACAACAAAACAGGCCATACAACAGATAAGATTAAAAATAAATAGGTAGGTATCGTAATTTAAAAAAATATATTTAATCTCGTATTTTCAGATTTATTCAAAAACTGACTCTATCGCCTTGGGTTAAGGTTGGTCAACACAATAGCAGGATTACGCGTCACAGATAAGATACTGGGAGTGAACAAACTGTTATCGATGCATATTTAAAAAGTCAATGTCAAGGCTGGATTCCAAATTTAAATTTGTTACTGGCCACTAAGACTCGCGTTACCTACTACTAATAAACTATTATCTAATAGAGGTAAATAATGTTTTTAAACAGAAGTTTTTGTTAAAAAAAAAATAACTTATTGTTCCGGAATATCTCAAGAGATTGTTTGGTTTGTTTGACTAACATAATCAAAACCCTCCTTTTGCTTTGCCGTAGTAGGGTAAAATGAATAGAAAAAAAAATTACGACATACATTTTATCCCTTTAATACGAAAATAAAAGTCCATCACGATTATTCACGATTAATCATTACATTGGACACACTAATACACTAAAAACGAAGTGCACTACAGACGCACATTTGAAACTTTCGTTCAATTTCCGTGAAATAATCGAAAAAAGCCCAAAGAATTGCGAAACTGAAGTGGCAGTGGGCGGGGCACATTGCTCGCAGGACCGATGGCCGATGGGGTCAGAAGGTTCTCGAATGGCGTCCGTGGACCGGGAGACGAGCTGTTGGTAGGCCTCCAACAAGATGGAGCGACGACCTGATCAGGATCGCGGGATCGCGGTGGATGCGGAAGGCACAGGACCGGTCCGAGTGGAGAGCCTTGGGGGAGGCCTATGTCCAGCAGTGGACGTCTTTCGGCTGATATGATGAATCGAAAAAAAAACACCAAATTAAAAATGCGACTTTGCCAGCTCAGTAGTAGGAATGCACCCTCTTAACGAAAGATTAAAGATATTAGGTACGTGTGATTAAAGTAGTAGTAGTAACGCTTCAATGAATTCATCGAATGTTACCAAATGGAACAAAAACGGACGCGCAAACATTACTCAAGCAAGACAGCTTTCTAATTGACATAAATAAATAATTAAATATAATAAAGATGGTTAAAAATTATAGGCAGGTATTTTAAAAAAGTGGATTGAACACAAGCAAACAAAACACTTTGACATGATGATTTTGATTACCCTATAAGGTATTTTCATTCTTACCTGTCCTATTTGGTAAACAAAATTCTAACCTCAAAACGTCTCGTTTTTGTTGTTTTAACTATTTCATTGAAAATAAAGGAACTGGAGATAAAATATCAGCATAATTATGTACAAAATATTGCCTCAGGTTTATTTGAAAACATAATACACCTTATTCTTTACAAAAACTTGCACATTGAGGTTAGAATTTTGTGAAAATGAAAATACCTCCACCTAGATACGCCACAATCATGCTGAATGATGTGGCCTTTAGGCCCTGTTACCGCTCTGTCTACCTCGAAATAAAAACGTGATAGTATTTATATGACTACCTTTAAAGACGTAGATATGACGAAGTAGTCACTTAGTTTAAATACGGCGTTAATTACCTAACATTAAAATGAACAGCAGACATTATTAGTCACGGATCGCACAAGAGACACTAATGTAAATTTTAAGGTTACAACAAGCGTCTATGCGGCTAGCAACCCATCACTATCTTGAGTCCCCTTTCCACCTACCCCACACTCACTATACGTGGTCTAGGTCTCGTTACCGGGTTCTGTTGTCTATATCTATACTTACTAATATTATAAAGAGGAAAGATTTGTATTTTTGTGTGTGTGTATGTTTGTAATGAATAAACTCAAAAACTACTGTGCCGATTTCAAGAATTCTTTCACCGTTGGAAGACCGTTAGAAAGCTACATTTACCCTGAGTGCTGCACCCGTGCGAAGCCGGGACGAACCGCTAGTAAAGGGATAAAGACGCGATTTATGTATGTTCTATATATGTATAATATGTAACAAACGTTTAAATGAGTCTAAATTACTTCTGAATTGCAAACGGCGAGTTGTGGATGGTTAATACTTCTTATCACTATATTATTATACAACAATGACCTCCGCCATGTCTGTGTCTGTTCGCGATGAACTGATAAACTACAGTGTAACGAGGCTGTCTCGGCTCGTTACGAACTTCTTCCTTTTGGCTTAACTTTTTAAAAGAAACATTTAGTATTCAGCTCCTATTTTAAATTCAAAATGATTTCCTGTCTTTTGGATTATATTTAACAGTGTGAATTGTTTCATGAAGGCACGTTTGTGCCTTCATTTATAACCTATTAAAAACCGTACACCATCAAAATGGTCTAATTCATTCACAACGTGACAACAGAACGGATTCATGCGGTTCTCACCAATAGATAGAATGATTCACGAGGAGGTTTAAGTATGACATTTGTCAAGGTTTTGTGTCAAATTTGTTGAAATGTAAGGGCATAAATATGCGGTGACTTTGATTTACGGGGTAACTTTAAAAAGTAGTTATAAGGGCTCGTCGTGATCGTCCGTGATATTTTTATGCCCTCGACTATAAATTTCATTAGCGACTCCAATTTACACAAAAAATTCAGGTAGGTTAGCTAGATTGAATGAAACTGAGCCTAGCGTAGTTTCCCAAAATGTCCCAATTTATTTGTATGGAAGGAAACCTCTTTTTTTGTTACCACGAACCAAATAATTTTGGGATACACGATTGTGTTCTGTTCTATTCTAAAATATTTACCTGTTAAAATTACTCATTTCACGGCTCGACACTGCATCAATTGACACTGGATTTACATTTAAACAATTAGATACACTTGGCAGCAAGCGACGACATTCATTTGACACCACTGAAATTCCAATTTAAATTCAACCGCGACGTTGTTTTTCTGGGGAAATGTCTACACTATTTTGCGGTAAAAATTGTCAAAAGAAATTGTTCTTTTCTTTTCCACTATATTTGTTACTTTACACTTTGTTTTAAAGTCTTTCCAAGGCTTCAAACGACTGACTTAAAACTTATATGTTCAAGCTTTTAGCGTTGAAGAAATCGCCACAAAAGGATACCACAAGGAACACTTTTGGGCACGCTGTTATACAACACTTTGCGGAGCGATCATGGGTCTGTTTCTATCTGGAGAAGATATGGTAACTGAGCAAGCCTTTTTAGCTACTATCTTGCAAGATTCTTGGTTCCACACGCATTTATCTAATGTGACACGCTTGCCTCGACTATGAACGAAGGCCCATACGTAACTTAATACAAAGATGAGCATGTGTGGAACATATGCCTGCATGTGCTATGCATCATCAACATCGTGCTCTCCAGCTTATATACGTCCCACTGCTGGGCACAAGCCTCCTCTCAGAATGAGAGGGCTTAGGCTATGTTTCCACGCGGGCCCAGTGCGGATCGGGAACGTCACACACCATTAAATCGCTTATGCCGTTTACTAGAAATACAAGAACTGCTCATCTGAAAAAAGAGGCACCAATGTCGAGTTATTGCCCGGTATAATTGAAACTGAAGCTTGCTTGTGGATCTTAGATTTCTTCCACTGCAATCCAGATTTGGTGGAGAAGGTTTGGGAATTCTAGAAAGTCGTGGAAAGCTGGTTTCAAGCAAAGCAGGATCTGTCGTTCAACGCAGCATTGCTGGCGCTATTCTGTTCCGGAATGAAGGGTAAGACATTTATCACACGCCCATACCTGACGCGGAAGAAGAGTGCCAAATTTTGCGAGTGGTAGGACCTTCTGCAAGTTCCATTCAGATGGCTGCCATCTCACTCGCTCCTGCCGCTTGCGCTGTGTTCCGGTGTGGAGAGTACAGACGGTGACATTACTGGCACGTGAAGTATTCTTAATCCTCTAGGCTGTCAACGCATCTCCGATCCTTTGGTTTTGCAGTCCAGTGCTCACTTATCGAGTGACCCAATAGCTCCTTTGCCTTTGCCACCATTTAAAAAAACGCTGTTCCAATTCCCGTGCACAGTTTTCTTCGTCCAAACGTCAGATTTTTAAAACTGCTGCATTAAAACGCACGTTTAAAAATGGCTGAAGACACTTGATAATACAGAAATAACACATCGTTAGTGTATGTCCACGCTACACTATGTTGATCACAAATGGCGTCACCCTCATAAAATCATAGCTTATATGTTTGTGATTTATCACGTACTGATGTAATGGTGATATCACTCGGCGATATTAGTGCGTGGAGTGTAAGTAGACTTTAAAATTCACGCGTCGGCATGCATTATGTGCAATTATGCGCATGATTGGCTTATATGCTTCGTTGTAGTACTACCGGGTGCAAACATCGCTATCTCTTTCTATTCTCATCTTGTACTGTTTGATAGTAGAGGTTATTTTTTACAAGCTCCCGGTGCCAGTCTATCTGTAATCAGATATTGCAAATGAAACTTGATCTACTGCCTAGGAAACAAAAATACAGTTAGCAAAAAATCTTGCGATTTTTCAACAAAAAACTTAGTGAAATATGTATGTATGTATGTATAACTCTTTATTGTACATAAAACACATTAATTTTACAGGTAATAAGCTACACAGATGTACACAGGCGAACATATCTCTCAAAGGGATCTCTTCCAGTTAACCTTCGAACGATTGACAGGACAACAGAAACCAGAGTATAGAGAGTAGACATACTAAAAAGCTAAAAGAGCAATGACCCTAACTTAAACCTAAACAAATAAAGCACTAAAATAATAATATTAATAAGAATACACCTACACAACAGGTACACCCTAATACGTATAAACATACGATAAACTAAAATAATATGTCAGAAATAAACTACATAAATATAAAATACATATAAACCACACAAACATACACACACAAAACATACTAAGTCCACTTAAGAAGATTCATCGAGCCAATACTTTCTAAGGCGATATCGCAGAAGATTTCGAAATAATACATCAGTTACGGTTGCAATACAATATTAAAAGTTTGAAAAAAATATGGAAAACCGAAGTGGAAAGTTACTTTTAAATAAGTATAATTATACTTATGCCACCACAATAATGCTAAATGTACGATTTATAGACACCTATCTATAGCTATAAGGTCTTTTATTCTTTAACTGTCCTATTTGGTAAAAAAAATTCTAACCTCAAAACGTCTAATTTTTGCTATTTTTAACTATTATTACGACTAGCGACCCGCCCCGGCTTCGCACGGTATATTATGCATGTATTATACATAATAAACCTTCCTCTTGATTCACTCTATATATAAAAAAAAAACGCATCAAAATCCGTTGCGTAGTTTTAAAGATTTAAGCATACATAGGGACATAGGGACATAGGGACAGAGAAAGCGACTTTGTTTTATACTATGTAGTGATTGTAATTGTAATAGTTATAATATAGCAAAAATGAGACGTTTTGAGGTTAGAATTTTGTTTACCAAATAGAATAGATAAGAATGAAAAGACCTTAGTAACAAACAATGGTTCAAAGCTGTCAATATAAATAAACAAATCGTTGACATATTATAGTGTTGGATCAATAAACTTAATCAAGATAGGCAAGAAACATACAAAGACAAACCACGTCTTTATCCCTTACGGGGTAGACAGTATAAATGGTAACAAGACTTACTTAGGCCACGTTTAGTATGATTGTAGGCGTATTTATCTATAGCAAAAGATTTCTCCCAGCCCAAAAGCGGTAGGTAGTATGTATGTATGTATAACTCTTTATTGTACATAAAACACATAAATTTTACGGGTAATAAGATACCCAGATGTACAAAGGCGAACTTATCCGTCAAAGGGATCTCTTCCAGTTAACCTTCGAACGAAGTAGTTCGAAGTAGTTCGAGTCTTCGGTAGTTGTGAATGGTAAATTTAAAGCCGAATTTTTATTATGCAACTAATTTTGTGCAAGTAGCATGACATTGCTCGGCCGATAACCTAACGATTCAAAAGTGATTAATCAAACGCCGCAATGTAATGCTAGTTGCGCGAAATTAGTTGCATACCTAATGAAAATTCGGCTTAGCGGTTAACCTGCATAAAATTTTCGAAAATTTAACGCTCTACCGATTATCGAAGTTAACTTTTTAACTAACGAATTAACGATCAAAGGAGTTAACTTTAGGATTAACTATACCCACCTAACTATGCCTATAATAAATTCGACAACACCAGTGTTTTCAAGAAATATCTGGAAATATCGAAAAGAAAGCATCGTACGATTCTCTTATCTATAAAAACATTACAACCTATATTTATATATACCTTATAGAGGTATGTATGCTCTGATAATTCTTCAAGTTAAATAAAATACCTAGTACTTTAACGGCAACGGTTCACGGTTGAAATTTGTACGAACGTTCGTTACGTATTTTGTTGAATAATTGATAATTGATACAATTGAGTTCATTAGTGCGCTTCATTTCTTTTGCTTTAAAAACGGTCAAGTGCGAGTCGGAGTTGAAAGACTGAAACATTTTAAGTCCTTATGCGTATGTATAACTCACACGTATATAAACACATGAAAACAGTGAATACAACAAAACAAAGCAAAAGCGAGGGAAAACAACTGCACAAAGGGATTTCTTCCAGTAACCTTCGAAGTACTAAATATCCTTTATATATGTTGACCTTAATGTACGTTAATGTGCTCAGACACGTAGTCGTAGGACTACTTATCTTCTTCTTTCTTTCTCTTCTTCTTTTCTTTGCTTTCTGTTGTCCTGTCAATCGTTCTAAGGTTAACTGCAAGAGATCCCTTTAAGGGATAAGTTCGCCTTTGTACATTACCTGCAAAATTAATGTGTTTAATGTACAATAAAGAGATAAATAAGCACATACAAACATACATACGTACACTAGTCGTTGTTCCCTGCTTGTCTTTTATTTGATTGAATTCTAATATTTTCGCCCATTCCTGCGAAACGAAAAGCCGTGGTAGCCTAGTGGTTTGAGCTGTGGCCTCTCAAACGGAGGGTCGTGAGTTCGAATCCCGCGGGCTCGCACCTCTGAGTTTTTCGGAATTTATGTGCGATATCTCATTTGAAATTTACCATGAGCTTTTCGGTGAAGGAAAACATCGTGAGGAAACCTGCACACAACTGCGAAGCAATTCAATGGTGTGTGTGAAGTTCCCAATCCGCACTGGGCGCGCGTGGGAACTATAGCCCAAGCCCTCTCATTCTGAGAGGAGGCCTGTGCCCAGCAGTGGGACGTGTACAGGCTGGTGATGATGATGATGATTCCTGCGAGTTCGCCTTGGAGTTCCAAGCCTGTGCAAAATGTATATGTTTTCTCTGCTGCCACAAAAACATACAATATATCTCGCAAAATTAACAATCCCCTGCGCCACACAAAACAAGACCGGTCTGAGTGGAGAGCCTAGGGGGAGGCCCACTGCTGGACGTCTTTCAGCTGACATGATGATTGACACACAAATCACGTCTATGTCCCTTCCGGGGTAGACAGAGCCTAAGGTGACAAGACCTAAAGGTTATGTTTAGCATCAATTTTCAATTTAATGTTGTGTGTATTCCTTTTGTGGTCAACCTTGGAGTGTCAGAAACACTATATGTAGCCGGAACGCGTGATGCGGTCGGTCAGTGTATCACATAACATCAACTACTGTTTGTATAATATCTAATAATAAATAGAGGACAAATGGCGCCACGCCCCAATAATCATAAATTTGTTGCAAAAACTGCTCTGGCGCTATTTCAACCCGATAGAATACCAGAGACTCCAGCAAAAGTTTTCACATCATTTTGGACAGCTGATATTCTTCAAACATCTGGACCGATTTTCACCAAACTTGGTAAAGAAACACCGCAAGGCAACTGGCTTTCGGATGAAAAAAACCGCATTGAAATCAGTCAATCCCCTTAAGAACTACGATACCATAGACAGACACACACACA
This sequence comes from Pandemis heparana, assembly GCA_963854515.1. Taxonomy (NCBI): domain Eukaryota; kingdom Metazoa; phylum Arthropoda; class Insecta; order Lepidoptera; family Tortricidae; genus Pandemis; species Pandemis heparana. The sequence goes on from OY978032.1 coordinate 9,424,380, forward strand.
CACACACACACACACATACACAGAGAGAGAAGAGAGAGCTTAGAGAGATCGACAAAGTTATAATGTCTCGAACATGCACGTGTGAACATCACAACCTCGTCGCTCAAAAACCTTCAAACGTGATTAAATTTGAGCTCTAGATCAACAAGTAACAAGACCTCCCATGCTAGTCTGGGAGCAAGAAAAACAGAACAGTTGCTTCTCTTCCCGCGCAGATGGTAAGCCGACCGAGAAAATGGGTGAAAGTCTTAGAATAGTGTTATAAGCGATGGGGCTATCACCCCATAACTATTATGATTCCCCTTTCCACCTTACACGCCCACAATCATGCTAAACTTGGCCTTTAGGTCTTGTCGAGGTGGCAATATCTTTTCTAAGTCCACTTAGTTCGGGTTGCCTTGTGTCCGCGCATATAACTATAACTACTAACCAAGGTTTATGCATCCACAACACAAGGTCAACAAACTCTTGATCACTTCAAACCTAAATATATTCAAAACCGAGCCCCCTGGCACCTTCCCATCTCGATACGCACATCCACAAAGCACCAATCTCCAACGCAAACGAAAATCGGATTGTGTTCCTATCAACCTAAGATCGAGATAACTTTGCAAGGAGTGTTGGAGTGGAGGTGACACTGCCAAAATCCGGTCTTGTTATGTCCCTCGAAATAGACCCTGAATTAATATCACCGCCAAGGAATGTATCATTCGATTCTGACGCTGTAGCATGTGGCTCTTGGGTCGAATCGGGATGATTGCCAACAGTATTAACGACGGGGCTAGGTCGTTAGAAAAAGGGTAAGCTAATGTTTACTGTTTTTATGGGCGGAGTGACGCGGAAGAAACGTAATTTCAGCATGATGTAAAAGCACAAACATACCTAATTCTTAAAGCTCTTTAAGGCGCTGTCAACAGCAAATGACCTGGAGCAGCGCCACTCTTCACACATACGGTTTACGTGTCTGTTATTGAAAGAGAAGAAACTATTCCGGCAGCTTGGCGCGCGTCTAAAATCTTGCAAATAAGACACAAATCATAAGAAATAAACAAAAGTATGGATTATTTGTGAAATATGACTCGTTAGCCGTTTAGGTATGAATATGTTGACTTTATGTTTTTAATTGCAGACCCATACGTCGAAAAAATAAAGACATAGAACCGTTTAATGGTGATTTTAAGACCAATCTTTGCAATTATTTTCTATCGAGCCGATTTTGATCAATTATGTATCGAGCTAGCGTAGATCGTCTAGCGTGTTTGAAATATGATGAAAATTAACATTATATATTTTTTGTATTTTTTTTGTGTGCAGTTTTTCTTAAAAAAGTGTTTAAATAACATCAATTTCAACAAAATTAGGTGTTGTCAGCCTCTTAAAGGTAAGAAGATCCCATCGCTCGTGAGTACCATGCTAATTGCAACTAGCATTACAGACCAGTAGGCTTATTTGTCTAACTCGCTCGCAATCGCCATCGTGTTCACTTTGACAGTTCTTGTATGAATGTGACAGCTAGCTGATTCCGATGCCAATTGTCAGCCCATACATGAACCGTCAAAATGAACACGACGGCGATTGCGAGCGAGTTAGACAATAAGCCTACTGGTCGGTAATGCTAGTTGCATGAAATTAGTTGCATAATGTAAATTCGGTCTAATCCACCTGTTGAAAGACTCCGGAGTTATTTTATGACACTTTACAGATAGATGTAGGTTACAATAACATTAACTTGGCTAGTAGATAATGGATTAATAGCATTGTAAACATTAAGTGAATGCGACTTGCCATATCAAATACAAACAACGATATTGAACTTAAAACAAGGTAAACACTTTATTTGAGGCTGTTTTGTTTATATTGACGATATTGTGACACACGGGCATAATCCCACATACATACATAAGTCACCTCTTTATCCCTTACGGGGTAGACAGAGCCTATAAGGCAACAAGATCTAAAGGCCGACAACAACTATAGACCGGCCGCTTAGCTGAGTCCTCGCTCGCGCCGATACAGGAGCGCAGGGTAGGACAACAAAGGGAAACGAGAGCACCTGCCCGCACCTCTCTCGGCTTCCTTTGTCGTCTACTCCGCGCCCCTGTGCGATCGGTCTATAGATTAGTGGTGGTCGTTATTACAACAGACAAGACAAGACAAGACAAACATTTTATTAGCTTTGATACAAGAGGATACAAGATCAAACCCTGTAAGGGCACTGCTAATTATATTTAAATAATTATTATAATTATTAACAATATTAGTAACAATATTAACTATAAACTTATATTAGGTAATTAAACTATTATTAATTGTAATTTATACTAAAACCTATACATATAACTTGAATTTGAATTCAACAAGAATCTTCAAAAAATTCCCAAAGGGTGTAGTAAGATTTCTCCAACAAGTATTTATGTAGTGTATTTTTAAAATGTTTAATGTCTTTTATATTTTGGATGAAGTTCGGAATTTTATTATAAATTTTTATGCACATTGCGTGTGGTCCGGAATGGAATATTTTTAGGCTGGAGGTTGGCAGTGCTAATCTGTTTTGGTATCTTAAGTTATGCGGCCGGGTAAAGTGATCTTTTGCTTGAGCGAAAAAAGTGATGTTGGATTTAACAAAATTGCAAATTTCTAGGATGTATAGGCTGGTTAAGGTAAGTATTCCAAGTTTTTCGAAAAATGGTCGACAGCTGATTCTAGGTTTTATGTTCGCGAGGATCCTAATGCACTTTTTCTGTAGGACGAACAGATTGCTAGCGTTGGTGCTGTTTCCCCACAGCGCTATTCCGTACCGCAGCCACGCGTGTGCATATGCGTAGTATGCGGAGGTGGCAGTTTTTGTGTCAGTAGTTCTTTTTAATTCATACAACGCATATGTAAATCTATTTAGTTTGCTAGCTACTTTTTGCACATGGTTTTTCCAGTTTAAATGTGAGTCTATAGTTAGGCCTAATAATGAAAAAATATCTACATTCTCTAATTCTGCATTTTTATAACAAAAGTCTATTTTCAATGGTGGTTTTTGGTAAGGTCGAAATTGCATTATTTTAGTTTTATTTAGATTTTATTCCAAATTATGATCACTTAACCAAGATACAACTTTATTGAGAATATTCTCTAAATTTAAATTTACGTTGGTATTGGATGGGCATGGGAAAACTATGGATATGTCGTCTGCAAAGAGAACGCTTGATGGATCTATCACTTTAGGCAGGTCATTAATATAGATTAAAAATAATATACATCCTAAGACGCTACCCTGTGGTATTGATTTATTGACTACTGCTTTAAGTGATCTAGTTTGTGAAATATTACCTGTGTGAAAGTTATGATGCTCAACCTCAACGTATTGAATACGATTTTTAAGATACGATGCAAACCAATCGTGTGCCATTCCTCTCACACCAATGTTGAAGAGTTTATTCAATAAAATATCATATGAAACCCTATCATATGCTTTACTCAAATCCAGCAATAAACCTACTGCATACTGTTTTTCATTTATTATATTCAATATTTGATTTATATATTTATAAAGTGCTAATGTTGTTGATCGTTTTTTCCTAAAACCATTTTGGCTTTCGGAAAAGATGTTATATTTTTCACAGAAGTAGTAAAGGCGCGAAGACATTGCGGTTTCAAATATTTTAGAGAAGGTAGATAATAGAGCTATTGGGCGGTAGTTGTTACAATCAGTTCGGCATCCTTTTTTATGTATTGGTTTTATAATAGATATCTTAAGTATATCCGGAAATACACCTTCTAGAAAGGATTGGTTTATTAAAAAAGTTAAAGGTTCGACTAATTCTTCTGCGCATTTTTTTATTAAGGTTGGCGGCATCTCATCGTAGCCAAAACTGCGTTTGTTTTTAAGATTACGGATAATTTTATAGACTTCGCTAGGTTCCACGGGCTGCAGGTACATGGAGTTAGCGGTAGTAGCCAGCGCACAGCAGATAACGTAATGCATTATTTGCACTCAACGAACAACACATTATCCAATCGTCAACTATCCTGTTTACATTATTCGTTGTCTGTTATCAACGTTGTTCATACGCGCACTGTTGCCGCACTTGGCATAGAAGCGCAAGCGAGTGCGCAACAAATCAAGTAGGTGTGTGCGAGAGATAGCGCTATACGCGCGAGCTCGCATCGCAATCGCAATTCAAATAATTGACTGTTGGTGTCATTATTAGCTGTTGCTGTTTGTTGTCAGTCAGTACAATAACAAACAAGGTAACAGAGCGTTGTTTTGCTTTTGCTCCCGTACGTTTTTATTACGCTGCGATCGCGACGAAATAAGTATAACAATTATTTAATAATAAGTTCATTATCTTTTTGTAAAACAGCAATATAACAGGATAACAGACAACAGTTTACAATAACAGCTATTTAAGAATAACACAACACTGTTATTCATTATTGCAAAACAGCCGTTATTGCCACCACTGACGGGCAGGCAGCGCGCCTGCCCGCACCTCTCTCGGCTTCCTTTGTCGTCTACTCTGCGCCCCTGTGCGATCGGTCTATAGATAGTGATGATCTGTAGACTATTGTCTAACTCGCCGGCAGTCGCCATCGTGTTCATTTTGACAGTTCTTGTATGAATGTGACAGCTGATTCCGATGCCAATTGTCAGCCCATACATGAACTGTCGAAATGAACACGATGGCAAGCGAGCGAGTTAGACAATCAGCCTACTGGTTGCCAAGGCAAAGGGCGATAGGCAATTACTCCCAATCAACATAAAGACTAATGTCATGCCCGTCAGTCTGTTTGTAGGCCAATGCCACCATCGTAGCCTTGAGCCGTTTCGGTTTAAAAGTGTTTTAATGTTTTTTATTTTTATAACCTACTAGCTTCTAGCCACGATTTCGTTTGCGTAGAATTATACAAATGTGGAATGAGTAGAAAGGAGCGTAGCACGACGTACGGATGAGTGTAAGTGACAGCATGATGTGTGTTTACGTGTGCGAAAGAGAAAGCATGAATGACTAGCAATATTGTTTGTTTAGAAATAAGGGTAATTGAGATTTTCTTTTTATTAATTAGACTTATTAATTAGAGAATTAGACGTGTTAATTTGTAAAACCTATTTTATTTTATTATACTTTCTTTTAGTTTCGAAAACAGTGGTTTTTCTTAGATTACGATCCAACACATATATTATAATAAACCTTCCTCTTGAATCAATCTATCTAAAAAAAACCGCATCAAAATCCGTTGCGTAGTTTTAAATGTCTAAGCATACATTGGAACACAGAGACAGACAGACAGACAGCGGAAAGCGACTTTGTTTTATACTATGTAGTAAAGCGTCAATCTATTTTGAGTACAGAACATTCTAGATACAAAACGGTACCTACTTTATATTTGAGGCGTTTGGAGTCGAAACTACACATGATATATTTTTTGAAATGTTCTTTTTTGTTTTTTATTTTATTTTTTATGTGTCGTTTTGTGTCAATAAATGTTTTCTTATTTTCCTTTATTTCTTTCTTTTTAAACTCTGGGGCCATGGAGCCATTGTAGATATTTTGAATAAAACTTCTATTAAGCTCATTCATTATTGACCATTGGGTTTCCCCATTCATAAAATATCTGCGGTTAATCGAGCGTTCATTCTCAAACAATCCCATTAAAGTCGGCATTAATACGTGTACCTACTCACTTCATTATTCATTAAGTTCACTCATTGCATAAGTACTTTTTTTTTTATGAGAATAGAAAGGCAAACGAGCAAGTGGGTCACCTGATGGTAAGCGATCACCACTGCCCATAGACACCCGCAACCCCGGAGGGATTGCAGATGCGTTGCCAACCTAGAGGACTTAGATGAAATGCCTCTTGTGCCCGTAATTTCCCCGGCTGTCTTACTCTCCATACCGGAACACAGCAGCGCAAGCACTGCTGCTTAGCGGCAGGATTAGCGAGTAAGATGGTGGTAGCGATCCGGACGGACCTTGCACAAGGCCCTACCACCCGCAAAACTTAGGTGTAAGGTATTTTCATTCTTACCTGTCTATTTGGTAAACAAAATTCTAACCTCAAAACGTCTCATTTTGCTATTTTTTAACTATTTCATCGTAAATAAAGGAACTGGGGCCTTACCATGACGTCCTAATACCGACTCAGTTCAAGTTTTAGCTGTCACTTTTAGTATGAATCTGACAGCGAGCGAACCTAAGCTGAACCGCATTAAGACGTCATGGTAAGGCCCCTGGAGATAAAATACCAGCAAAGTTATGTACAAAATATTACCTCAGGTTTATTTGATAACAATACATAATACTTACACCTTATTCTTTACAAAAATTTGCACATTAATGTTACAATTTTGTTTACAAAATAGGACAGGTAAGAATGCAAATACCATAGTATACATTGCGTCACAAAATTATTAATAACCTTCCATACTTATAAGGTCTGAAAGCAAAGAAAAGCCTAGAATGTAAAACTCGAGCACTTTAACTGTTGAGCGTACATGGAACGCTGTCATAGTGAAGTAACGCCATGTCGACAAACAAATTTCAATAATATAGTGAGATTGACATTTTGCGACAAGGTTCTATCGTGGCTCAACAATCAAAGACCGCGAGTGTACCTAATAGCGAACAGCTGCTTCTCCACTCAGATCGTAAAAGCCCATCGAGGGAAGGCGAAAATCATAGGAATCATATAGGGACAGCTGAACCTATATGTTGCGATATATTTTATGTAGTTTAAAATTACCGAAACAAAGACGCTTTGCTCGCTCATTCTTCTTCTCCTTTTTGCGGCGTGTCGTCGTTATTACGACGCCAAATTTGCCAATGTCAAAGTAATAAAAATATATTCAAAAAATCTTGTGACAAAATGTCGGCCACGTTGTACGATGACACGGTTAAATCGGCCTCACCCCGTCGAGCTCTTAGCCAACGAACAATGATATCCCTCAGTAACTGCCAGGAAATTTAACCGATGCCCAGGGTGCACCGGACCAAGCGCTCTTCCCCCGGACGGATCTAAAAACGAACCGCAGCAGCTCTTCACACGCGGAGGTAACCCAACCCGCACCCCGCTCGCTCGGTCAATTAGATCAATTGACTTTTTCTTGTCACTTGTCGCTATGGTTTGGTTAAAGTGGTAATTTCAAGCCCCCCCCCCCCCCCCCTTTCAAAAGTCAAAAGCCTAAAAGTCAAAAGTTTATTTTGCAAACAGGCCGCCAAGGGCTCTTTTACATGTGTTTTTTTTTTGAAACCACCAGCGCATTCGGAAATATGAAACTTTAATTTTATGTAGTCTTTTTAATGAAAAACAGTTTAAAAAAATAAATAACAGCAAGTTACAATTTAATATCCCTGGAATGTTGTGATTTGTTTTGTTACGGTTATGTATTTTCCATTTTTACCAATTTTCAAAAAGTGTTTTTCGATAACATGACACGGCTAAATTGTTTACTTTCTTTCTTTCTAATGCTAAAAAAACGAAGTACAGTATAATCTCAGAGTAATAGGTAATACGAACAAAAAAGAAAGAAAGAAAAATATTTTATTTTATTACCAAAAGTCTCACCACATTAAAACATTTCTTCTAATAACCTTTATTATTGTTCGCTCGCTGACACAGAAATAACAACAAGACGATCCACGCAATTATTAGTTTTTTTTGGTACCTACAAATAACGTGTGATTTGTTGAGGATAATAAAAACATCATTACAATAAACGGGGAATTTTCAGTCGCACGTAAACTCACCCATTTTCCTTACATACACATACATACACTAATAACGTTTAATGTCCCACGGGGTAGACAACAATACCTACCTAAAGGCCGCGTTTAGCATGATAGGCTTATAGGTAAAGGGGGTATCAAAATAGTAATCGGTTGCTAGCAGCACCTATAACATGATTCCTAACATTTCCCGCCCATCCATTCCCTCTCTAACATTACCGGGTACGTATTAAAATACATAAAGTTTAAAATGCATAATGGGTTAAAATACATAGGTAATGGTTCAATAGTAGATTGTACACCGAGGGGATAAAGCACTGTATTATGTCACGGGCGCGATATTGAATCCTGAGCGCAGCGAAGGACTCTAGATTTAACTCCCGAGCGAAGCGAGGGTGTTATGAGTTAATTCCTGAGCGTAGCGAGGGAATTAAGATTGAGTCCTGAGAGGAGCGAAGAATTTAAGCGCACCCAAGACATAAACAGTTTTATCTCCGAGGAGTATACTCTACTTTTCTCACCTTTTGCGAGACAATAAAAACCAAGGCAACTAGAGAAAGAATTTCATTTTAACAACTATAGGTAAAACAAAATTAAAAGTAAAAAATACTATTTGAGACATTATTCCAGTTGTAATATTTTTATTTGGAATCTTAGGAGTTCTAATGCGTACCTAACTATATCACAGCGCCAGCAAACACTCGCGGCTTTTGTTTTATTTGAAATTTGTTTCATTCGTTTGAAAATCGAACGCCGCCGCTTGCCGTGGCATAGCCATCTCGATTTTCAGAGCCGTGCGATTTTTACGAAATTAGACTTTAAGTGTATGACAATAAGAACTATGAGAAGTGAGATTCATATTACTAACCGGCGGGTTATAATGAAATTCAGTACAATATTACTACCCGGCTAAAGCCAAGGGCTGTAATGAGTTACTTTGAGTAAGGTTTACATGATATATAATTAGCCATTGTCGAGCAGGTGGTGTGAAAAATATATAATGCGATTTTCTCAGTAAGTGACAAATCAACAGGATTGTTATAAAACAAACCTAACCTAACCTAAACCAAACTATAGATTACGGTATAATTAATTTTGTTAATTTTAGCATTTGAACCATTATGTATTTTAACCCATTATACATTTTAAACTTTATGTATTCTGATGCGCACCCAACATTACCATCGAATAATAACATCATCGTAATCAATAATTGGGGAATTTCCAGTCGCTAATATTTTTAACACATTTTCCTTGACATCACATGTCAAATTATTGTGCACTCGAGTAAAATTAGTTTAACAAATTCATAGTAAATATTTATAATGAGACCAGGTTTGACCTTTCAGCTAATTGGACGTTCTTATGCAAAAAGGAACCAACCCATGGGTCCAGTGCCGGATTTATATTTTTTATGACTGTAGGCCACTTCTTTTCCGCCGCCCACGATAAAAATAGTGAACGTGTTTGACATTTTTCGTCTGAAATCGAATGACCGTCCTCTGAAATCTGCCGCCCCTAGCACGCTGCCGCCCCTAGGCCGCGGCCTATACGGCCTATTTATAAATCCAGGACTGCATGGACTGCATATTTTGTCTCATAAAATTGAAGTTCCGAATGTACGCTTTGTCATAATTTTCGTTAGCCATAAAGCGTTTTATTTCTGATACAGTAAATGGTTTTTCTGAATTGTCAGTAAACGAACTTAACCTGTACCTACTAAATTCTGATGGCTTTCCAAATTTTCAGAAAAATGCACGGTTTCGTGTGTTATGGCCAAAAAAAATATGACTAAAGATTATTATGACCAACGAAAATTATGGGACATATAGGGACCCGAACAACCCACACTTCGTCAAAAGTTGATTTAAATAGGTATAGCTAAAGCAAAGTTGTAAAATGCACCTTCTATCGACCCTGTCAATATCAGTAATATGACAAGTTTAGGGTGCCCAAACCTTTTAGGTACCTAAGCAAAGCAATTAGAACATAGAATTTCTAAACGACACTAAATATTTTAACACAGAAAAATCCAAAAGGCAAAACTATGGCCGGGTATCGAACACATCCTCATCATTCCGTGACGCGTGCTATACCGCTCACCACGCAAATAAAAAGGAATTCAATTTCTAAAGGGTAAAAACGTAAAAGTTAAATTCTTGATTTATTTGATAGCAATTAAAAAATAGGTTTTATTTTTATAACACTACTAGCTTTTTCCCGCGACTTCGTCCGCGTAGACTTCATTTATTGACAAATAGCTTTTGGCCACGGCTTCGCTTGTGTGTACCAGGAGTATTTCAATCCCGTTTTTTTCCCGTTCCCGTAAGAATTTCGTGAAATGCTCTCTTAATGCTCCCTACACTCCCCAAAGAACCCACTTGCCAAATTTCAGCTTTCTACGACCAGTAAAACGAAAAATCCCGTTTTTTCCCGTTCCCGTGGGAATTTTGGAAATTCCTCTCTTAATGCTTCTTTATACTCTCCAAACAACCTAAATGCCGAATTTCAGCGTTCTACAACCAGTAAAACAAAAAGTTCCGTTTTCCCGTTCTCGTGGAAATTTAAAAAAATGATCTTTTACAGCTTCTCTACACTCTTCAAGCAACCTACATGCCAAGTTTCAGCTTTCTGCGACCAATAAAACGAAAAATCCCGTTTTTTCCCGTTCCCGTGGGAATTTAGCAAAGTCCTCTCTTAAAATAATAATAATAATAATAATAAAAATCTTTATTGCCAGTGACCGGGTACACAAAGAAACAAAAAATACATAACAAATCAAATTAACAATAAGTACACAAGTTTAGCAACGGGTACCAATCTCAGCGTGTGCTGGGCTCGAGTGCTCAGCGCTGTTTTGCAGAAAGGCCCCTATGTGGTATATCGCAGCCCCTGCGTGAATACAATTTAGGTATCTAATATTACAAGAAGGAAAACAAAACAAAAAAAAAAAGAACTGTTAAAATTAAAAATAGCTTAAAAAGAAGTTATGATCGTACTTATCAAGGTGTGTGTGTGTGTGTTAACACACACTACACTCCCCAAGCAACCTACATTTCGAATTTCAGCTTTCTACAACCAATAAAACGAAAAGTCCCGTTTTTCCCGTTCCCGTGGGAATTTCAGGAAATTGTCTCTTAGTGCTTCCCTACATCCGACCCCATCAATCGACCTACATGCAAAGTTTCAGCTTTCTACGACCAGTAAAACGAAAAATCCCGTTTTTCCCGTTCCCGTGGGAATTTTGCAAAGTCCTCTCTAAATGCTTCTCTACACTCCCCAAGCAACCTACATGTCGAATTTCAGCTTTCTACAACCTGCACTGCAGTATAACAAAAAATCCGGTTTTTTCCCGTTCATTTCCGTCAGAATTTTGGTAAATCCTTTCGTAGTGCTCCCCTATACTCCCCAAGGAACCTGAAGGCCAAATTTCAGTTTTCTACGATCAATAAAACGAAAATTCGATCCCGCAGAACTGAATATAAATCTCGTTTTTTCCTTATCCTGTTGGAATTTTCGAAAATCCTTAAAACTGTTTTTTACTATTATTATAATCACCTACTTCTATGCCAAATTTGAAGTCTAGTAATTATAGTTCATAGGATTTCGTTGAACTGAATATATAAATCCCGTTTTTTCCTAATCCCGTGAGAATTTCCAAAAATCCTGAAATTATTTTCTTAATTTTGTAATCATCTACTTGTGTACGAAATTTGAAGTCTATATTTATTAAGTATAGTTACTGAGATAGGGTCACTCGGAATCGAATATAATAAATCCCGTTTTTTCCCGTTCCCGTGGAAATTTGTGTGTGTGTGTGTGTGTGTGTCAGGTAGGTATGTGTGTTGTTGTTTTCGTAATCAGCGACCCGATAAACCGTACAAACAATACTACCCACTATAATATAATAATAATAATACCCACGTTGATTTTCAGACTTTGTCACCCCCTATCCCCTTTTAGGGGTTGAATTTTCAAAAAACCTGAAACAGGTATTTACTCATTTATCGTTAGGATTACTCCTGTGAAGTTTCGAATAAAATAGTCTAACTAATCTTGTTTCCCCATACAAACTTTGGACCCCCATTTAACCCCTTTAGAGGTCGAATTTTGAAAAATCCTTTCTTAGTGCACCCCTAGACCTTATAAGGAACCTACGTGCCAAATTTGGAATCTCTAGAACCAGCGGTTTGGGCTGTGCGTTGATATGTCAGTCAGTCAGTCAGTCAGTCAGTCAGTCAGTCAGTCAGTCAGTCAGTCAGTCAGTCAGTCAGTCAGTCAGTCAGTTTCTTCTTTTATATATTTAGATTATAATAATTACCTACTAGTAAAGTAACAAGGAAACAACCCACACTCAACCTTTTTTGTTAAAAGGAACCATCGAGTTAAAAAAATTATGAGCAAGTTACCAGTAAAAACTAGAAAATATGGACTCGTTTAATATTATGATCAAACTTTTCGTTAACTTTTGCATATTTTTTGTTTACACTTTTTAATCAATAGTCGCTTTTTCTAAAACTGTCATCGTGTGGGTTGGTTCATGTTTGCACAAGTACGTCCAAATAATAATAATAATATAATAATTTATTCATTGTATAGTCATGTACATTATTTACAGATGTTATTAAGAATTTTGGTTAGTCCATGACGCCCTGTAAGGGCACACAATAGTAATAATACAGTTACAATTTAGATCAGTAAACTCTTAAAGACTAAATTAAATTTCATTTCATGCATTCTATGTCTATTTTAAATTAATAATAACGCTAAGTTGTCAAATGATTACAATATAAAAAAGAGAAAATGGTCATGTCATGAATAGTAAAAATAAAATCAATAGGTATTTATATATCAGAATATTAACTATATATTATTTTAAATTTCAGAGTGATTAACTAATTACATTATTGAGATGTCTATTTTATTTAATTTAATCTAATTTAATCAAAATTTAAGGTTCAGACTTCATTTAAGAATTCATCAACCGAGTAGTAACATTTATTAATTAAGAAATTCTTTAATTTACTCTTAAAAGTGTTTATACAGCTTTCTTTTCTGACATTGTCTGGGATCTTATTAGTGATCTGGGTACATTTATATTGGGGGCCATTTTTAAATATGGCTAATTTAGACTTCGGCAATAACAGTTTATTTCTATATTGGGGCCTAGTGGTATCCAATTCTCTGCCAGCCTTGAACAGCTCGGGGTGTTTGCGGACAAACATTGCCGCTTCCAATATATAAATAGAGGGTAGGGTTAGTATTTCATGTTTTATAAAATGTTCACGACAACTTTCTGGAATACGAATGTTAGCTAGAATACGAATGCACTTTTTTTGCATGACGAATAATTGTTTAGCTTCATTGCAATTTCCCCACAGTACCACACCGTATCGGAGCCAAGCAAACGCGTATGCGTAATAGGCGGACAGTGCACAATCAAAATCCGTGTTAACTTTTAGTACGTTTAGGGCGTATATAAATTTAGATAGCTTTGTTTTTACATTTTGAACATGAGCTCGCCAGTTTACATTTGAGTCTATCACTATTCCTAATAATTTAAATTCTGTTACTTCTTCGATGTCATTATTATTAACTTGTAATTTTAATTGTAAAGGATTTTTTTGTATAGGTTTAAATTGTATTATTTTAGTTTTCTTTAAATTAATGTCCAAATTGTTTTCGCCTAGCCATTTCCCTACAGTGTCAAGTGCATGTTCAAGCTTCAAGTTACATTCAGTGCTGTTTGTGCCGTTTATAAGTATTGACACGTCATCGGCAAACATTACGCATTCAGTGTCCGAATCTAGCACCCTCGAAAGGTCATTGATGTAGACCAGAAACAGTAAACAAGCACTAACACTTCCCTGCGGAATCGAGCAAGTTGTATAACGAGTTTGTGAGGAGATCGCCGTTACTTCTTTGGTGACATTGTCGTAATAATCTATCTGCACGTATTGACTTCGATTTTGGAGGTAAGATCTATACCATTTATATGCGCTACCGCGTATTCCTATGCTATATAGTTTTGTTAGTAAGGTTTCATGGGAAACTCGATCGTATGCCTTGGTCATATCGAGGAGTAGCCCAACCCCATATTTTTTATTATTTATATGTTCAAGTATTCGTTGGGTATTTATATACCGCTAGGGAAGTTGAGAGATGTTTTCTAAAGCCGTATTGATTCTTATCTAGTAAGCTGTATTTTTCCAAAAAGTTATATATTCGATTCGACATACTTTTTTCAAATATTTTTGAAGTTGACGGCAAGATCGCAATGGGGCAGTGTTGGCTTGGATTTGTCGCGTCACCTCCTGGCTTTAAAATTGGTTTGATTTTAGATATTTTTAGTAGGTCTGGAAATGTACCTTCGGCAAATGATTGGTTAATTAGTCTTGTTAATGGTCCCACCAACTCATTTTCGCATAGTTTTATTAACGTTGTCGGTAACTCATCATTGCCGAGACTTTTTTTATTTTTAAGATGTCTAATAATTTTTGTTATTTCGAGTTTTGTGACTGGCCGTATGTATATAGAATTTAGGACGGAGGTAGGTATTGCGCGGGGGCGATCATCACGCCGCAGGCGCGGGCTTGCGTTTCCCGACGGCAATGATTCACCCACCGAGGCGAAGTATTCGTTTAATATATTTGCTACTTTATGAGGTGATTCGATTGGTACATGCATATCAGCAGTTTTGATAATCATGTTTTTGTAATTCCGGTGTTTCTTTTTGTTAAGGGTATTGTTTATGATTCCCCACATTGTTTTTGTTCTATTTTTTGAGGTTTTCATTTTTCCTGCATAATTTAATCGTTTTGACTTTTTAATGCATTTTTTTAAGATACTTTCATATTGTTTATAGTGCTTCTGAATGACTTCGTTTTTACTCGTATTAACTAATATTTTTAACTGTCTTTTGTGCTTACACGATTTTTTTAAACCTGTCGTTAGCCAATTTTTGGAACTCATTTCAGTTTTTAATTTTAATCGTTTTTGTGGGATATGGATATTTAGGATTTCTGTTAATTTTGAGTTAAATAAGTTATAGTTTGTATTTATGTCATTTTTATTCGAAATTATTTTATCCCAATCAACGTTTCGTAATGCTTGCTTAAAGCGTAACATATTTTTCTCACTAAATATTCTTTCTTTTTTATACCACGGATCTTGTCGTGACTGTGTAATAATATGTGGACTTTGAACTTGGTAAATAATGCTTTTATGATCCGATATGCCGTAGTCCGTTACATCTATGCTGTAAAGGCTGTTATTTACATTTGTGAATATAAGGTCAATACAAGTGCTAGATTCTTTTATAACCCTGGTTGGTTTTTTCACAATTTGGGTAAGATTATAATTATAATTAGATCTAATAGTCTCCTAGAAGCCGTAGTATTCGCTAGGATGTTTATGTTGAAGTCGCCTGCAATAATAACGCGTTTATTACGTTCTTTTTGTTTGATTTTTAATAGTAATTTATTCAAACAGTCAAAAAAAGTCTCTAATTCACGATCAGGTCTGTATATGTTAATTAAGTACATATCTTGTTCTGGAATTTCTACTCCACAGCACTCAAATACGTATTCGAGTGACAATTCAGCTATATCTGGACGCTCCACGTAGGTGGTTCCTTTTTGTAGGAGTATTGCTACGCCACCACCCTGGCGGTGCTCGCGGCAGAAAGATGAGGCCAACTCGTATCCTTCAATGGTAATCGTATTCTTTTGTTTATTAGATATCCATGATTCGGTGATACAAACCGCTGATATATTTGTATCAAGCAAGAAGGATTCCATAATGTGAGTTTTGTTTTTCAAGCTCTGAGTGTTTTGCACTAAAATTTTAAATTTATCCACGAAATGTCTGATCTACATTTTCCTGTTTTTTTGTGTTATTTGTCGGAGTAGGCGTCGGCGGGTTTTGTATTTCTGGGTGTGTCGATTTGGTGATTGTACTTGGATCTTGTGGCGCATTTATGAATTCTTTCCCGTTTATGAATAGTTTGTTATTTCTTATAATAGCGTACTTTCCTTCGCGTCTCGCTTTTATCAAACTATCTTTAAGGGATTTTCTGTTCTCCAAGGATTTGCTATCTAAAAAAATTGAGATTCCGTAGCCTGTATTTGTGAAAACAATGAGAATTTTCGAGTACGTATGTTGTCATTCTCTTACTCAAAAGTTCAATTTGTAGAGGACGACAATATCCCCTTTTGCCTATACGAGTGACCTCCTCAATGTAGCCATTTATGTTTATATTCAATATATTATAGAATAAGTCATCTATTCTGTGGCATAGGTCTGATTCAGTTTCATATTGGTATTCATCTAGGCCGAATAAAACAATTTTTCTGTGTTGTTTATTTTCTGTTGAATCATGCCTAGGTTTTTCTTGATCTCCAAAACGATTTTTCAACTCTTGTATTTCTCCTAATAATTTAAAATTTTCCCTCTCTAATTTTTCTATTTTTGTGTTTGTTTTTGTTAGTTCTGTTTGTAGGTTTTCTTGTCGTTTATCAAGGGTGTTTAAGTTGTGTGGTATTTCTTTCATTAGCTTACCAACTATGGTATTTACTTCCTTCTGTATTGTATTTTTTAGCTCAATGAATATGGTGTTATTGTTCTGGCTAAGTTTTTGATCTAGCAGGCTGCTTATTTGCTCCAGTGTAATTTGCTGAGCGTTTATGGTGGTCTGGGTTAAGTTTCCTCCGCTTTCCTCTAGAATTAGCAGTTCGTCGACCGACATTGTTGTGTCATTCAGCTGTGGCTGTGGCGTAATATTGTTACGATTTCGCACAGGTGTATTATCATTTCGCGTTCTCCGTGTGATCTGGCTATCACAGGTGGGACATCGCCAAGAGCGCTTTAGTTCTGGCCCATTTTCTCTATAGTAGGCTGACGACATATTAGTACACTGGTAGTGGTATATGCCCTTACATGCGATGCATATTAATGCTTCTAGCCTTATATTTATTGGTTGTGTACAGGCTTGGCAATTCATATTTGTATTATAACTATTTTGACTGATATAATTGTTCAGAGTACTTGCGGTTTCCAGCCGTTATTTTAAAGTTAGGCGTGCGGGAGCAGGACGCGCGATAGGCAGGAACACGCGCGCGCGCGAGACGCAAACACTCGAGCGGTCTTCACAGCTGATTTCCGAGCGGTCATTCACCTCCTTCACTATTTATTTCACTGTTGTAGTGTTTATGGATTTTAACTGATATATTTTTTATACAAGTTAATTTTTCGCGCACTATTTACAGCATAATCATGTCACTTTGCTGGATATTGGGAAGTTTTTTATATTTTAAGACGAATAAAACACGGAGCTAATGTTTTTGTTGCGCAGTCTACCCACGTAAAAAATCAACACAAATAAACATGTTACACTATTTATGAACTGATATGTTACATATTGGTTTATTATGATTGTAATAGAGGGTAGCTTCCAGTCTACGAATAAATGCCTGTACGACAACACGTCTCTTATTTATCAGTGGCGGCGCGGAGTAAAAATATTATTATAATTGTACATTTCGGTTGTGTGAACATTATGTCGGGTTCGGTAAAGTTCGCGGAATTCGACATGATAAATGGGAATTGGTCTTCGTACTGCGAACGATTGGAAATGTGTTTCTTGGCAAATGGTGTAAAGGACGAGTTAAAACTACCGACTTTAATTGCTAATGTAGGTGAAAGTGCATACGAACTAATTGTGAACTTATGTAGTCCGGATAAACCTTCAACACTGACTTATGAAAAAGTGGTAAAATTTGTCAAAGAACATTTACAACAAGTACCATCATCGTTGGCGGAACGGTACAAGTTTCGCCAATGTCGACAGGAGAACGGCCAGTCAGTGGCGGATTACGTGGCGGTATTGAAACAAAAGGCAAGATTCTGTGATTTTACGAAAACATTAGAGGAAAATCTTCGCGACCAATTAGTCTGTGGGATTACGAGTGATGCAATTCGCCAGAGGTTGTTTGCGGAAAAAAAACTCGATTACAACAGAGCAGTTTCATTGGCTATGACTATGGAGTCCGCAGAAAAAGATTCTAGTGCAGTAGAATCTGCTGCGATCGGAATGCACTACTATGGTGGAACAAATAGACGATGCACAGCGTGCGGGGACCAAAGGCATATACGCGTGGAGTGCAAATTTAGAGATTATGTATGTGACAGATGCTCAAAAGTAGGTCACCTGAGACGTGTATGCCCCGAAGGAGACGGGCAAAGAGTTCGAGCCGGGCAAGAGGCTGCATATAGGCACGAGAAGTCATGGGGCCGAGGCTATGACAGCGGGCAAACGGCCCGCGGGCAGACCGACCGTAGCCCGGCAGGCCGCGCGCGAGGCGGCCGGGGCAGGCGGGGGCGGCGAGGCGAACGCGGAGGCGCTGCGCTCGCGCGTCATTATTGTATTCAAGAACAACGCGAACCGAGCGAGGGGCCAAGTTGGCGTGAAAATAGCGACGGCAGCCCAACAGTGGGCTTCGACGAAGGCGCGGTTCGGGCAGCGAGCCAGCGACGCGCGGAAGACAGCGATGACGAGATGCCAATGTATCAAATGGGTTTAAGTGAATATCGACCGGTATGTATTGAAGTTTTAGTGGAAAATATAAATTTAAAAATGGAAATAGATACCGGCTCGCCTTTAGCGTGTATCAGTAAAGAAACATATTTAAAGCATTTTAGAAATCTCAAGTTAAATTGTTGTAATTTAAAGCTTAGTTTTTATGACGGTTCCCGAATCTCCCCATTAGGATATCTTGAAGTAAAAGTAGGCTACAACGAAACTTTGAAAACGCTCGATTTATATGTATGTAAATAATGGAACCACGAATTTGTTGGGGCGGCAATGGCTCGCAGAATTAGGCATACAGGTGCCAATATTGGCGTTGAATAAATTAGATAGGCCTGATCAAAACAAAACGGACCCTAAAGATGTTAATGATATTATTTCCAGATTTAAAGATGTTTTTAATGGAACTCTGGGGTGCTTCACCGGAGGGCGTGCGACGCTGCAGTTGCGTGCGGACGCCCAGCCAGTGTACTGCCGCGCCCGGCCCCTGCCCTACGCGCTGCGCGCGCGCGTGGACGCCGAGCTCGACGCCATGCTGGCCGCCAGGGTCGTCGAGCCCGTCGACCACTCCGACTGGGCCACCCCACTGGTAGTCGCACACAAGGCGGACGGGGCGATAAGACTTTGCGCGGATTATAAGGTCACACTGAACAAAGTATTAATGGTAGATAGATACCCGTTACCTAAAATCGATGACTTATTAAGCGACCTCAGTAGTTATAAACATTTCTCCAAGCTTGATTTATCACAGGCCTATAATCAGATCCTTCTTGACGATACTGCTAATTATACTGTTATAAATACCCACAGGGGTCTGTTTAAATACAACAGGTTGGTCTACGGTCTAGCGTCGAGTCCTGGTATTTTCCAAAGGATTATGTTGAATTTATTTAAAAACATGCCACATGTAATAATTTTTCTAGACGATATTCTGATAGCTAGCAAAACAATGCAGGAACATAAACAACATATACAAGAGGTTCTGCAGATATTGCAATTGCATGGGTTAAAAGTAAAGAAGAGCAAGTGTGATTTTTTTTTAAAGCAGGTGAAATACTTAGGCTTTATAATTAACGAAAACGGGGTCAGTGTGGACCCAGAAAAAATGAAACCTGTGGTAGAAATGCCTCCGCCTACCAATGTGAGCGAGCTAAGATCATTCCTAGGGATGGTAAATTTTTATGGAAAGTTTATTAAAAACCTTAGCGAATATTTAGTCCCTCTGTATGAGTTATTGCGGAAGGGTAAACATTGGGTTTGGGGCGGTAGGCAGGAAAGCAGTTTTAACCGAGTGAAGCAGGCTTTGTGCAGCGTGGAGAGTTTAGCACATTACGATATGCGGCTCCCGTGCGTGGTGACGTGCGACGCGAGCGCGCGCGGCATCGCGGCGGTGCTGGCGCAGCGCGGCGCCGCCGGCGAGCGCGCGGTCGCCTACGCGTCGCCCGCGGAGTTGCATTACAGTCAAATACATAAAGAGGCCCTGGCTATAGTTTTCGCTATTAAGAAATTTCACCAATACCTGTATGGCCGTAACTTTACTCTCCGCACTGACCACAAACCTTTAGTTACCATTTTTGGACCTAGTTGCGGAGTGCCCACGGCTGCAGCGAGTCGACTCCAGCGTTGGGCAATTCTTTTATCAGCTTATGACTTTAGTATTGAGTATGTGAGAACTGATCAAAATACAGTGGATGCGCTGTCGCGTATGATTAAGGGACACCGAGACAGTGAGATCCGAGAGCCGGACGAGGTGCCGGAGCAGACGTACCTCCATTTTGCCGCCGAGGCGATGCTATTAGATTACAGGTTACTAAAAAAAGAAACTGCAAAGGACGTTTTGCTCGGCCGGGTATTGAGCTATTTAAGGGATGGCTGGCCGAGGGAAGTGGAGGTACGGGAGCTAAAACCATTTTTGAATAGGAGGACAGAGTTGTATGAAGAACTCGGATGCATCATGTGGGGGCACCGAGTAGTAATACCGAGCGCGTGCAGGAACAAAGTCCTGTTAGAATTGCATGATCCTCACATGGGCATGATTAAAACGAAGGCTTTGGCACGAAGCTATGTCTGGTGGCCCGGGATAGACGAGGCCATAGAGCAGCGCTGCCGCGCGTGCTCCGTGTGCGCCGCAGTGGCAGACGCGCCGCCGGCGCATGAGCCGCGGCTCTGGCCTTGGCCTGAACGTCCTTGGTCGCGATTGCATGTTGACTTTTTGGGTCCCTATGCAGGAGCCAAATACCTCATAGTAATTGATTCCCATTCGAAATGGATAGAAGCAATAAGGATGGAAAGTACTTCTGCGACGTCTGTAATACGGAAACTTAGGGAATTATGGGCACGTTTCGGTCTCCCTAAGCAGTTGGTTAGTGATAATGGTCCTCCGTTTACAAGTACAGAGTTCCAGGCGTTTCTATCTAGCAATGGAGTTGAGCATGTATTGACGGCGCCATACCATCCGGCTTCAAATGGGGCAGCAGAGATGGCCGTTAAGATTTGCAAAAGGGTAATCAAAAAAAGCTTACAACAAAAAAACGATATAGACACCGCGTTATGTAGGTACTTATTAAATTACAGGAATACAGCGCACTATGCGACAGGCGAAAGCCCGGCAAAATTATTACAAGGAAGATCACTCCAAGCAAGGCTGGACTGCCTGAAACCGGAACGGGCAGCCCAGGCGCTCCAACATCAAGCTCGCATCCAGCGGCAGGTGAGCGGGGCACACAGAAAGTTCCAAGTAGGAAACGCAATTTGGTTTAGAAAATTTGGCCACGGTAATGGTAAGTGGACGCCGGGGCACATAGTCGAATGTCGCGGAGACACAAATTATTCCGTTAGGGAGGATTTCTGTACAGATATAGTTCATAGGCACGTAGACCAAATAAGACCGAGGTTGATAGATCAAGCGGAGAATAATAACCAAAATCAGAGTCAAAAACGATTACCAAATACAAGTTTAGTGTGCCCAGTCACGGTCGACTCTGGTGGGGGTTCGGAGGAAGGGTCGGCGGACCCCGGGGCGCGGGCAGCGCGGGCGGGCGCGAGCACGACGGCGGAGGCGCCGCCGCCGCTGTCCGATGAAGTAACCCCTGAGTTACTGGCGACCAACCGCCCCAAGAGGGTGCGACAGCAACCAATTAGATATGGGTTTGAGTTCGATTAGTTATTTTGGAAAAAAAATATGAACATATACATACATAGACTATAAGTACCTATGTAATTTAATACCAGTAGTATATCTAATTCATGAAGTTTTTTTTTGTGTATAACATGAAAATAAAACCTAAAGTAAAAAAACTAATTATATATAGTACTATTTAAGCATTTCATTTTATTTGCGTACACATAGAAATGGTACCAAAACAATACTATGTCTATGGCAAAATTAAAGGCGAACTATTTAAGCATTTCATTTTATTAGCATACACAGAAATGGTACTAAAACAATACTATGTTAATTGGCAAAATTAAAAGCCATGGTAAAGACGTTACACTTTTCTTTTTTTTTTCTTCTTTCTTAAGGCTTGTACACGCGCTAAAGTCCTTGAGCGTATGGGCGGAGCTTGGGCGGAGCTACTGCCTCTCGCCCCCGCGACCCGCTCCATTAATACGCGAGAGCGAAACAGTCTTACAGAGTAAAATTACAGACGCGTCATCGCGCCGCGCATCTTTACCAATGCAAGGGTGGACGTGGACGGGTCGCATCGCATGATTATCGTTGTCATACATACATACATACATACATATCGTCACGCCTCTTTCCCACAGGGGTAGGCAGAGACTACTTTGTTCCACTTGCTACGATCCTGACATACCTCTATCGTTGTCATAACGTGATATTTATCATTAAGTATATTATTGAAACGTGATATCCCTACTTAATATTATACATGCGAAAGTAACGCTCTGTCTGTCTATCTGTCTGTTACGCTTTCATGCCTAAACCACTGAATCGATATTAATGAAATTTGGTAAGGTGGTAGTTTTAGTCCCGAGGAAGGACAGGATAGTTTTATCCCGGAAAATCTCATAGTTCCCGCGGGATAGCAGCGCAGACGGAGTCGCGGGCTGCTATTTGTCATAATTGATTAAGTTTAAAAATGATGTCCCCAATATAAACACTACCTACGTTTGAAAATATTTATTTTTCTACACATAGCAAAATCGATATCTAAGGGTCCGAGTGGTCCTCAAGCATGAATCCGTTGTCAAAAGTTTAAAAAGTAGCCGCCATTTTGAAAATTTTAGTTTTTCGACCGATTGCGTTCAAAATCGATACCTGAGGATCCGAGTGGTCCCCAAGCATGAATCCGTTGTTAAAATTTGAAAAAATGGCAGCCATTTTGAAATCTTCAGTTTGTGGGCAGATTGTTTTCAAAATCGATATCTGATGGCCCGATTGGTCCTCAAGCATGAATCCGTTGTCAAAAATTGAAAAAGTGGCCGCCATTTTGAAATCTTTAGGTTGTGAACCGATTGTTTTCAAAATCGATATCTGAGGATCCGAGAGGTCCCCAAGCATGAATCCGTTATCAAAAATTTTAAAAATGGCCGCCATCTTGAAATCTTAAATTTTTGGGCAGATTGTTTTCAAAACCGATATCTGATGGCCCGAGTGGTCCCCAAGCATGAATCCGTTGTCAAAAATTGAAAAAGTGGCCGCCATTTTGAAATCTTTAGTTTGTGGACTGATTGTCTTCAAAATCGATATCTGAGGGTCCGAGTGGTCCCCAAACACGAAACCGTTATCAAAAATGGAAAAAGTGACCGCCATTTTGAAATCGTTAGTTTTTGGACTGATTGTCTTCAAAATCGATATCTGGGGGTCCGAGTGGTCCCCAAACACGAATCCGTTGTCAAAAATGGAAATAGCGGCCACAATTTTTAAATGTTTAGTTTTTCGACCGAGTGCTTTTAAAATCGATATCTGAGTGGTCTCCAAAGCTGAATTTGTTGTCAGAATATGATAAAATAGGCGTAAACTAGAGAATTTTCAGTTACCAGAGAGTAGAGAACGCCTAATTACACTTGACCGTTTTAGTAGAATCATATTTGGCATACCTACACACAACAGCTTACAAAAATTTCATCGCAATCGAGTCTGATAGTAGTACCTACCTAACAGGAATTAGACATTTTAACATTTAAATCCGACTCACGCTTGACGCTTTTTTGACAACTTTCTCAGCATACACACTGCCAGCTCACAATAATCTTCATTTGTATTTCGGACAGACGCTTTCCCCTCTCTCTACTTAGTGTTTAGTGTGCGATAGACATATATTGTTAGTAACTTAGATTATGACTTTTGTCGAACGTCCCGAGACGCACACGTTTTTTTATTATGTATGTATGTATGTATGTAAAACTCTTTATTGTAGATAAAACACATGAAAAAGATGAATACAGGAAAACACGAATGCACAAAGGCGAACTGCAACACACACACATGCACATTTCATAGACAATATTTTTGCAATATGAACTTTTTAACGATAATCGATTTATATTGTGTGGTATTATTATTGCCATTCACTATTCTATCACACCACATGCAACAAGCAAGTCTAGCATTTTTCTCCTGTAGTTGACAGAGTCTTGACTCTTACCATTTACTATAATCAGGAACCCCTATTTTTTCACTTGTAACCATTTTACTGCTCCATGTTTTATCAAAAAAAGATGACATTTTATAATCTTCGTCATAAAATAATGAGCAATAACTTTATTTTCTTACTTACTTAAATTTCTTAAAAAATTAGCTCGTTTTTAGTAATATTCCGGACAAGTTCCTACCGCTCCCCATTTTCGTCCATACGGTCAGGGCGGGACGAGGCGCGTTGCATGACGGACCTGTGTCAATTTTTCGCGGCGACCAAATAAAACTCCGTTTTTAAATATTTGTTGAATAATTTTGTAGCATAGAGTGGACAATCTGTTTCGTGATTTGTAAAGTAGTTACCTAATAAACATTTACGTATAGTTTAGTTTTTGTGTGTATGCTAAATATTATTATTCTAATAAAACGGTCAAGTGTGATAAGCGTTCACTTTGCTAGATCTTCAGATGTCCATTTTGAAATCAATCTGCCCAAAAACCAAAGATTTTAAGATGGCGGCCACTCTTTAGGTATATTTTTGACAACGGATTCAGCTTGGGGACCAGTCGGATTCTCAGATATCGATTTTGAAAACAATCGGCCCAAAAACTAAAGATTTCAAAATGACGCCCACTTTTTCAATTTTTGACAAGGGATTCATACTTGGAGATCACTCGGGCCATCAGATATCGATTTTGAAAACAATCTGCCCAAAAACAAAAGATTTCAAGATGGCGGCTACTTTTTCAATTTTTGATAACAGATTCATGCTTGGGTACCACTCGGATCCTCAGATATCGATTTTGACAACAATCGGCCCACAAACTAAAGATTTCAAAATGGCGGCTACTTTTTGAATTTTTGATAACGGATTCATGCTTGGGGAACACTTGGGCCATCAGATATCGATTTTATAAACAATCTACCCAAAACTAGAGATTTCAAGATGGCGGCCACTTTTTCAATTTTTGATAACGGATTCATGCTTGGGGATCACTCGGATCGCCAGATATCGATTTTGAAATCATTCGGTCGATAAACTAAAAATTTCAAAATGGCGGCCACTTTTTGAATTTTTGACAACGGATTCATGCTTGGGGACCACTCGGATCCTCAGATATCGATTTTGAAAACAATCGGTCCACAACCTAAAGATTTCAAAATGGCGGCCACTTTCTCAATTTTTGACAACGGATTCATGCTTGGGGACCACTCGGGCCATCAGATATCGATTTTGAAAACAATCTGCCCAAAAACTAAAGAGTTCAAGATGGCGGCCACTTTTTCAATTTTTGATAACAGATTCATGCTTGGAGACTTCTCGGATCCTCAGATATCGATTTTGAAAACAATCGGCCCACAAACTAAAGATTTCAAGATGGCGGCCATTTTTAAAATTTTTAATAACAGATTCATGTTTGGGGACCACTTGGATCCTCAGATATCGATTTTGAAAGCAATCGGTTGAAAAACTAAAATTTTCAAAATGGCGGCCACTTTTTAAAATTTTGACAACGGATTCATGCTTGAAGACCACTCGGACCCTTAGATATCGATTTTGAAGACAAACGGTCGAAAAACAATTATTCTGTACCTACCTTTTACGCAAAAAATTGGTTGCCTGTAAAGTCGGTATACGGGCGAAAGTTTTACGTGACAACGACTTTGAGTGGTAAAATAATTTTAATGTGAATATTCATTCGTATAGTAGGAAGAAGGACGTGTAAACTTGTATGCAGGCGCCTAAGCGAAATAGAAGCGCAAGACATGAACCGGTGTGTATGCCTATCTCTCTCACTCTCTCTCTCTCGCTCTGTCTCTCTCGCTCTTAGGCGGGCTAACTGTGCTCGAGTGGAAGGGACGCGTGCCTTTCACTTTTTATGTCTGTCTCTCTCGCTCTTAGGCGGGCTAACCATGCCCGCGTGCCTCTCACTCGCTCTCATTGTGAGCGCATAACGTGAGCGGAGCGTAACGCAGTTTCTTGAAGTGTCACCCGGCAAACCAATTTATAAGACGTTGTCACGTCAAAAGAAGAAGAGAGAAAGCAAAGGTTAACTTTCACACTCTGAAACGCCAATTAACATAATTAAAGCACTATTTATTCCTTTGTATCTTTGGTTACGCAGGGATGATAAATTAAAACTTGAACTTGATCCGTTAACACGGTAAAACAGTGTTGAATTTCCACCGTCAGTCAATACTACCGAGAGGACAATTACAGTTAAGTTTCACACTCAGAGACGACAATTAAGTTCTAACTAATCATAATTATTAACTGACGTCTCTGAGAACGGCACACGTTCAAGTTCTGCAACAATTTATAAATACGTTGCAACTCTAGGCAGCTACGACCTTTAACATGTTTATCGCTATCCCGCGGGAAGTATGCAATTTTCCGGGATAAAAAGTAGCCTATATTTTAATCTAGGGTACCACCTATCTTCGTTCCAAATTTTATCCAAATCCGTCCAGTCGTTTGAGCGTGAAGAAGGAACAAACATACACACTCACTCATATCCTCACAAACTTTCGCATTTATAATATTAGTAGGATCCACCTACTTTACGAATCACGAAACGGATTGTCCACTCTACGCAACAAAATTATTCCACAAATATTTAAAAACGGAGTTTTTTTTGGTCGCAGCGCAAATTGACACAGGTCCGTCATGCATCGCGCCTCGTCCCGCACTGACCGTATGGACGAAAATGGGGAGCGGTAGGAACTTGGGAGGGAATATTTCAGAAAACGAGGTAATTTTTTAAGAAATTTGACAAAGTAGGAAAATAAAGTTATTGTTCATTATTTCATGAAGCAGATTATAAAATTTCATCTGTTTCTGATAAAAAATGGAGCAGTAAAATGGTTACAACTGAAAAAATAGGGGTGACTTTAGATTGCTTTTTCTCTGCTTTCTTTCACTAAAATGGATTTCTACCAAAACTATGTTACTTCTCATATCTTCCAGATTAGGATATATTTTTTCCGACGTATAAATTGTTACGTTATAATGTATAAAATGGTTACAACACAACTCATTTTCACGAAAATTTCAAAGGTCGAGCCTTAAGGGTGAAGGTGAAGTCTAAGCTAAGGGAAAAATTCTGTATTAATAGTATTTAAGGGTGAAGGTGTTACATATTGGTTTATTATGATTGTAATAGAGGGTAGCTTCCAGTCTACTTATAAATGCCTGTACGACAACACGTCTCTTATTTATCAGATTTAGATTAAATGAGAGGTGAAAATGATATTTTTAGGTCAATACCTGGCTAAACAAGCACTATAGGAGTTGACATTCGTATGTATATTTTTAGCTGACTTAAATGAAGGATAATGATAATGATAATGATAATGATAATTCATTAATTTACAAAGAATATGGTATACATTAAACAGTTCTTAAGATATATCACGCTTCTCATATTCTGTCGCTATCGACGTGTAAATTAGTTATAAGTACAGCAATAATAATTCATATGAAAATTTAAATAATCAAATAATCTAATTAACAATAATGATAAAAATGCAAATGTCCAAATTCAATTTTAGATAAACAAACTTAAAAAATAATATAATATTCACTCCAAAATTTATGTATTTACTTCGCAGTTGCCCGATCTGGAAATACCCGTCCATCCTTTCATCAATCGACAATTCTCTCCGGGAAACTCTATCCAAAATTTTAAACATAAGTTTCGACTCAGTGTCATGATCTCAAGCGGTTCTCCCCATAAGATTCGGTGGCTTGGGTGTTCGCTCCTCGTCCAGTGTGGCGCTACCGGCATTTTTATCCTCCGCCTACAGCTCGCTTTCTCTCGTCAGTATCATTTTAAATACTCCACAGATAACTGACGTTGAGTTAGCGAGCCTGGCGGAGGCCGAAAAAGCTTGGTGTGACTCGTGCCCAGGAGAGGATACCCCCACCCTCAAACACATCCAGAAGGCCTGGGACACCCCTCGCCTTAATGCAACCCACGCTTCCCTCCTCGAAAACTTCCCGGACGAATCAGGACGCGCCCGTCTCCTAGCCGTTTGTGCACCCGAGTCGGGCCACTGGCTAAACGCTTTGCCGTCGAGGAACATTGGCACAGTCCTGGACCCAAGTACTCTGAGGATTGCGATTTCCCTCAGACTGGGGGCCAGGATTTGTGTTCCTCACACTTGCGTTAGCGGCAAAGCGGTGGATCAACTGGGACGACATGGCCTTTCATGTGTCAGGAGCGCCGGCCGTATGTACCGTCACGGCACCATTAACGACCTGGTACGTCGGTCGCTTGCTACCGCGTCAGTGCCTTCCATTTTGGAGCCAGCTGGCATGGCAAGGGACGATGGCAAGCGGCCAGACGGTGTCACTTTGGTGCCGTGGAAGCTCGGTAGGGCCCTGGTGTGGGACGCTACATGCGTAGATACATTCGCTCAGTCCCACATCCAGGCAACCAGCTTAAATGCCGGCGCTGCAGCTGATCAGGCCCAAATCCTCAAGCGTCGCAAATACTCCACTCTTCTAAAAGATTATGAGTTTGCGGCGCTTGCGGTTGAGACCTTGGGGCCTTGGTCAGCCGACACTAAAACCTTTATAAAGGCCCTGTCGTCCCGGTTGGTCGACGCCTCAGGGGACCCAAGAGCTGGCGTGTATTTATCCCAGCGGATCGCACTTGCGGTCCAAAGGGTAATGCCGCTAGCGTCCTGGGAACCCTGCCACAGCCAGCAGGGCTGGACGGGGTGTTCTTTTTATAACTGATAGCTTTTTTATAGGTAGTTTAAGTTTAGTTTTTAATTTAATCTTAGTTTAATTTGTTTTTTGTAAATATTTATTGGTTGAAATAAGACTACGGACTTTCGATCTTCTTCAGCTATATTATATGTATAGTATAGATATATAGATTGTAAAAAATTGACTGATATAATTAATGTAATAATAAAAGGAAAATGTCAATATTAGGTGAGTAGGAAAACAGAATGTCAAAAATTATTGTGGACTACAGAAGATCATTCAATCTTTCACGTAGCCACACTTGATGTCAAGAATACTTTTACTGAATAAAAACAATGTTCCAATAAATAAATGTCCATTTTCCTTTTAAAATCGTGTACAGTCACCAGCATAAATAAGTGATCACTTTTGTACCTTTTCACTTTAAAGTCATGTTTAAAAAACCATATGAAATCATATAACGACTGAAAGCGACAAGGTACAAAAATGATCACTTATTTATGCTGGTGACTGTACATCACAATGCCTAAGATTTTCTGGTAACTTATTGTAGATTTTTATGCAAGAAAAGTATGCATTTCTCTTAAAAACAGACAGATTAGATTAGTATATGTGCATATAGATTTTTTGACCCTCTAGTGCGCAAGTTGAGAACATCTGCATTCGTACGAAAAATGTCGTTATGCTGCTTTACAAATAAGCAAGTCTCTTTAATGTACATACATGGAAGAGGTAAAATATGTAGGTCTTTGAAATAACTCTTACACGATTCCATGCATCCCATACCCATCAGGACCCTTATGCATTTTTTTTGAGCCTGGAAAGCCCGATCTATATCTACAGAATTACCCCATAGTAAGAGCCCGTATCGGAGGACTGAAGACGAGAGAGTGCTGCCTCTTGAGAGGGTAACGAGGTTCTACATACCTACATACATATCCTATCCTATCCTATCCTACTAACCCTACTAATATTATAAATGCGAAAGTTTACGAGGATGTAAGGATTGATGGATGGATGTGACGATGTGATTGTGTAAGAAGGAACAAACGTTCCTTCTTCACGCTGAAACGACCGGACGTATTTGAATAAAATTTAGAACGGAGATAGCTGGTACGCTAGATTAACACATAGGCTACTTTTTATACCGGAAAATTGCATAGTTCCCGCGGGATAGCGATAAACATGTCAAAGGTCGTAGCTGCCTAATGCAAGTCTAATTCTACGCGGACGAATCTTTATTTAGATACGGGGTGGACAGAGCCTGGGTAGCAAGACCTAAGAGCCACGCCTCTTTTTAATGTTAATATTAATAGGAAGGTAAATGAGCAAGTGGGTCACCTGATAGTAAGCGATCACCACTGCCCATAGACACCCGCAGCCCCGGAGGGATTGCAGATGCGTTGCCAACCTAGAGGGCCCGTAATTTCCCCGGATGTCTTACTCTCCATACCGCAACACAGCAGTGCAAGCACTGCTGCTAAACGGCAGGATTAGCGAGTAAGATGGTGGTAGCGATCCGGACGGACCTTGCATAAGGCCCTACCACCCGCATAGAATGCTTGTGGACGTATAGGTGTAAATAGGAATCAAAATAGTAATGCGGGTTGCTAGCCGCATCACCTAGAACATGATTCCTAAGATTTTCGCCCTTGCCTTCGACGAGCTTTCGATCTGCGCGGGAAGAGCAACAGCTGGTACATTCTATGTATTTTCTTTGCTTCCAGATCAGGGCCCTTACCCTGACGTCTTAATGCGATTCAGTTTAGGTCCGCTCGCTGTCAGATTCATACTAATAGTGACAGCTAAAACTTGAGTCGGAATTAGGACGTCATGGTAAGGCCCCTGCAAGGAAGAAAAGTAAGGTGATAAAATTGAAGTTATTGTACATATATACATAAATCACGTCTCTATCCCTTACGGGGTAGACAGAGCCTAAGGTAACAAGACCTTAAGGCCACGTTTAGCATGATTGTGGACGTATAGGTGGAAAGGGGAGTCAAAATAGTGATGGGTTGCTAGCCGCATCGCCTATAACATGATTTCTAGGATTTTCACCCATTCCACAGAATATATAATAGTACTAACGTACAGAATGGCCACGCTCCGCCCCGCACCGATTCGAGTTACCCCACCCCTCAAGCACAGTCTGCCGGAAAGCTGCTGGCAACTAGTAGGGCTCGCAACGCGATATATGTCGGCCGCACGTCACATGTTCGGGAACCTATCCTACCTACTTCATTTTATAAAACATTAGAAAATTAACGCTTTCTGAAATTATCGCGATTAATACATGAAATAACTACAGAATCATTCGCTTAAGTTTGTTGTCGTACATCTATTGTAATTGAAAATAATAATGCTTAAATACACAGACAGACACATTTTAAGTAAGTTTAAATAAATAGATAACGATTAAGTACATTTATTTGCACACATCTAAGCCATATCTTCATTATAAGTACCTATATTTATTTCATTGGTAGTACTTATAGTACTAGGTTTTTGCGATAGACAGCCCTGTGTATCTTACGCACACATTGACGCGTGTACAGACGACGTCGTGCCTGTGTTCATTTCAGAACGCGGATTTTGTACGTCGTGGCCGCCGTGTGCCCATTCCCTCGTTATTGTAAGTTGGGTTGGATGTATATATTACAAAAAACCGACTAACTAAAAAGCGAGAAATTTTTAAGCCATAATACCTACTTAGCTGAAAAAAAAACATGATATAACAAAAATCTATAGGTACTTACATAAAAAATGTACCACGTTGTAACATGGTAAACCTCCGCGACGCGCCAAAAGCGCACTGGCCGCTTACAAATAAAAACTAAATTCTAAATTCTAAATTTGCGATCGGCTTTTGTTTTTTCCTGTGACTCGCTCGATTATTTGGCAAGGAATAAGCCGCATTTCGGTACTTTATTCAAACTATATTTTATAAGACTGGAGATTGCTTCTGCAAACTACTTGTATATAATTATAATAAAAGGGCTGCCACTAACGCAGCCCTTCCTTTCCCGTCCTACTACACCACACCACAATACATTTCTGCTCCTCCAACTCTCCGCTCTGACGCCTCGGAGCAGTCCGAGGCCATCCTGATACCTTGCCCTGTCTGCTTTCCTGCCTACCCGAAGTCTCAGGCCAGTGTTAATAGTTTTTCAAGAGCAGTGCTGACTGACACAATTTTGTAATATTTATTTTGTATTATATTTTTACACCCACGCCTTGTTTCCTTTCCTGTTCTCCGCTAGCCGGTGACAACGTACCATAGAAATTGACAATCAAAATTATTTGTATTTCGGTGTACGCTACCTACTACTGTTTGTCGCCTTCTCCAGTCATTAGTACTGTATGTCTGTCTGTTTATATCCGGTTGTGTCCATGTCGTTCCAGAGCGCAAAGCAATGATGAAACTTTGTCATGTATTGACTTGATGACAGTAATCTAATCTAACTAATATTATAAATGTGAAAGTATGGATGGATGGATGGATGTATGGATGGATGTTTGTTTGTTTGTTACTCAATCACGACAGAACGGCCCTAGGAATCTGGATGAAATTCGGCACATAGATAGAGAAAAGTCTGGAATAGCAAATAGGCTACTTTTTATCCCGGAAAATTGCGTAGTTCCCGCGGGATAGCGGTAAACGAATTCTTTGCAGACGAAGTCGCTGGCAACAGCTAGTAATTAATAATACCTGAAGTATGTTTTGGTAGGTACTTCTCCCCGGGCCGTAAGTAATCGGACGCTACGCGAGCGGAAATTTCCACTTCTGACCAGGGTAAGACGTAAAAGTGTACCTACACACCTCGGGCGGCGATAAAGAAAAGCCTCAGGTCGCATGTTTATCGCCCTCACCTTTGGCTCGTGCGACAAGTTCCTGCTATCTGAGACATTCTTTCATTTCACCACCCTCGGAGTGTAATCCTACTAATATTATAAATGCGAAAGTTTGTGACGATGGATGTTTGTTACTCTTTCACGCCAGAACGGCTTAACGGATCTGGATGAAATTTGGCACATAGATAGAGAAAAGTCTGGAATAGCGCATAGGCTACTTTTTATCCCGGAAAATTGCGTAGTTCCCGCGGGATAGCGATAAACGAATTCATTGCAGACGAAGTCGCTGGCAACAGCTTGTGTTGATGTACTATATATTACAAGCTTCTATTCTATTCAAAAGTGTGATTATTGCACGCTGGTCTGGAAGCAAAGAAAAAATATAGAATGTACCAGTTGCTTCTTCCCGCGCAGATGGTAAAAGCCCATCGAGGGAATGGGCGAAAACCACAGGAATCTTGTTATAGGCGATGCGGCTAGCAACCCATCACCATTTTGATTCCATTTTCCAACTATACGCCCACGATCTTGCTAAGAGTGGCCTGTAGGTCTATACCTTAGGCTCTGTCTACCCCGTAAGGGATAAAGACGTGATTTGTGTATGTGTATGTATGTATTGTATTCAAGTATACGTGCCGGCATGTAAGTCTAGCGATGACGAGTCACGTGGAGGGGATCTGCGCACCCACGGATACCGTATTCTATACTTCTGCGCATACAAGGTCAGCGCCAGACTTACGTGCCGGCACTTATATTCGTGTCAAATTTTGCAAGACAATAACTATTTATAGCTTGGACTATAGTTCCCACGCGGGCCCACTATAGGACCCGGACAACTAGGCTACCACGGCCTAAAAAGAGGAAATAGTAGATTGATAAACAAGGGTTGAAATATACCCATTTCACCTGAGATATTTCTGGTGCCCGAACGAAGTGAGGGCACCAATGGTTCGAAGGTGAAATGGGTAATTTCATCCGAGTTGAACACTCTACTTTTCATTTCGAATATGAGCAAATTAAAATTTCACTAACGTCGCATGGTCGCATTTAATATTTGTTACGTTTGTCATTCTCTTCCCGCTCTTTTTTCTATTGCGCGATTTACGCGCATTGCGCATTTCTTCTGCGCACCAATGGCGGCCGGCTAGTTTTTTTTTAAACTTGCAGACACGGAGGTCGCTATCAATTAATTTTAGACTTAAATATTTCAAGCTAAAAAAAATTACCGAACGTAATAATTTCTACTAATTCTTGTTGTATACGCTTGCATAAGCTTATATATATAGCGGGAATGTTATTTTAAGATTATTTTGCCTTTTACAATTAAAAAGGAATTGTTAGTATAGATTTTTATTTTAAACATAGATTACATGGCTGTATACGTATTTCCATTGCTATGTCCCTCATTTGGATTAGCTAGAATTTTTTTTTACTTTCAACCCAAGGGTCGCGATGTGTCACTTTCAACCCTATATCCAGATAATGAGATTAATGTGTTTTATGTACAATAAAGAGTTATACATACATTCATACATACATACATAATCAATGACCTACTTTCAGAGTATGAGAGATGAAAAAGTATATACATTACATACTTAGAGTACATAACACCAATGATTTAAGTAATTTTAGATTTGCTGGTTTCATTTTCATTATTTAAATGTTAAATCGTTTTCTCCTTCTGGTTTTCTCTCAGTTTGACTTAGTATGTGCTTTAATTAAATAACAGCTACTACAAATGAGCAAAGCTTGTACTATGGGGCAACGGATAAACATAGGTACTTATAATATATACATACATACATACATATCGTCACGCCTCTTTCCCACAGGGGTAGGCAGAGACTACTTTGTTCCACTTGCTACGATCCTGACATACCTCTTTCGCTTCAGCCACATTCATCAATCTCTTCATACATGCTCGTCGGTTTCGGGTACTCTTGACCTGGCCTTCTTCCAAAACGTCCCCAATTTGATCACGGAACGTCCTCTAGGCCTTCCCCTCCCAACGCACCCATTCACACTCCCCATATAAATCTGTTTAGTTAATCTTCTTTCATCCATCCTCTCTTCGTGACCAAACCAACTAAGCATACTTTTTATAATATAATGTAGATTAATACATACTTAAAAAAACACATAGGTACATAGTGATCTCAACCCCAATTACATAACACTTTTACACAACAATATCTCGAGAATCGCCATACAAAATGTCAACTAGCTGTATTTGAACGCTACAGGTTTTTAATGTGTAAACAAGTCGCGGACCGGCTGCCACGGCTGCGATGCGTGCGCGCCGGTCGCTAGGCGAGTTTAGAGAGATTATTTGGTTAAATTAATTCCCATGCTGGTCTGGCAGCATAGAATGTACACACAGCAAAGCTATTCGGTAAGCACCTTTGCATGCACGCGCCGCTTTAAACCTGCTAACCGAATAGCTTTGCTGTGTGTACCAGTACCAGTTGCTTTTCTTGCCGCGCAGATGGTAAAAGGGTTTACTTACCATCACTTGCTAAACTACGGGTGTTTTGCGGGTGGCAGGCTGGTAGGGCCTTGAGCAAGGTCCGTCCGGATCGCTACCACCATCTTACTCGCTAATCCTGCCGCTAAACAGCAGTGCTGTTTAATCTAAATGCGAAAGTATGGATGGATGGATGGATGGATGTTTGTTTGTTACTCCATTTTATGTAAATTTTATGTAGCTTTTAATATGTTTTTGTTTTTTAATGTATGTGATTGTCATAAATAAACTTTTTCTTTCTTTCTTTACTCAATCACGCCAGAACGGCCCAACGGATCTGGATGAAATTCGGCATATAGATAGAGAAAAGTCTGGAATAGCACATAGGCTACTTTTTATTCCGGAAAATTGCGTAGTTCCCGCGGGATAGCGATAAACGAATTCTTCGCAGACGAAGTCGCTGGCAACAGCTAGTAAGGGAATAAAGGCTCACCCCCACATTCATCCCACTCCCTTATTCTGCGTTAGTTTAAGCCAGTGATGGGCAAACTACGTCCCGCGGGCCAACTCCGGCCCGCGAAAGAATTTAATGCGGCCCGCCGGCGTTCCTTCGAATTGGAGTGTTATGGCACAGGATGACGATATTTAGACGGTGCTGCTGTATAAAATAGAATAATAGATGCGAAGGCAAAGGAGCCAGCTAGACTTGCCACGTAGTTCATGCGTCATGTGTCAAAAAAATTGCATTTTAGTATAATTTTGGCCCTTCTTTGAAATATCTGTGATTTTCTGGCCCGCCATGAAAAAAGTTTGCTCACCACTGGTTTAAGCGAATAAAGGCTGAACCAACCTCAAAAGATATAAGTGAATTTTTAACTCAGCGATAAGACATGCCTACGTTTAATTAATTATTATGTATTTATACTTGTGCTATTAATTGAATAAGATTTAAAGAGCGGTAAACAAGAGTTCGTTGACTGATTAACTTGTTTTTATGGAGGTGTCAAATAATTAAATTTAATAGTGCCTAAAACAGAGCAGTCTAACCTAGAGGTTAATCGGGGATGTCTAGGTAGAAATAAGGTACGATATAAATTTAAATAAATAAAATAAATAAAATAAATAAAAAAGCATTTATTGCCCATTTTACAATGCACACACAAAAAAAAAACCAGTACATAAGTGAGGCAAAAGGCTCAGGCTCAGCGTGTGCGGGGAGGGCTGTGCTTCCCCGCGCTGGTTTTCAGCCTGCACCTTTACACAGCGCACAGACATTTATCATGAGGCGGGTAGGGGCCTCAACTACGATTATCTAATTAATATTATTATTCATTAATGCGACTTAAACTAAAACTAAAGGCCTTTAAACACATTTTGCTGGGGGAATTTATCAATTATCAATAAATAAAAAGGGGGTGCGGGTGGTAGGGCCTTGTGCAAAGTCCGTCCAGATCGCTACCACCATCTCACTCGCTAATCCTGCCGCTAAGCAGCAGTGCTTGCACTGCTGTGTTCCGGTGTGGAGAGTAAGACAGCCGGGGAAATTACGGGCACAAGAGGCATTTCATCTTAGCCCTCTAGGTTGGCAACGCATCTGCAATCCCTCCGGGGTTGCGGGTGTCTATGGGCAGTGGTGATCGCTTAACATCAGGTGACCCACTTGCTCGTTTGCCTTCCTTCACATAAAAAAAAAAAATCTTTTTTATCAGACAACTTTGAGGTCCATAGTATGTTAGTAAACAAATTGAAAAATCTTAACCTATGTTGGTATTAATATTGAGAAAAAAAATTAATAACATACAACATTTAGACTGACAGCTGATTCACTGATTCAATCCCTGCCTTGCGTTGGGATCAAAGAAAAAACATAGAAAGTATCAGTCGCTTCTAGGGATTGCAATCCGGATAATCCGAAATTCGAAATAACCGGATAAATCCGGATTTTTGTCGCCTTTTATAGATTCGGATTTTTAGCATAAAAATCCGGTTTTTTCGGATTTCAATTACAGTTGACAAAGTTGGCATTAAAGCAGAATTTCCTATTGAATTTAGTTTCATTTCATTCATTCATGCGTTCGTTTCGTTCCCCGCCACGTGGCATATCTATCCCTCTCCCCTCCGCGCTTTACTGGCTACCTCATACCTAGCTTTAGATCTAGCTAGTCGGCCGGTCCGCTAGTACTGTACTATAGACACAGCAGTACTGGACTGATTAAACGCGGATTATCAAGATTTTTGCAGTTTTATTTTATATATTCTTAGGGAAATTTTAAAAACAATAACATTGAACACCATTAGGTTTCAAAAAACATGTAATTACATGAAAATTTCAAAATATTAATAAAAATCCGGACAATCCGGATTTGTACAAGTTGATAATTTGTAAATCCGGATTTGAGAAAAGAACCGGATTTTGCAATCCCTAAGCCCTTCGAGGGAAGGCGAAAATCTTAGGCATCATGTTATAGGCGATGCTAGCAACCCAACACTATTTTTATTCTCCTTTCCACTTACGCCTATCATGCTAAACGTGGCCTTTAGGTCTTGTTACCTTAGGCTGTTTACCCCGTAAGGGATAAAGACGTGATTTATGTATGTATACATATATGTATTTATAGCTTCTGCCCGCGACTTCGTCCGCGTAGAATTAGCAATTGACATGTTTATGGCTATCCCGCGGGAACTGTACAATTTTCCGGGATAAAAAGTAGCCTATGTTTCAATCTAGGGTAACAACTATCTTCGTTCCAAATTTTATCCAAATCCGTCCAGTCGTTTAAGCGTGAAGAAGGAACAAACATACACACTCACTCACTCACATCGTCACAAACTTTATAATATTAGTATGATCAATGAGTAGAACAACCTAGTAGTGGTATACGAGTTGACAACTGTACCTAAATTAAAACCGTGTGACGTCACTGGAATAATGCCAAAACAACGTAATTGGCAAGCAATAAAATAATATTAACGTATATAAAACTATTAATAAATTGTTTTGATGTAAACATTACGTCTACACTCGCTTGCCTAATAAAGAAATGGACTCAGTTCCAGCTTCCAGTCCAGCAATATACAAGATGCAGAACATTCTCAAAAATGCAAGAATGTTCTCAGAAGTTTCCGGACGGAGCCTTTCGTATGCCATAATGCAATTTGCCATAACTATTTTTTTCTCTGAAACCTTAATTTTTCAGGAGCATTGAAATGGCAACCCTGTACAACTCTATAAGTTATAGGTTAGGTTTGTTTCATAACAATCCTGAACAATTAATAGTTAAAGAGAAAAAAGAGTTATGGCATATGATTATTATGGCAAACAATACTTTTATGGCATATGAAATTCGGGAAAACGATAGAGAACCCGTTTACGTACGCTGCGCGTCAGTGTTTGTGTGGTGTTAGGGTTAATTAAGTTTGTGGGATTTGTTTGCGTTTTGTGTGGCAGTAGTGGTGGGAGGGCTTGCATGCAAAACGTATATATTTCGCACAAGCAATGGTTATCTTTTAAGTATTCATGTTTTTATTGCGTTTTCATTAGATAATCTGTTGAAACAAATATGTAATTTTTTTTACACAGCAGGAAATAAAAAAAAAACGAAAAAAAAAACAAGTTATTATACTAATCTAACTAGTCTAACTAATATTATAAATGCGAAAGTATGGATGGATGGATGGATGGATGTTTGTTTGTTACTCAATCACGCCAGAACGGCCCAACGGATCTGGATGAAATTGGGCACATAGATAGAGAAAAGTCTGGAATAGCACATGGGCTACTTTTTATCCCGGAAAATTGCGTAGTTCCTGCGGGATAGCGGTAAACGAATTCTTTGCAGACGAAGTCGCTGGCAACAGCTAGTTCATACTAAGTCCGAAAAATACACGTGACCTTGAATGGGGGGGAGGGGGTAGCGTTATAATCACCAAATATCACCAAATATGAAAGAAAGAAGAAAGCATGTACACACAATTTTATAAAAAAAAAAAAAAAAAAAAAAAACAACAACAATAAAAAAACCAGACATGAAAATTTGATCATCAGCGTTGTGTGTGTCTTCGCAAAAGTGAAACGGTCGCTGGCTCAGCAATACGCTGAGGTGTTAGACACCTGCAGCACTGATTTTCAGCCAGAATCGACATATGATTTCTGGACGAGCCCACAGACCAAGGAGATTAAACATAGTATAGTAAAATGTTTCTCTTTGTCACAGACACAACTTATTTAGGTTAACAAGGCCACGTTTAGTATGATTGTGGGCGTACAGGTGGAAAGAGAATCAAAATAGTGGGTTGCTAGCATCATGACTGATTCATTCCTAATTCCTAAGATATTCGCCTATTCCCTCGATGGGCTTCTACAATGTACGCGGGAAGGGAGGTGTTGTCTTTGCTACCAGGCCAGCAAAGGGTAGGTATACTTTTTATGGTAGGTAATTTAGATATACAATAAGGTTAACCTCTATGTGGCACAAAGAATGCATTAAACGCCGTTATCGCCGTCGTAAAGATATTTCTCGTTATAATAATAATATTTATATAGATACTGTTGCCAGCGACTTCGTCTGCAAATAATTCGTTTATCGCTATCCCACGGGAATTTTCCGGGATAAAAATTAGCCTATAGATGTGCTATTCCAGACTTTTCTCTATCTAAGTGCCGAATTTCATCCAGATTCCTCCTCCTCAGTTTCAGGTTACTCCCGTTTTGTTAACCATTTACGTTTTGAAAACAATATTGTAATCTACGCATAGGAATGTAAAACTGTTTGGTAAATAAATGAACTTATTATTATTATTTTTATTCGGTGGACCGTTCTGGCGTGATTGAGTAACAAACAAACATCCATCCAACCATCCATACTTTCGCATTTATTTATTTAATATTAGTTAGATTAGATTAGATAGCTTCTGCCCGCGACTTCGTTTGCGTAGAATTATACACGTAAACCTTCCTCTTTAATCACTCTATTAAAAAAACCGCATCAAAATCCGTTGCGTAGTTTTAAAGATCTAAGCATACGTAGGGACAGAGAGACAGAGAACGGAAAGCGACTTTATTTTATACTAAGTACTTATGTATTTAAACCGGTTAAGTGCGAGTCTGACCAGGACCACATAATTATAACGAAGTGTTCCGTACAATACAAATAATACATTACAGCCTCGTGCAATGAGGGGTCGTATGCAGCAATGTAACACTTTAAGGCCACTAGTAAGAGCTATCATCTTCCTAGCGTGTTTCCCGGCATTTGCCGCGGCTCAGTGAGCCTGGGGTCCGCTTTGACAACCTAATCCCAAGATTTGGCGTAGGCACTAGTTTTTACAGAAGCGACTGCCATCTGAACTTTCAACCCAGAAGTAACTAAGCCTTATTGGGATTGGTCCGGTTTCCTCACGATGTTTTCCTTCACCGAAAAGCTCATGGTAAATTTCAAGTGTAATTTCACAGTCTATGGAAAAAAAAAATAACACAATACAATGACCTCGTTGCAATGCGCCTGCAGGAAGTGCATAGCAAAATATGTTTTAGAAGCATTAAAATAAATCCATCATCATGATCATCACGAAAGTTTGTGATTATGGATGTATGGATGTTTATTACTCATTTACTCTGAAACGGCTGAACAGATATGGATCATATTTGGCACAGAAATAGATTAGTGTAGAATAATAAGATAGGCTACTTTTTATCCCGGAAAAAAACCTAGTTCCCGCGGGATAGCGATAAAAGAATTCTTCGTAAGAAGTCGCGGGAAACAGCTAGTAATACATACTTCTTTACTTCATCATAGCTGCAGCATCAGAATTTTTTTCGTCGGACTTTGAAAAGGCAATGACGGACTAAACTTTTAGTGCTTTAAGTAAGTACTACAAGACTTAAATCATGCTTTAATAGCCCTTTGTTAATAAGATAAATGAATAAGTTCTACTATGGGCTATAAACTATAATTTTCATAGGTTCGTACGAACTCGAAGCAGTCTCGGGTAGTGACAAGCACGGCTGAGTGCGCACCGGTATATGAATTTGAACAAATAGTGATCCGAACCTGCCTTTAATTTGTACGCAGCAGCCAGAAAAATTAACTATAAGAAAAATGTGTAGAACATACCTAATGCACTTGATGACCCTTGAATTTGTTGCTCGGTTTACGTATGTACCTATTACGTTTACGTTTCGTAAGTACCGCAGTAATAACATTACAAATTCTGTATGTGTGTGCGTGTACAATTTTTTTTGGACGGCCGCCAAATCCTAGTAGCCATACCGTGAACAAAATAACTACTATAGTACTAATTCAAAACGAATTTAATATTAGGGTCATTTCTATCGTTAAAACGATTAATACATATTGCATATCTAACTATTTCAAATTCCTTAACTTAACGTCAGTTTTGTAAACAAGAACATGGTAAAACTTTTAAATTACGCGCTCTTATTATTTCTACTAAATTTTTTGTTTGTTTTTTATTGGCAATACTTGTTTTACGCGTTTTGTTTCTGCTATATTATATTTGTGTTAAAAAAAAGTAAATGTATAAATTCGTTCGCCTTGTTGATTAAATCTTAGGTAATGACAACAAGTATTTATTTGATTTCTCTAGTTTCCTGGTTTGTGAAGAAGAGTTTTTCTATTTAATAAAATCATTGATCTGTTTTTTTCATACTAATGGTAACCAAACGCTACAAGGGAAAGGTCAATGAAATCAGAATTTGCACGAATCAAAATGGCCGTCTGTCTCTAATGGAGAAAGGTGTGTCGCTGTCGCGTAATATTTAGCGACTTGCAACGCAGGATATCATTGAACTTCAGTGAAAAGTTTTGGTGTTATATTACTACTGGTTCGTAACTTTGTATTGTGATTAATTAAGGTGGATTTATTATGTTTGATGTCCAGCAGCTTGGTGAGAAGGAATGGAAGCTAACCGAGGAATATGGAGGTGATTCTGCATCGCGTACGGCCTGTACCGCGAGGCCTCGCCGCGGGCGCCCGGAGGCTGCATGTTCGCCTCGCGTGGGCTTTCTCGGGCCGCGTAATTGCCTTTTATCGCGAGGCATTCGCGTTCGTTACCATCGCGCGCCGCTTGATAAGTATGTCGGTTGTGTTGCAGCGCCGTCGGCTGCCGACCGAAGCGTGGCCGGGCTTCGCCCCTCGCGTCGCGCGCGTTCGGAGCCCTCGCTCCTCCCGGGTCGCGATCGGAGACGTCCAGGTAAGCCTTCGATTCACCGGAGACGGATCAATACATTGGGCCGCCATCTTGTGAAAGTATATTTAGATTTTTCTCATAATTAGGGCGTAATAAGTATATGTTGGTCACTTATAAGTTACCGGTAAGTAGGCCAAGATCTCAGGTACACATTGCTTCGTCATACGCTCGGGATTTCTACTAACCTTTTGTTAAAAAAAGTGACGGTTTTAACGTCAGTTCATACTCTTCAGAAAAATACCATAACAGTCAGGACTAGCACTTCAGACTGCCAAGTTGGTATAGTAAGTCAAACATGTTGATTCTAACTGTATGCATACCATTACGGTACTAACAAAAATCATATTTCAAAGCAGAGAATGTCACTTGTCAGCCCCTAAAATAAACATTTTTATCTCAATAACTTAAATTATGTCATGAGAGAAATAGAAAAACAGATATAAAAAGTACAAGGTCTCTCAAAATAAATGTGGTCTCGGTAGGTCATCAGAATATCATCATCAAGGGATCTATTTGTTGAAATCACATCACTCGAAAGATCCATTATAAGGAGGTGAAAATTACACTGAATTTGTAACATGAGTGTGTCAACCAGTCAAAAGTTTACTTGGTACTAGCAGTAGATTAGCGGATATACATGCTGGCATGTAAGTCTAGCGATGACGAGTCACGTGGAGGGGATCTGCGCACCCACAGATGCCGTATTTTATACTTCTGCGCATACAAGGTCATCGCTAGACTTATGTGCCAGCACTTATACACAAGTTTTGACTACTTTCGAGTAATGTGCTTACAAAAATCTAGCCTCAGTTCATTATTGTATCGTTGGCTGTCTGATTGCTTGTTATATGTTAGTAGTTAATTGTTGTAGTAATTTAGAGTATCATTAGTCTTTAATAGGTATATTTTCTTGTAGCTATTTATTTTTCCTTTGCAAAATAACTAAGCCGTAGATATTTTGGTTTTCATTTACTAACACTTTCATGGAATAGTACTTCAATATCACACACATAGTTTTATAAACACAAATTGTCAGCTTACGGTCAAGCCAAAGATATCAAATTTGCAATGTCATCTCAAAATTCACATTGCTAAAATTTAATTGTAGAAAAATTAGCACAACAATTAAAGCAGTTCCCGTACATTTAGCTGACTTGTATTGTACAATGGAAGAAACTGAGCGTACCATTATGGAACCTTTTCTTTGCGAATCTCATAACGACTTAACATACACATGCCTAAAAAATTATTGCGAAATTAAAGCGCATAGAAAAATCCTGAAATATACGTACAGGGAACGTCAGTCAAACTATATCAACCACCACCAGGGCCCTATATTATAAAGCTACACATTACAATATACAAGCAGCGGAAGTCTATCTAACACAGGGTCAGAAAGAGACTTCCGCTTATAAATTGTAACGTGTATCTTTATTTGGCCCTGAAGTTTTGATCTTCCGTGTGTAACCGTGCTGCCTTCCTCAGGATGTCGGGCCGCCGCAACGGTTCGGTGTCCCGGGCGGCCGAGACCGCCTCCAAGAACCGGCTGCACATGGACAGGAACCCGCAGCACTCCAGGATAACTGGTGAGTTATTTTGATGAAAAAAAAATTGTTTATTGCCACCACTAAATTACTTAAGCATGAAAATATATAAAAAAACCGGCCAAGTGCGAGTCGGACTCGCGCACGAAGGGTTCCGTACCAGAAAAAAGGCTAACAACTACTCTGTTAACGTTACTCTGTTAAAACGCCAACAACTAATCTTTTGTATGGGAGCCCCCTTTAATTATTATTATTATTTTGATTTAA
This sequence comes from Pandemis heparana, assembly GCA_963854515.1. Taxonomy (NCBI): domain Eukaryota; kingdom Metazoa; phylum Arthropoda; class Insecta; order Lepidoptera; family Tortricidae; genus Pandemis; species Pandemis heparana. The sequence goes on from OY978032.1 coordinate 9,468,342, forward strand.
GTATTTGTTGTAATAGCGGCAACAAGAAATACACAATCTGTGAAAATTTCAACTGTCTAGCTATTACAGTTCTTGAGATCTAGCTCGGCGAGTGGTAGCCATGAATAAGGGCTAAAATATCCCGTTTTTTGTATGGGAGCCCCCCTTAATTATTATTATTGTTTTGTTTTTAGTATTTGCTGTTATAGCGGCAACAGAAATACACAATCTGAAAATTTCAACTGTCTAGCTATTACGGTTCTTGAGATACAGCCTGGTGACAGACGGACGGACAGCGAAGTCTTAGTAATAGGGTCCCATTTTTACCCTTTGAGTACGGAACCCTAAAAAAAACAAAGGGTTTGGTGCCAACAAATGGTGATAACAGCTCACACACAAAGCGAGCAGAGTGTCTTATTCCTTAACCAATTCTAGTCAGATTTTGTGAATACTTGACATGTTTGTTGTGTTCCTTAGCTTAGCATAGTATAATTATCTTATAACCCAGCACGCTCAGCTCTGTCCGCAGACCCGTCCAACCCGGCGGGGCGGCGCAAGGAGATTGACAATGTGATGAAGAGGGCGCGCCAGGCCTCCCCCGGCAGCTGGGACCGCAAGCTGCTGCAGGTCGAGGAGAAGGATCCCAACAGGTAACATATTATGGGAAATACCATTATTGTAATACATATCTGTGGCGTGGCTTCCATAGAACTCGATTTCCACTGGCTTGCCTATTTTAAGGCAGTTGGGCAATTTATTGTGCAGAATTAGAGGAAAAGGCTAGTTAAGTTCCCTTCGGCTTGCCTTCTGATATAATTGACGCCACGCCACTGAATACATATGCATAAGACCTAATCTATACATGCTGGCACGTAAGTCTAGCGATGACGAGTCACGTGGAGGGGATCTGCGCACCCACGGATACCGTATTTTATACTTCTGCGCATGCAAGGTCAGATTAGACTTACGTGCCGGCACTTATGCCATGTGTTTTTGTGAATAAACGTTTCATTGATTCATTCACTGATATAGATCGACCGCTTAACCGAGTCCGCGCCCGCGCGGCGGAGGGGTAGGGATGGACATTTAAAATATACATCGATGTTTTTTCCGATGCAATGCATCGATCAGTTGTATCGATGTTAATTCGATGTATTTAGAAAAACATCGATGTTTCCAAAACATCGATTGTTATCATATAAAACAATGCAAATTCACATTACATTCACACTTTACACTACGCAACAAAAACTCGGTGGGCCATATTGTTTTAGGTTTTATTATTTAATTTTGAATTTGCCGGTACCGTGGCAAAGGGAACATAACCCATTAAGCCAAACTGATAAAATATGGTAGGTATGTAATATTGACTGAAAGGCTGAACTGATTATTACGATTCAGGTTCCAGTCAGCCAGTGTTGTCACACTTATAGACGCTCATCTCATAGTTTGCGTTCGTAGCCGGATTCGGCCAGGAGGACTATATATATATATATATATATATATATGCATCGAATAAAAAAACATCGATATATATTCGATGTTGAAGTATTAACAATACATCGGTTCAATACGATGCATCGTTACTATACATCGAGTGTTTACAATACATCGATGTATATCGTCCATCTCTACTCAGGGGCGCGGGGTAGGCGACCGTGGGGGGCTCTGCGGGTGTTTGGCGCACTCTCCGCCCGCACCGCTCTCGGTCCCCTTTGTCGTCCCACCCCGCGCCCCTCTACCCGCGCGGGCGAAGACTCAGTTAAGCGGTCGGTCTATAAACAACATTTCTCAAACGCATCGCTTGACAAACACTTCATTTGACAACCTTTTGTTTTCTACTAAAATATTGATATTTTGGAAAACTTTTAACAAACCTAACGTAACGTAATGTGTGCGACGCCTAAAAGTATTTCGAATTTTAAAAAGTTCACGGTATATCGTCACCTCTATGGCAAAGTCATGAATCTGCAGTTTTGGCAAAAATGAGATTTTGATGCCACGTATTTCCACATATAATTTTTGAACTTTCAAAACGCTCCCCTGAAAAGTTCAATTTTTGCAGATTCACGACTTTGCCATAGAGGTGACGATATCAGATAATAAAGGGTTGTCAAATGATACACTTGTGAGAAATGTTGAGCAAATGATCGGATATATATTGACAAACATACTTTTACAAGCATTTACTTGATAAATAAATAATCCCTACTAATATTATAAAAGCAAAAGTAACTCTGTCCGTGTTACCTTTTCACGCTTAAATTGCTGGACCGATTTAGTTGGAATTTGGAATAATAATAATAATAAAAGATATTTATTCAACAGTTTGCAATTACATTTAGGTATAGAGGGTGGCATTTAGGTATTTAGGTAAGAGTTATACATACATACATACATGGCTTTTACCCTTGGAGGGCCACACCCAAAAGAAGACAAATAATAAACTTAAATATATTATATAAAAAGTGGTATCCCGCCTTATTCGGCGCGTAAGCTAGAGTGGACCGATCGCAGCAATGCAGGTTTGCGATCACGGGGCGAAACGATCTTGCTTCCGCGGTCCCGTCTCCAGGCATTTAGAGGTAGCTTTCGCTACGCTGCTTCTAAGTGTTGGAACGACTTGCCTCCGCCTGTAAGAAGTAGTGGGACCCTTGCAATGTTTCAACGACGTTGTAAGACCTGGTTGCTAAGCATGCAGAACCAAGCGGGTGCATAGGATGATGAGATATGCTTTCTGGAACGAATTGCCTAATTAATCTACTTGACTATGTTTTGTACCAATACCTACAGTTTTATGTGATGTGTATCGAGTCAGGAGTCAAAAGTTTATTTTGTAAGGGCTCTTGGTGTTGCAAGGCGGTGCCCGTGTGTTGGTCCTTATTTGTGTGTGTGTGTGTGTTTCATGGGGGCGGCTGAAAAACAGCGTCTGTTTGTCAACAGATCGTTAGGTCTGGGTGGCACAGGCATAAGCTGAGCTGCAACCCATTTCAATAGTTTGTAGCTTTTTATTGTTTACATGTATACCTAAATGTAATTGCAAACTGTTGAATAAATATCTTTTATTATTATTATTATTATTTATTATATATATATATATAAATGTAATAAATGAAATGTAATGAAATGAAACAATGCAATAATCTGGAATGTGGAAATAAAGCTATATTATTATTATTATTATTATACATGTACAGGTATTTTATAGTTTTATCTGGGTCCCACTGAAAAACATGCCGCAACATTATGCTGAGTGGGATCCATTTTACACCATATCAGTACTATTCCTTAGTATTTTGTATTTCTCCTTGTTTTATATCTCAGTGTATCGAATGTGTGTAAATAATAGTTACTATAGCACTTAATAACGTTGCAGATGGCGGCACACGGGCTATAAGCAGATGTACTTGGACGGGTCGCGGTCGCCCTCCCCGCGCCGCTCGCGCTCCCCGCTGCCTAACGCGAGGCGCTCCAGGTTAGTACTGAGCTGTGGGGTAGAGTGAGAGAGGAAGAGCCTGCCTACCGCTGCCGTATGCGTCAGAGAAAGGGAAGACAGACTGGCGCCGTAACGCGTTACGTTACGAAGCGAACTACCCTTTCATAAGAAGTTATCATTTCAAAAATTAAGTTTTTCACAGAAACTTACCACCTTATTCATAAACGCTCTGTTCCTTCATATATAGCTCAGTTTTGTGTGCGGGAGTGGAAAGACAGAAAAACACATGTTCTTACGATGCTGGTTTAATTGACAACATTTCATTTTTATAACACCTGAAAATGTATATATGGTTCGAAAGCATTTTGTCTCCTGATCACTAATATGTTTATAAAAAAAAAAAAAAAGTCAAAAGTTTATTTTGCAAATAGGCCGCCGAGGGCTCTTTTACATGTCTTTTTTTTTAATCTACCAGCGCATTCGGAAAGACCATCATTGCCAAGAAGAATGCGCCGCAAGAAACTTGGCAGAAAGTCATTTTTTCAAAATAAAATAGATTTACAATAGTACTTAAATTCTACTTAACTTACCTAATACAATTAATACATTTTATAAAAGGGATGTAAAAGGTCCCTAAATTAAGTCCGTACCTTAAATTACATTGGTCTATAGTAGAGATGTATAAAGTCTCTACTGGTCAAAGCGAAACAAAATATGCGATAATGATAAGAAAGAGAAAGCAAAAGCAAAAAGTGAATAAAAATAATCTAAGTTTAGTGGAGGTGTAAAACGCCTCCACCGTCAAATAAGTTAATTGGAGATATCTCCAATGTCGATGAGAAAAAGAGCAAAAAAAAAAAAATATTATATATAATAAAAAATATGAAATATGCATTTCATGTCAAGTAAGTAACTGATAAGCTTTTGGATTCCGAAGGCAAGCTTACGTCTGCCGCCCCCAATGTTGGCTCACACGCGCTCATGTCATGCTCTGAAAGCAGAGCGGTACCGAGGGCATGTATCACTTCCGTCCCCACAGGCTCGCTATGGGGACGTTTTAGGAACTTCGACGCTGCTAGCCTGTAACTAGACAGTAAATGGAAAAATAAAACAACAAAAGAAAACGGAAATCCATAAGCTTAACAATATACCTACCTAATACCTAACTTAGCACACATACACATACGACATAGCAATATTTATGTCCTTGTAAATAATTAATAATAATAAAAATAAAAATATTACTAAAGTAAAAAGAAAATAATAATACAAACTAATTAAAACAGGTAGGCACAATATTTAAATTGATAAGATGCTAATATTGATAATGTCTATAATAATCTTTAATCTTAATAAAATTTTTAGTAAGGTAACCGAGATCAGCAAGTCTAAACAGCAGACGGTAGCAACAGGGCCAGAGACCGTATATAGATACTACACACACGCACACACACACACACACACATACTACAGGATCACTCACAAAGCACTGGATTCTCCGGCTTACGATCATTTTTCCAAAGATGGCCATGTCATATTATCGTCGCACATATAATCATCTACTGTGTAATACGCTTTCTTCAAGAGCGTGTTCTTTATGTATCTCTTGAATGACACATGTGGCAGTTTCCACGCATCAACAGGCACTTTGTTGTAGAACCTGACACAGTTTCCCAGAAAAGATTTACTTAATTTTATATAATTTTAATGTCGCTTATTATAAAAAATAATTAAAAATATGTCCTAATTTTACCAAAACTACCACATGATAGGTGAAACGCCTTTGCTTTTTTCACGAGAAAAAATAAGCGATCATAATTTTGTATTTTTGACAACTTCAAAGTACAAGGGGGGCAACACTCTGAAATTCTATTTTCGAAGTTCGTTGCATAACTTCTCTCTCACTCTCAAGATAATGACTATTAGTATGAGCGGAACAGCACGAAGCGAACCTCTAAAAACGAATATTGGAGAATAGGGCCTGACATTGACAATTTGAAATTAACGTCAGTTTTTTTTTCTATAGGGAAAAGACAAAGGGATAAGTGTGTATTCTGTGATAGTATCGGAGTTACGCCCTTTTAGAATAAGCGCAAATTAATAAATTAAATACAAGCCCTAGCGAAAAAATTAAACTGTCAGCATGTTCATCTTTTCAAACAAAATACAGAGAACCATTAATATTATAGGCTCAGAAATATGAAATGTTGTCAATTGTCCTTATCTGTGAAAGGTAAATGTCAGTGTCAGATAAGGACAAACGATTGCCAAGTCAGTAGAAGCCTATAGAGCTATGAATAAGGGGGTTATTCTTTTAGAGGTACTGGTATTGTGATGCTGTATATTGGTTGTTGTCGCAGGTCGCCGTTGCCTCTCTCGCGGCGCTCGCGCTCCCCGGTGCGGCGCTCGCGTTCCCCGCCGCCGCGCCGCGACTCGCGCGCACGCTCGCCGCGCCGGAGCCCGAGGCGGTCACCCAGGTACCCACAATGTTGAGACGTTGCAAACAATACATCCCTTTTATAAAATGTATTAATTGTATTAAGTAAGTTAAGTAGAATTTAAGTACTATTGTAAATCTATTTTATTTTGAAAAAATGACTTTCTGCCAAGTTTCTTGCGGCGCATTCTTCTTGGCAATGATGGTCTTTCGGAATGCGCTGGTAGATTCAAAAAAAGACATGTAAAAGAGCCCTCGGCGGCCTATTTGCAAAATAAACTTTTGACTTTTGACTTTTTGACTTTTGAATAGTTATTTGTGATACAAGGTTGGTAAGTAAGGTTTTACAAATGAGTTGACGAGTTGATAAACCCGAGCCGCCAAGGCGAGGGTTTTCATCGTCACGAGTTTGTAAAACCTTGCCAACCGTGTATCATACGACGTTTTTCAATACATTTGTGAGAAAATAGGCAATTAATAACACAAAATTGAAGAATAAATATCTTTCCCGAGATTTTGATGGCAAAAGACTATTTTGCGCGATTTGCGCCTTACTTAAAATATCGGGCGGGTTAATTCTATGTTATTGTCGACTTCATCACTTGAAGAACTCATTTTGTTTGGTTTTTGTACACTATAATCAACAACACAAAACAACGCAAAGTTTTACAAAAATGGCGCGGCGGTGTACCGTAATGCGCATGCGTAAGTTTTGTTTTTAACTAGGTTAACTAAAATTATCAGGCAAAGGTTCGACGCGTTCAGCCACTGCGATTTTTTAGAATAAATAAAAGGTGGAAATCATTAAAATCTGAGGTAATTAAATTACAGTTTATACTAATTACAATAAATTTTGCAAATTCATTACTTAGTTTTGTATATTGATACATTTTTCTGCGTATAAGTCGATATTTTTTATTTTTGTCATTTAATACTCTTTGCTTGTAAACTTTTAAGGTGGAAAATTAAAAAAAAACTATAAAAACATCGCACTAGTGCGGTAAAATTAACTTACGAGCCATGTATACATCCTTTGAAAGTGAATTTTTCGAGCAAATGTATTGAATAGTATTTTACGTCGCCCCGGGCTTCGATTCAAAATTAATTCTACTGCAATGGAATTACCCCCTTCATAAACGTTTTATAGGCTTCGGCTAACTCAGTAATCCTTTGTCCTTATCTGTGAAAGGTAAATGTCAGATAAAATCAAACTATTGCTAAGTTAGCAGAAGCCTATAGAGCGTTTATGAATAAGAGGGTTAAAATTCAAGTTAGCTCGTAGTTTGTTATTCTCGTAGCGTACAGAGGCCGTGACTTAATTTCAAGATATTTCGAGATATTAGATGGTCTCGCTGGCGCTCGGCCTTCCAACAGTACTCGTCCAGCAACAGATGCTGTATTATCATGGTGTGTGCAGACGCAGCCCCTTGGCGGCGGGCCCGCGGCGGCGCTCCCCGCGGCCGCGCTCGCCGCCCCCCCGCGCGCGCTCCCCCCCGCGCCGCCCCGTCCGCCCCCGCGCCGCGCCGCCGCGCCCGCCCTCGCCGCCCGAGCCCAGGAAGGTACATATACGCGCGTTTGAGAAATACGACCCAAAAAGTACAATCAAATCTTCCGGTCTTTGCTTTGCAGAAAATGAGTAAATATAAACTTTAGGCTTGTGACATACGTACGGAATTTTTATACGGTCTCCGTACGGAATGACGTCAGTGAACGGAACATCGCTATACATATATGTATAATGAAACGGGACAGGGCTACGAATTGACGTCATTCCGTACGGAAACCGTATAAAAATTCCTTATATATGTCACAAGCCTTATTCTTCATAACAATACACGGCTCTGTGGCAAAAAAAAAATAGAAACAAGAGTTTAAACAAAAATTTCTATACATTAATATAGAAATACTGATCATTTTTTTCGTCTTCCCTAGTCTTCAGGTTCTGGTTCATCGGTGAGCAGTTGCTCGGACGAGTCCTGCTCGGTCTGCTCGGCCAAGAACAAGAAGGGGCCTCCGCCGCCGGGGCCGAAAGGGGCCAAGCCTCCGTAAGTACCATTCACACTCTATAGATCTGAAACGCCGGCTTCAATCTATCGATGGTGACTGTCATTTCCTTTCCTTGGACTTCGATTTTGAAAGTTTTAGGCCCTTTCTCTAGGACCTTATGTACACGTACTCTGCCGCGTGTAAGTTTTTTGGTACGTAGAATGTTTTGTTAGTGTGCCATGATGCAGGTTTTGGGCTCAAGTTGGCCATGTGTCTGCGAAGTCTGGCAGCGAAGTCTGTCACGTCTACTGTCAGGTTTAGAGGGGATTCGAAGAACTCGCCTGGTAGCCTGAGTGGTTCCCCATATACTAACTCTGCAGCTGATGCTTTTAAATCGTTCTTCCAGGCACTCCGAATTCCAAGGAGTACAAGTGGTAGAACTTCAGTCCATTGAGCGTGATTGTGGCACATTATGGCAGATTTGAGCTGGCGGTGAAGGCGTTCTATCATGCCATTGCACTCTGGGTGGTAGGACGTTGTCGGGCAGTGTTTTGCAACAAGAATTTCCGCGATGCTTTGGAATAGGTGTGATTCAAACTGTCTCCCACGATCAGTCGTAATTTTGCGGGGGCAGCCGAAGCGTGCTACCCAGCCGGAGACGAAGGCTTGTGCACCGGTCTCTGCCGTCATGTCTTGGAGCGGGTAAACTTCAGGCCATCGAGTAAATCTATCGATGATGGTGAGGCAGTACTTGTAATCGGACGAGAGTGGCAGGGGACTAATTAGGTCCATGTGTACATGGGAGAAGCGCTGAGATGGAGTTTGGATTTCGGCTAAGGGTGCGGACGTTTGACGGGATATTTTGCTGCGCTGGCAGTCTGGACAGTTTTGTGTCCAGGTCTTGCAATCCCGTCTAATGCCTGGCCAAACATATCTATCAGCGACTAGTTTGGCAGAAGCTGATGTTCCAGGATGGCTTAGATTGTGAAGACTATTGAAGATCTGCCTCCGGAAAGATGGAGTGATATAAGGTCATCTAAGGTCGCAACTACATTGTCGCGGCCTGATATATGACGAATGTCGGTGGTGAATTGTGCGATGTAATCTAGGTAGCGGTATTGTCGAGGTGAACATTTGTCACGTTTGGTAGTAAAGGCGAAGGTGATTGGTTTGTGGTCAGTGAATACCGTGAAGATCCTTGCTTCTAGCATATGTCTGAAGTGTCTGATTGCCTCGTAAATGGCTAAAAGTTCTCGGTCGTACGGGGAGTATTTTTGTTGGGCTGGACTCAACTTGCGCGAGAAGAATGCCAAGGGCTGCCAGACACCGCCATTACGCTGCTGAATAGCTGCGCCAATAGAAGTATCTGATGTGTCTGTGACTACGGAAAGCTTGGCGTTACAGTTCGGATGAGCGAGAAGTGCCGCGTGGCAGATGCTGTCTTTGCAGTCGTTGAACGCCTTTAATGTTTCTCCGGTTAACTCTATTGGGTGTGCGCCCTTTACTGAGCCAGTTAGTAGGACATTCAGGGGTGTTTGGAGCTGCGCAGCGTGGGTAATGAAGCGGCGGCGTGTATTCACGCGAAGAATATCGTACCGGCGTTTTGCTTTTATTAAATTTATATTATTTATTGTGGTCGATCACCACAATTAATTATTGCATTAGACACATTAATACACTAAAAACGAAGTGCACTACAGACGGATATTTGATACTTTCATTCAATTTCTGTGAAATAATCGCAAAAAAATCACCAAAAATGCGACGTTGCGAGCTCAGCACGGCACGGATGCACCCTCTTAAACACAACGTAGCATTTGTAAATCAATATACTTTCTCATCACGAATAACAACAAAAATACTGAAAATTTACAAAAGTGTGTGATTTACTTTACGCTAGTAGCCTTAAGACGTCATAGTGACCCCCTAGCATTGGGACCCCTTTTAAATGATGTGTCGTTTGTGTTGCAGGCCGGGGCCTCGCGCGGCGTCCCCTAACCGCGCCAAGCGGCCGCCGCAGTCCGCGGCGCGCGCCGTGCAGCCCACCAGGGAGCTGCTCAAGGCGCGCGAGGCCAGCAAGCGCACCCGGGAAGAGAAGGTATGCCACGAGCCATGGACGACTTATAAAACCCCAGTAACATCCTGGCAGGGTCGCCATGTCAGGCCAGGTGGAAGGTTACGGGAGTAAAAGAATAACAGCCTTATTCATAAAAAGTTAGAGGACCGATGCAAAAAACATGATTCATAAACGTCAATTAGCGCTAATCAGTCCATCAAGGGTCTGTTAAGTCTTCCGAAAGTTAGCGAACAGTAGACCCTACTTTATCTCTCTGCTAACTCACAAAATGGCCGCCACAAATGTGAACAGCTGATTTTGGTATGAGCAAAACCATACGCAAGACAGTTTTTTTTTTTTTAAGTTTATCCCCTCCGGGAAAGGTAAAGGAAACTAGATCCACACTGCCTCGTCTGTCGTGTTAGGCTGAAGCCATGTTTTCGGTTTCCCGCTAATTCGCTGCTACTGCTGTCAATTTTTTTTTTAATTTAGGCCATTTTTGGTCTATGATTTGTCAAGGTGACAACATAACGCGTCTATTCCACCCATCAGTAGCTCATTAGCTAACAGACTGCTAGCAAGCGTTTATGAATCATACTTCTTAACAACTGTTAAATAAGCTTAATCAGTCTGTTAACTAATAGACTGATCAGACCTCAATTAAGGATATTTTATGAATAAGGTACAGCCTTATCCAGACGTCCAAACTGTATGACTAATATATTGTCACTGAACTTACTTGTTACTTACTTGCCCACTAGAAACTCGCAAGTACAGATGTCGTGCAAAATCTTTTTCCATCGTCGTCATCATCATCAGACTGAATATGTCCACCGTTGAACGAAGGTCTCCCTCTTAGCGCACCATAATGAGTGTGGAATACATAGTAAATACAAACGGTACGGTCAGCTGATGCGAGGCGAGCTACGGGCGCCGCCATATTGGCCGCTCTGCCGAGCGCCTGTCGCTCTATCCCCACTCCGCGGCCGGCTGTAACGCGTCACGCGACAGATGGACGAAAGTTTTACTTTAAAAAGATAATACGAATGTGATCGTTTGTCAGGTTTTGGAATGGCAACGCACCCAGATGGCGGTGAACCGTCCGGCGGCGGCGGCGGCGCCCATCCCCGCGCAGCACATCAAGCGCGAGGGCGAGCGGCGCCGGCGCGGCGTGTCGCCCGCCGCCATCGCCGCCGCGCTCAACGACAGCGACAGCGACAGCGAGTCCGACGCCAGCAGCGACCAGCCGCTGAGGTACGCCAACACTATACACACCAAGCGCGAGGGCGAGCGGCGCCGGCGCGGCGTGTCGCCCGCCGCCATCGCCGCCGCGCTCAACGACAGCGACAGCGACAGCGAGTCCGACGCCAGCAGCGACCAGCCGCTGAGGTACGCCAACACTATACACACCAAGCGCGAGGGCGAGCGGCGCCGGCGCGGCGTGTCGCCCGCCGCCATCGCCGCCGCGCTCAACGACAGCGACAGCGACAGCGAGTCCGACGCCAGCAGCGACCAGCCGCTGAGGTACGCCAACACTATACACACCAAGCGCGAGGGCTTCTTTCTTTCCTTCAATAATGTTATTGAATCTTTTGTTTCTTGTTGCAGACTGACGCTGTCGGAGCGCTTCGGCAAGATGGCGCAGTGGTCGGCGGACCGGAGCGCGCGGCTGGAGAACATGCGCATCACGCGCCGCGACAGCGCGCTGCACGTGCGCATCGAGCCCGAGCCCGCGGCGCAGCCCTACCCGTGAGTGCAGCGCGCTAAACGTGCTGTAGCGACACTAGCGCTACCTAGTTGACCTCTACAGAACGCACGAGTAGCCAGCGCCAGTTCTAAAGACAGCTCTAGTGACAGCTGTCACATCGTTCTACATTGCGCTAACGAAATTTCACACTAACGCATAAATACAATTTCCGACTCTCTTCCTTCGGACTTCGGTCCCCAGGCAACATCTGTCTGAAGAGATCTCTATTGTGGCACCCCCCAAACTGGTGACCCCGACGTGATCACTCCCCACAGTGGCCTTTAGGTCTAAGCTCTGTTTACCCCGTAAGAAATTGACTCGTTTTTGTGTGGTGTGTATGTTTAACATGTTGTGTTGTGTTACAGCGGTCTGGACCCGGCGCCGGTGGGCAGCTACCCGGAGGAGCTGCTGGCGGTGGCGCCGGGCGGGCTGCCCTCGTGGGACGACGTGCGCGTGCGCTACGACTACTACAAGAAGCGCGGCTACCTGCGCGGTGAGCGGCTCCACTATACTACACAACTCACCCCTCTAATAGTATTCATTATTTTGGACACATACGCACTACCCACATATTCCCACGCATCCTTCCCTACTCACACACACCGCCAACACACCCTTTCTCACTCGCACCCTTCCCTCACACGCCCTCTCCAACTAACATCCTCCCACCCACTTGCCCCCTGCCCCCATACGCACCTCTTCCGCTCGCACCCTTCCCCACCCTACTCACACCTTTCCCCCACTCGCCCCCTTCCCTTCCACTCACTCTTCCCCACCCCACCCCAGTCGCACTTCCCCACCCCAGTCACTCTTCCCCACCCCGCCCCAGTCGCACTTCCCCACCCCACCCCAGTCGCACTTCCCCACCCCAGTCACTCTTCCCCACCCCACCCCAGTCGCACTTCCCCACCCCACCCCAGTCACTCTTCCCCACCCCGCCCCAGTCGCACTTCCCCACCCCAGTCACTCTTCCCCACCCCGCCCCAGTCGCACTTCCCCACCCCACCCCAGTCGCACTTCCCCACCCCAGTCACTCTTCCCCACCCCGCCCCAGTCGCACTTCCCCACCCCACCCAAGTCACTCTTCCCCACCCCGCCCCAGTCACTTCCCCACCCCGCCCCAGTCGCACTTCCCCACCCCACCCCAGTCGCACTTCCCCACCCCACCCCAGTCGCACTTCCCCACCCCACCCCAATCGCACTTCCCCACCCCACCCCAGTCACTCTTCCCCACCCCGCCCCAGTCGCACTTCCCCACCCCACCCCAGTCACTCTTCCCCACCCCGCCCCAGTCGCACTTCCCCACCCCGCCCCAGTCACTCTTCCCCACCCCGCCCCAGTCACTCTTCCCCACCCCGCCCCAGTCACTCTTCCCCACCCCGCCCCAGTCACTCTTCCCCACCCCGCCCCAGTCACTCTTCCCCGCCCCAGTCGCACTTCCCCACCCCACACACCTTTCCCCCACTCGCCCCCTTCCCTTCCACTCACTCTTCCCAACCCCACCCCAGTCGCACTTCCCCACCCTAATCACCCTTCTCCACCCAACTCACTCTTCCCCACTTCAGTCGCGCTTCCCCACCCCACTTATTTTTCTCCACCCCACTCGCTTCCTCCCCTCCCACTTGCACCCTTTCCTCACACACTCACATCCTCTCCCACATACTGACATACTCCCATTCACTTTTAAACAATATTCAGCACTGCATACTTGTATCCTTTATCTGATAATAACAATGATTGAGTGAGTTGTTTGTTCCTCCGCAGGTTTGACGCTGGGCGACTACGTGAAGTGGGAGGAGTGGTGGTACAAGTACCAGGAGTGGCTGAAGCGGGAGCGCGCCTACGAGCGCTGGGCCGAGGGCGAGGCCGGCTCCAACAGCGGGAACGTAAGTACCGCTGTTCCTATGACCCTCTGAATATCTCTTTTTGTATAGGTACTCGCCTAGTGACTCTCCATAATTGATACTGTTAAATTTGGTGCAACTCGCTCACTGTAAGATGTTCGGTTGCAGGTCCGCCGCGAGAGGCGTCGCCGGGGCGGGCGGCACCGGCGCAGCTGAGGGCGCGCCGCCCCCGCGGCCGTCCTCGCTGTGGACCTGGCCGCGGGGGCGGCGCCCGAGCGCGACTAGCTCGGCGCCCCCGCCGCGCCCGCACGCTGTGAGTACACCACTATATACACTGAGGGCGCGCCGCCCCCGCGGCCGTCCTCGCTGTGGACCTGGCCGCGGGGGCGGCGCCCGAGCGCGACTAGCTCGGCGCCCCCGCCGCGCCCGCACGCTGTGAGTACACCACTATATACACTGAGGGCGCGCCGCCCCCGCGGCCGTCCTCGCTGTGGACCTGGCCGCGGGGGCGGCGCCCGAGCGCGACTAGCTCGGCGCCCCCGCCGCGCCCGCACGCTGTGAGTACACCACTATATACACTGAGGGCGCGCCGCCCCCGCGGCCGTCCTCGCTGTGGACCTGGCCGCGGGGGCGGCGCCCGAGCGCGACTAGCTCGGCGCCCCCGCCGCGCCCGCACGCTGTGAGTACACCACTATATACACTGAGGGCCTATTTCGCAACTCTCTGTTATCTTAAGTGTCAGTTATCTATGATTCCGTCTCTATTTATTACTTAGAAACAGACAGACGTCGTCATACTTTTGCTTGCGCCGGGCTATGTTAAAACCCCGAAAATCGTCTACTCTTTAAACATTAAACTACATAAAACACATAAAAATTACATATTTCCTCAAATATACATATTTTTGGAAATAAAAAAAAATATTTTAAAATTTTTGGGGTTGATTTAGCTTCGCTACTCACCAGCCAGGTCTGCAGTTTCGTGTTGGGGTATCAGGAGAGCTATATGGACAAGTTTTCAGCCTGCCTCAAATACCTACCCGAAATTGATGCCAGCTTACTACGAACACCATCTTATCCCTCTAGGCTGGGAACGCGTTATTTTTTACTTACATATCTTTTTTGTCAACAGGCAAGCTGCCCGTCGGTGGTTAATCAGAAATCCAGTTGTGCTACGGGTGTTTTAAAGTTTTACGGACAAATTCACGTGCAGTGTTTACTAATATAGTGTTAATTAATAGGATTGATCAACTTTTTCTTGTTGCCCGTTGTGCTACGTTCACCAGGTATGAAATTTGCCAAACATTCATTAAAACAACCATCAACACTTAACCTAAACCTAGCTAAAACTAAGTATATTGAAATACTTCGAAGCTAATCTAGGAGTAAGGAAAAAACATAGAATGTACCAGTTGCTTCACTTCCCGCGCAATGGTAGAACCCCATCGAGGGAATGAGAGAAAATGAATCATGTTATAGGCGGTCCCCTTACCACCTATATGCCCACATTCTTGGTACCTTAGGCTCTGTCTACCCCTTAAGGGATGAAGACATGATTTATGTATGTATTTTTATGCCCCTACCGCAATTGGTCCTACTAAGCATTAGGTGTTGCACAAAATTTCTTCTAAATTTTAGCTAGATACTCAAATGACATTACCTGTGGTGTTGCATGTTTTTTGCAATTCAAAAAGTGATGTGCCACCACTATCGAAAGTTAACGATAAATTAAATTTTGTATAGATTTTTGTGTGTATAAGCTAGTGTAATAAACTAATAAACCTTTAAATTTGCTTGATTATGATACAATCGTATTTTTTTCTTAAAATATAACATGACCCAACCTCTTGTATTCAGACAACAAACATTGTCGATGGTCGACACCACTAAACAATAAAAGTTGGTATCATTATTTCACAATTTGACATTTGCAATTGTCAATTTAGTATCTAGCTAAAATAAATAGACTTATAATAAACTTCCTCGCTGAAGGGTCTACTTTGTTCTTTGTTTCTGTATTGTTTTGTACTGATTTATGGTGTTCAATAAAGAGTAATTGTATTGTATTGTATTGTATAACGACAAGAAACAGTTGATACACCCAAATATACGTGCCGGCACGTAAGTCTAGCGATGACGTTTCACGTGGAGGGAATCTGCGCACCCACGGATACCGTATTTTATACTTCTGCGCGTACAAGGTCATCGCTAGACTTACGTGCCGGCACTACTAACACGTTTTATTGTTAAGACATTTATATTACGCTTCGTTTTAATTATGAAAACTTAATTGCAATTTTATTAGCCGTTAAAGCTTAGCTGTTTGATCCATAGATATAGTTAGATTAGATCGGCGTTGAAGTAATTGGGGCCCTGTCTACCCTGTAAGATGTAGAGGCGATTTGTTTGTGTACAGTCAAGGGCATAAATATGTATGTTACCACGTCAAAAACATCTATACACCTGTACGCCACAAATAACAAGTTCGGTGACATATATTTGACACTAGCTTCTGCCAGCGACTTCGCGTAAAATTTGCAATTGACATGTTTATCGCTATCCCGCGGGAACTATGCAATTTTCCGGGATAAAAAGTAGCCTATGTTTTAATCTAGGGTACCAGCTATCTGCGTTCCAAAGTTTATCCAAATCCGTCCAGTCTAGCGTGAAGAAGGAACAAACCTACACAATCACTCACATGGTCACATCGTCACTCACAAACTTTCGCATTTATAATATTAGTAGGAGTAAGATGATGGCTGTATCAATATTTATGCCCTCGACTATACGACGCTATATGCATACGCGTGATATAGTTCTTTCTATCGCATTGCCGATTTATTCTATATTCTGTATATCTATGGTTTTCCCTGTTGCTTCGAGCAAAAGATGTACCATTTTTTTTTTATTTATGTGCAAAATTTCATTTGAAATTTACCTTGCTTTCCTGCTTCAGTTAAATGGCGGCCGTATATGTGTCACTAGTTTACTAGGATATAATTATGTTAGAGAAGCAGCTATTAAAGTAGCTTGCCACTGTACTAACTGTACCTAGAGACGTCAATTAGCTGTCAATTGTGTTTTTACAAGCTTTTTATTAACTTGTAATGTATGTAAGTGCGTTTGTCCGGGTGGGATCTTGCGACTCCATTTTGAAGCAGATATCTCTCTTTCTTTATCTTCATCTTTTATTTGACGATAACTTTAGCTGTAGAGTATTCTTATCTTTAGTTGCCGCAGTTTTTATATCCTCATTTTTGTGACGCGTGTAAGATGAAAGTCACCTAGACTAGGCACTTGAATATATACAGAATACAGTGTTGCCGTCGCGCGCCTGTATATGTGAACCAGCGATGTGTGAGTGCGGCCCGTTCCCATTCATGAGAACAGTCTAGACTTGTCATTGCGTATGTCTGTCTCTCGTTTTATTCTGTTACATGTTTCATGGTTTCAAATTGCTAAATTGCTAAAATTATCTTTAGGGCATAGATGCTCTGGGAAGTTTTGTGAACTGGTATTTTATGCAACTGCTGTATACAGTAATCTTGGGTTTTAATTGACGTCTCTGAGTGCAGTGGTTGAACTTGTTTTGTATTAAAATAGGACAGGCTTTTATCATATGATTATATTTGTATTAAATTATTATAATAATAGATGTAGCGTAAGTAGATATTACATGTTGTCTATACGATTGTAAAGTCAAGATTTTTTTTGCAACTGCTTATTCCGAAACCAAATTATTGAAGAAGCATGCTTTAAATAAAATTGAAATCTACATTTTGTCATTAAATGATAAATATAGCTATTTTTTTGTAAAGTATAGACAACGATTTTACGTAATGATCAAAAAAAAGTTATATAAGTACACTTGTACACACAGCAAAACTATTCGGTATGCACCCTAGTTGTCCATGTGTGTCATTCTATACACACACATCCGCACTTACTCGCTGCCTTAATTACACACCACTATGTATGCTAATCGTGTTTTCAGACTACCTTCATAGATTTCGAATGTATAATTTGTTCAATGGAAGCATAATTTCGTCTTGTCAGATAGTTAGCGCGGTGGCTTAGTCGTAATAACCTAGGACTATGAATCTAAAGACCTCGGTTCAAATCTTGCTCCTCCGGTTAATATGTTTCTATTTTTTATTTTTTTTTATATAATTTTAAACTTCTTAAAATAAAATCATGTTAACAACAAGAAAAAGAGGAAGTAAAAGAACAAAATAATGCAATCCAATTATTTTTTCAAATTGTTTATTTATGTAACAACAATTTAATCAATTTATTATCACCATTAATTAAATTACCAAAATAAAACTGCATGATTTTCCTTATAACAGAAGAAGAACAACATTTATTCGTAATACAAATTAAGTTAGGTATGACTCTTTAGTGGCCAGTATGACTTTAGGGTAAATTAAAAAGATTTATGTCACAAACATAAATTTTAAAATATTTATCTGGAAAATTGAATACACAACTACAAAAGGGTTTTTTAAGATGTGATTTACTTGAATTAACATGGGTTTTGAAAAGAGTATCACTGCTAAGAAGAAATGCCGAACCACACAGTTACTAATATTATATTCTGATTTATTAAGTTTAAATCTGATAAAGATGAACGAAATATTTTATTTGCGAACAAGTAAGTCAGTGGTGAAATGAATCGACATGTTAAATGACAGCATTTAACAATAGCATCATTGCACACTGAATTAAATCTACACTAATTTGTGGTAGGGGAACGGAATAGGGACTAAAAATAATACTTACACCAATTCATTGTTAATAAAAGGTTTCATAAAATTGTTACGGAATATTTCAGCAGGTTTTTGGGTTAGTTTGACTTACTTAATAGCTCTGTAAATAGTTTTTAAGATTTTTAAATCATAGTTGACAAATGTTTTTATAATTTGATCGCGTTCAAAGTGACTAAATTTTGAATCAAAAAATTAAATGTAAAATCTTGGTAGGGCTGAATACCCTGTCAAACTAACCGAACTACTCTTGCTAAAATATTCCAGGAGAACAATTTTAAAAGACGTTTTGTAATGACGGGTTTACTTACTAGGTTTACATATAGGTATTAATAACGAATTGGTGCTCCATCACTATCTATGACCTGTTGTAGTCTATTTCTCATTCCGCTAACCATATTCCAGCAAAGGTCCGTCCCACGGATTGAATCCCAAGTTGAAGTTACCAAGCTATCTAAATTTGCTTTGGATTTTACATCCGATGGATCCCAGTTGAGAATCATTTGACCCCATAGATTTTCTATGGGGTTTAAGTCGGGACTTTTAGCAGGCCAGTCAATAACAGTCAAGGAATCTTGTTGGGTGCTCAGCCAGTCTTTGACTATGCGACCACGATGCACGGCGCAATTGTCGTGCACGAAATATATGTGCGAGTCTGGGTATGCGGCCCGCACCGTAGGGAGCATCACGTCTCTTAGCACTTCCAAGTATCCTTGACTGTTATTACGACTCCCAACTTCCACTAACTCACCAGGACCCATCGATGACATCCAACCCCAATAGCCTAAAGTAATACGGCCACTCGTTCGGCACGGTAAAATGTTACTATAATTGTAGCGTTCCCCGTTTTTTCTCCACAATATCTTTCTTCCATCTTTATCAGACTTAAATGCTTTTTCGTCACTAAAAATTACTACATTATTACACCAATCAAAGTCAATATATTGACGAGCAAAACGCACTCTATTTCTTCTATGTTGTTCCGTTAATGCAATTTTTTTTGCTGGTCTTCGGCAATGCAATCCTGCAGCATGCAAATGGTTTCGCACAGTTTGCAATGTAACGTTATGTCTCGTTGCTGTAGACCGTGTGCTGAGAAATGGGTCACTAGCGTGTGCGGCAACTATGTCCAAATGACGTGTAGAAGACGCTTCCGCTTTTGGTCCAGGACGTATATTATTAACGTGCCCGGAGTCAGCGTGACGATGAACCCATAATTGCACAGTCTTTCGCTGCAAAATAAATTAATTTTAATTAATAATATTTTTCGTGAAAGAAATTGATTTAAAAACATTACCGATAAAATAAAAAAACATTGTTTTTTAAACCACGAAGAAATTTTATGGAAAATAGGAAGTAATTATTATATCACATACTTATTCTACTTACCGATATCAATAAACGCCTTGCGATTTCCTTTATGGAAATATTTTGTTCGTAAAGAACAACAATTTCTGCTCTTTTCAACAAAGATAAATGATTATCCATGTTTGTAAATCACAAAGTAGATAGGTATTCGAAAGGCAAAATAAACGATTCGGAGGTGTAACACACGAAGGGTTTAAGTATAGCGTAACGAATGGCGGCTGGCATTGAAAGTTGTTCACAAATTCATATTACTAATAAATTGAGGGTAGAATACACTATATTGTTTTAGACAATAACGAACAAAATGCCCATCAGCTAGCAAATTTCAAACTCGAACTAGTAAGAAGAATCATATTATTAGTAAAAATGTTAAAAGAAAACGCAATGCGTTTGTCGTTTTTAACATATATCAATAAGAGTAAAATTAAACATACAGCAAGATTGCAAACAATAAGTTAAACAGTTATCTTTCCGAGGAAAAAATGTAATTCTAATTTCAACTTTATTTCAAAGCCTATTAAACACTATTTACACATTGCAATGCAGTAGTCAAAAGATTGGACATAATTCATAAATTCACCGATCACCTTAAGTTCCCCGTGGCTCAGCTGTGAAAGGCGGGTCGAGGATTTGATTGTGCTCTAGTGGACCGAGTTCGTATCCGGTGAAAACGGAAAAAAATACAAAAATGTTGTTTTTGATGTTCTTAGAATGGCGATGCTGGTTGTGAGGAATATTGGTTAGATAGATGGAATCCTCAGACTTGTTGAGAAATAAAAATATAACACGGCGGATCAGTGAAATGGCAACTACTTACTACTACGTTAGTAATAATAGTTCAATGCGTCGGATTGTATGAATTTGAAGATTCAGGGTCGAAGGAAGATTCTCTCAGTTACACTTGCGATGACGGTATCCAATGCAAGATAATAATATAGATACCTACCTACTTAAAAAATACTTAGGACAGTGTGTAAATAAAAGTAAGAAAAAACTTGTAGTAGAATTCATTGACACTGGACTGAAGATGTTTCAACCTTTAAGTTAGGCAGGGGATTTTTTTAGTTTAATCTGTAATTCTTTTTAACCTAGTTTATTCTAACTTAACTTATTTTTGACATTTTTTTAATTGTTATTTTATTATTGTTGTTTGATTCAATAAATAATTTACAGCGGCATTACTCATTAATCTTATTGCTTAAAACAATCGGGGCAGTATTTAGTGGGTAGATAGACATACGATCGAACTCACTCACACATTCACACGTGGATTCTACGCAATGTTCGTGTCGGTACTCAACACGTATAGACACACATAGACGACGTTTGTGTGCGTGCCTATGCTTACCGAATTATTTTGCCGTGTGTACATAGAAGTATGATAATCTCAAATATATGATAGATATATGTTTGTATAAGGTTTTAAAGTATAGTCGATGTGATGTAGTATGATCGGGGATTCTCGAAGCAATCGTGCTTGTTGCTGTCTGTCGGCTTTATAGCGAGATTTGATTCTTAATCCCTAATGATTGTAGAGATATTTATACCTGAAACTGAACTGTCAGCTAAACGATATACAGCCTTATTCATAAAAGGTTAGAGGCTCGCTATAGGACCGATGCAAAAAAACATGATTCATAAACGTCAGTTAGCGCTAATCAGTCCATCTAGGCTCTGTTAAGTCTTCCGAAAGTTAGCGGCCCGTAGACCCTACTTTATCTCTCTGCTAACTCACAAAATGGCCGCCACAAATGTGAACAGCTGATTTTGGCGAGAGCGAAACCATACGCAAGACAGTTTTTTTTGTCTAAGTTTTTATCCCCTCCGGGAAAGGTAAAGGAAACTAGATCCACACTGCCTCCTCTGTCGTGTTAAATCGCTGCCACTGCTGTCAATTTCTTTTTTTTAATTCACTAAAAGGCCATTTTTGGTCTATGATTTGTCAAGGTGGCCAACATGACGTGTCTATTCCATCCATCAACAGCTCATTAGCTAACAGACTGCTAGCAAGCGTTTATGAATCATACTTCTTAACAACTGTCAAATGAGCTTAATCAGTCTGTTAACTAATGGGCCGATCAAAGCTCAATTAAGGATTTTTTATGAACAAGGCTGATAGTCTATACTCGAGAACAAAATAACCGTGTCACTTCCCGTAGAAAGTTGTATAAAGTGACGCAGTTTTTTTGGTCCCGACTATATTTTATATGTAAGAATTTTTAGACGAAATTACACTGTCTTCAACATGTTTGTCAACCATAATACTGGCACGCCACTTGGCGTATTTATTCAAATATATGCGTGAGTGAAGGGGATGCACTATATTGTTTCTAGCGTATGCGACGAAGATGCCAATAGCGCAACGCGAACACGCAACGCCAAGTGGAGTGCCAGTATCATGAATAAGTAAAAAAAGAATGAAGTTAATTTCATTTTAGCGTAAAATACTTTTGGGTTACGTTCAGATTTAAATAGGACTATGTTTAACGTCAAAATGTAAATAAAATGCTGTCCTTTTTAGAATTGACAAAATAATGAATAAAAGTCGAGAGAAACTTACTGTATTTCTTTGAATGCCTGTGTCAGAAAATTTACTAGATATTCCTTTTCATACATTTTGGAGATTTTGGATTAATTCTGTGTAGAATCAACAACACGATTCACAATTTTTATACGAGAATAACGTGTCCACGTGTCAGTTATGCTATGTTACGTAACATACATTTTATTTCAGTACATATGTTCCGTACCTAAATGTATGAGGGCAGTTTAAGTTCATGCAATAGCACAAATTGTGTAATGTATGACTAATTTAGTTGAATGCATGTCTAAATGTTATAGAATAAAATTATTTAAAGACAATGTTTTGGTTTACATAATTTCTACACCCTAAAAAAATTATGGATGTTTCCGAAATAAATGATTATTATTATTATTATTTTCGGTATGTTTATCTTTTATCTTAAGCTAGGTTTTTACAATATTCAAATAAAATGTAATAAAGCAATATTAATACAAAATATAAAAACATTATAAAAACTTAACCTAGGGTGCCGTCGGCAGCGAGGCGGGGCCTAAGCTGCCGGTGGTCAGGGCGACAGAGAAGATTATTATTATTATTATCAAAGCGGGCTCCACTCGACAAAACTACTATTGCTATAATAGTAAAATAATGATATCCTGTGGACACTTAATATGTTCCCATTATCACTACAACATAGTATAAAACAAAGCCGCTTTCCGCCGTCTGTCTGTCTGTCCCTATGTATTATGCTTAGATCTGTAAAACTACGCATCGGATTTTGATGAGTTTTTTTTTTAGATAGTAATTCAAGAGGAAGGTTTATATGTAATTCTACGCAGACGAAGTCGCGGGCAAGCTAGTAGTGAATAAAAGACAGTAATTAACATTAATGGAGTATTTATTTCCGATATCAATTATTACAATTTACATTACATTGGAAATTCAAGATAAGAAAATATTATGTACAGTCAAGGGCATAAATATATATACATTCCCAAGGCGTCAAAGACAACTGTACAGTTGATTAGCCAGAAATATCTGTACAGTAATCCGGTCAATTATTATGTGATCATTTAATTAGTCAAAAAGATCTAGACATTTACATGGCCATAAATAAATGTACAATGCCAGTCAAATATATGTAGGCAAATTAGGAGGCCATAAATATCTATAAACGCAACTCTCATTTATATCAGAACAAAACCCAAGTCAAACATATCTATACACGCAACTCTCATTTATATAAGAACAAAACGCAACTCAAACATATCTATACACGCAACTCTCATTTATATAAGAACAAAACCCAAGTCAAACATATCTATACACACAACTCTCACTTACATGAGAACAAAACCCGAGCCAAAAATATCTATACAGTCAAGGGCATTCATTAGATCCAGTTAGGTAGGTCCAACTTCGAGAAAGAGATTACTTGCCGAATCCAACTCGGCTGGGCAGCGTTCGGGAAGCTTTGCAGTGTCTTTTCGTCCAAATGGCTGAAGTGTTTGAAGTCAAAAATCTTTGACCAGTGTGTGTGTTGCCAGTGATGACATACGGATCTGAGACATGGGCGCTAACGATGGGCCTCATGAGGAAGCTCAAAGTCACTTCAGAGGGTTATGGAGAGGGCTATGCTTGGGTTTTCTCTGCAGGATAGAATCAAAAATGATGATATCCGCAGTAGAACTAAGGCTACCGACATAGCCCGAAGAACTGCGAAACTGAAGTGGCAGTGGGCGGGGCACATTGCTCGCAGGACCGATGGCCGATGGGGTCAAAAAGATCTCGAATGGCGTACGCGGACCAGGAGACGAGCTTTCGGTAGGACTCCAACATAATTTTTGTGCTTCTAAAGGCACAATAGGGAATATTCATGTTTTTTGTTTATTACTTATAATAATAATTTGCATCTCTATAACACAGAAAAAAATATAAACAGGCTTGAAAATATTCAAATTATTTATTAAAGTGAAATTTAAAACATCGAATAAATTTGCGCCGTTCAAAACGCCGCCATTGTGCGCGCGCTTTCGATGTTATTTGTCATATCCCGTGTTTGTCTACGCTAATATTATTAAGGAAAAATGAGTATTTTTTGTATTTTTGTATGTTTGTTATAGATTCACTCAAAAACTTCTGGACCTATTTTAATAATTCTTTCACCATTAGAATGCTACATTATCCCCGAGTAACATAGGCTATAGAATATTTACAAAAAGTTAGGGATCCGTATGAAAACTTCGATAATGTCACCCAAGGTGTGAAAAAAAATCCAAAATAATCCTTATATTGCGTACGGCTGCAGAAACTGTTGACAATTTATAGCAAAGTAATGTACTACAGTTTTATAGGAGACATCATTGTCTACAAAAAAGTCTGCTATACTATAAGTTTAACTATTACAGTTATATCACAATAACTACTTTTTCAAAATCTAAATTTATAATGTCACTTTTATATAAATAACCAGTATAAAATGACCTCACGCTGCGTACATTTTGCTTAGAACCAGGTCTCTGCTAAAAATGGATATTATGTTAGCTAGCCGAATTTGTAAGGAATCCTCGGTGCGCGAGTCAAACTCGTACTTGGCCAGTTTTTTTAGTATGCCCCGACACAAAAATATAGTTTTTGATATATATATTCTGTTAAATATCTACTCGTGCGAAGCCAGGCCGGGCGGCTAGTTTACTTCTTCATTCCTACGTACACACGTCCAGTTTTAATTGCTAAACAGAATCAGATCACAGATTTTAAATAGTACAAAATTCACTTTAAAACTAACCTAAGCTAGTTTACAAAAGTTCGGTAAAACTTTCTTTAAAACCTTTCATATTCATATTGAGATTTTACGAAATTTTGATGATTGATGATGATGATGATTAATCATCTGAAATAAATTTCAGGTAAAGGAAGATACATCAAATATAGATTCACTAGAAATCACCTCAGGAATACAGTTTTTAAACCAATTTTCTCACAAACAGTACGAATATCAACGCCGATAAATCCAATTTGTGACATCTGACGTCACACTTCGTTTTAACCAATGGTGACGCGTTTCGTAAGTTTAAATTTCCCAACCATATTTTTCATTTTTTATACAATTTTTTTATGGGTTTAATTCATAACTGAATAAAAAAAAATCTTTTAATTATAATCGATAATAAAGATTCAAGAAAAAAATATTAAACACAATTTTGTTTTTTATGAATATTCCCTATTGTCACATAGGTTCACGTGACAGAATAAATAAATTGTTAACTAATTGCCTATTCTACGCAGACGATGTCGCGGGCAGAAGCTAGTTATTCAATAAAAATCTAAGTGTTATTTTTAACCACGTGTGTGATTTTACGAAATTAGATAAATTAGCGAAATCGAAAGAAAGTTATTATTATAAACTACCTCTAGTAAGTAGCTCTTAATATGTTACAAACAAAATTCAGCATCGGACAAACGGTAACGTAATATTTACGAGAAAAGCCACATGAAAATCTTGTATGGTAGATATATAGCTGTGGAACAGAATCTAAAATAATAGGCTGAAAGGTAAAACAAATGACACGTCAATGACGTCACGATCAAAACGAAAAGGACAAAGCGATCATGACAGAACGGTACTCTTTTCGGTGATTGTCATAATTCAAAATTAGAAAACTTGTTTGTTTGTTGTATAGATATATTTGACTGTTAGATATGTGTAGATATTATTGCCCTTGACTGTATAGATATTGTTGGGTTTTGTTCTTATGTATGTGAGAGTTGGTTGTGTAGATATTTCTGGCCTCCTAATTTGCCTACATATATTTGACTGACATTGTACATTTATTTATGGCCATGTAAATGTCTAGATCTTTTTGACTAATTAAATGATCACATAATAATTGACCGGATTACTGTACAGATATTTCTGGCTAATCAACTGTACAGTTGTATTTGACGCCTTGGGAATGTATATATATTTATGCCCTTGACTGTACCACTTACCTAGTGAGATATACATAGCTGAATAGAAAACAAAAAGTGGAAACGGCATGTCAACGACAGGAGAAACATTTCTGGGCAAATCACTTCTTACGTCAGTTTTGCAATTTTTTTTTGGTTTCTTTTTTTTGATGAGTCTCTTTCTTTGCTTCAGAGTATAGAACATTCACTCAATATTATACGTAAAAAAAAACTTATCAGTGTGTTTGGCAACTCGGGCTTTTAAAAATGTCACATCACATTTCCACTTTTTTTCTATGAGTACTCCGTTCTATTCTAAACATCTCAAATTCCAAATGCGACTTGACATCTGTCATTTCCTGTCACTCTTGTCGCCGTAGCTGGTGGGTCGCGGCAGCCTCCTTAGTCTACTAGTCTTCACTTCATTCCCCAACTTCCCAGGGCTAGTAGACCTCTTCAATCTACTGTCTTTCAAACTTTTCAAAGATCCAGTCTCAACCTTACTCTTTCTTACCGGCAATTCTGCCTTAACATTCTCTTTGCTTTTAATTTCCTTATTGATATTTTCATTTTCTTTTTCTAATTTACTCGCTTTTTCTTTAACAGTAAACTCTTCTTCTAGATTCTTAACTATATTCTGTCGCAATGATTTCTTCGCATACGTCTTAACAGACGTTATAGGTGTAAAAAATTGGTCAGGCGTCGAATCGGTGGGCGTGAAAAATTCAGCTTTTGACTTGTCAGTCTGCGGTGTAACATCAACATCTATGTCCAACTTTTCGTCTGACGGTACAGTCACTAATATGTTAACCCTAGATCTTGTGGGACGAGGGGTCATAGCTTCTATAGTAGCCTTATTAGTAACAGGCACAGGTATCTTGAAACCAGTCTTTTTCTTGGGAACCACCTTCTCTTCAGGCTCATCGAAGTTAAGAACAGGTATCTTACACTTCAATTCTGGTAGCTCTTCTCTATTGACAACCACTTTGGCGAACGTGGGCGGCTTTACAGGTTTAGTTTCCGGTGTCTTCAAAACTTTATCAGGCGTTTTCATATCTTTAGTAGGCGTCAACTTCAAATTTTCAAGTTCACTCTCTATTCCAACATCATTTTTAATCACATTCCTGCGCAGAACGTCCGAAGCTATCATCAAATTCGTGATATCGTTTCTCATATACGCGTCAACGTCAGCTATTTGCAGTATCTCATGTATCCTAACGTATATATAATCATCAGCTTTGCCATAATTGCGTTGTGACAGCTCGAAAAACGCCGCTTCTACCAACGTATCCAATTCAACATTCAACAATTCACCCTCATACATTTTCTCAACTATATCCACGACATACTTCTCAAATTTCCTTTCCTTTAATTTCTTCACGGCTATCTTCATTTTATCTTCTACTGTACAAAACGAATTTAAGACACCATCGAAGTAATTTTTAGCTATATCGTTCTCTTTCGCTCTGAAATAGACGGAGGCTTCTAACCCCATAATTTGACAAGCTAAAATATAACTGTATGGAGTTTCACAAGCATAGCATGTACAAGTATTATCATGTTCGAAGAAATCTGGCAGTTTGAACGATGGCACGTATTCTATAGGTATGGAGGGACTCGTCTGATTCCTTTTGAGTATTTGTGCGTCTCTCATAGTTTCTAGATGTTTAGGTTCGGGAGTGAAGAGGGTTTTGGTTTCATCTTTTTTGATTGGCATTTGGAGCGCCAGCTCGTTGGTCTGGAGTCCGATCATGTGCTTGAGCCGTTGTTCGATAGTTGCCTGAAAATAAAATAAAAATGTCACCAAAAACCTTGCTTTTGTTCAAAGAACACAATAACAAAATATGGAAATACCATAATTACACAAACGGATAACTCACGTATAAAAGTCGAGTGATGCTCGACTGTTTCGAACGAGAGTCCAAGAGGATGGACTACGAACTAGTCCGAAACGTGTCGAGCATCACTTTTATACGTGAGTTATCTTTTTGTGTAATTATTTATGATCGACTCATAGTTTCATGTTGAAATATGGAAATACCGTAGATGACAAAAAGTGGAATTAAAAGTAGTATTTTATATATAATAGATCATGGCCAAGAAATACGGAAAAGATAAGAAATTTAAACTACTAATTAGACAAATTGGTAAGAGAGTTCCGACATAACATGTGACGTCATAAAACTACGCCATAAACTCAAGGTTTGGAAACTTGCGAACGTTCCATGACCAAATAGGGGACGCTTTGACAAAAGTTCAGGGGTCTTAATGCGATTCAATTCTGATTCAGTTTAGGTTTGCTCGCTCTCAAATCCATAGTAAAAATGTCAACTAAAACCTGAACTGAGTCTAAATTGAGTCGCATTAAGACGTCATTGGTAACCCCCCAGGTCAAGAGGTTATCCCTTCAGATAAGATGAGAACAGAGGCCTTACTATGACGTCTTAATGCGTTTCAGTTTAGGTTCGCTCGCTGTCAGATTCATACTAAAAGTGACAGCTAAAACTTGACCTGAGTCGGAATTAGGACGTCATGGTAAGGCCCCTGATAGTGGAACAAAGTAGTATCTGCCTGTGGGAAGCTGACTGTATGTATGTATGTATGTGTTACCCTGGCGGCGTCGACCCTGCCGGCGTCCGTGGCGTGTGCGGTGAGCGAGGCCCGCGCGGCCGCGCCCGCAGCCCCCAGCGCGCTAGCCAGCGCCGCGCGGCTCCGTCTGCAAACGACACAATAAACAACTATACACACCACCTCACCTACTCATAATACTTGCACGCTGATCTACGAGTAAAGGAAAAACATAGTCAAACCTTGCTAAATCCCTAAATGGCTTGGCCTTGGTGATATGAAGTAATTCGGTGATAGTAACTTTATGGTCTAATAGCGACCAAACCGCCGCGTATACGCAGTGACGTGTCGTATCCGTCACGTTTTCTCACCGTTTCTTCATACATTTTGTTGCGATTCCGTAACGTCACCGTTTTTTAAGCGGCGGTGTGGTCGCACCTTATTCGATATCTTTAGGCGGCACTGTCATTCAATATGCTATCGTGCAGCAAATATCCGAAGTATCCGTCAAAATTGACAACATTTCATTTTTATAACACCTGAAATGTATATATAGTTCGAAAGAATTTTGCCTCCTGATCACTGCAATAATCTAACTAATATTATAAATGCGAAAGTATGGATGGATGGATGGATGGATGGATAGATGGATGGATGGATGGATGTTTGTTTGTTTGTTACTCAATCACGCCAGAACGGCCCAACGGATCTGGATGAAATTTGGCACATAGATAGAGAAAAGTCTGGAATAGCACATAGGCTACTTTTTATCCCGGAAAATTGCGTAGTTGCCGCGGGATAGCGATAAACGAATTCTTTGCAGACGAAGTCGCTGGCAACAGCTAGTGTTTATATAATTTTAATATCACTTATTATAAAAAATAAAAAATAATTAAAAATATGTCCTAAATTTATCAAAACTACCACAGGATAGTTGAAACGCCTTTGCTTTTTTCACGAGAAAAATAAGCGATCATAATTTTTTTTTTGACAACTTCAAAGTACAAAGGGGGCAACTCTTAAATTCTATTTGCGAAGTTCGTTGCATACTATTAGTATGAGCAGAACAGCACGAAGCTAGCCTCGAAAATCGAATATTGAAGAATAGGACCCGACATTGACAATTTGAAATTAACGTCAGTTATTTTTCTATAGAGAAAAGACAAAGGGATAAGTGTGTATTCTGTGATAGTACCCGAGTTGCGCCCTTTTAGAATAAGCACAAATTAATAAATTAATTATAAAATAAATTCAAGCCCTAGCGAAAAAATTAAACTGTCAGCATGTTCATCTTTTCAAACCATTAGAATTATAGGCTCAGAAATATGAAATGTTGTCAATTAAATAAAAAAAAATTCGTATTGACAAAAAACCGATTAACCAAGGTTTGGCCTATGTACCAGTTTTCGCAACTCACGCTAGTTTGTGTGTGTGTGTGTGTGTGTTACCTGTGCAGGCCGAGCCGGCGCGTGAGTGCGATGACGGCGCCGGCGGCCGCGCTGAGCCGCGTCTTCAGCAGCAGCGAGCGCCGGTGCCGCGCGCACCACGACGTCTCTAAACACACGTACACAGCAATACAATGGTCAAGGTTTGCCAGTTAAGCGAGTTATACAGTTGGCTAATTAGCCAGAGAGCTAGTTACTTAGACAGTCAGTCAGTTAGACAATCGGCTGGCTAGATAGTCAGTCGCTTAGCTAGTTAGTCAGTTAGCTAGCTAGTAAGACAGTTGCCTAGCTAGTTAGTCACTAAGCCAGTCAACTGGCTAGTCAGTCGGTTAGCTAATCAAGTAAGTCGGCTAGTTAGTGAGTGAGCAAGCCGGTAAGTCAGTTAGTTAGCTAGTTAGTTAGTCAGTTAGCTACCTAGTAAGACAGTTACTCTACAGGCTACATAGTCAGTCATTTAGCTAGTTAGCCAGTCGGCTGGCTAAATCGTCAGTCACTTAGCTAGATAGCCGGTCAGCTGGCTAGTCAGTCAATTAGCTAGTTACTTAGACAGTCAGTCAGTTAGACAATCGGCTGGCTAGATAGTCAGTCGCTTAGCTAGTTAGTCAGTTAGCTAGCTAGTAAGACAGTTACCTAGCTAGTTAGTCACTAAGCCAGTCAACTGGCTAGTCAGTCGGTTAGCTAATCAAGTAAGTCGGCTAGTTAGTGAGTGAGCAAGCCGGTAAGTCAGTTAGTTAGCTAGTTAGTTAGTCAGTTAGCTACCTAGTAAGATAGTTACTCTACAGGCTACATAGTCAGTCATTTAGCTAGTTAGCCAGTCGGCTGGCTAAATCGTCAGTCATTTAGCTAGTTAGCCGGTCAGCTGGCTAGTCAGTCAATTAGCTAGTTAGTTAGACAGTCAGTCAGTTAGCCAGTCGGCTGGCTAGATAGTCAGTCACTTACCTAGTTAGTTGTCTCTGCCTACCCCTGTGGGAAAGAGGCGTGACGATATGTATGTATGTATGTATGTATGTTACCTAGTTAGTCAGTTAGCTAGCCTACTGGCCTAGACTGTTAGCCAGCTAGTTAGTCACTTATCTAGTCAGCTGGCTAGTCAGTCAGTTAGCTAATCAAGTCAGTCGGCTAGTTAGTGAGTGAGCAAGCCGGTAAGTCAGTTAGCTAGCTAGTTAGTTAGACAGTCACTTAGCTTGTTACTTAGTCAGTTAGCTAGCTAGCCAGTCGGCTGGCTACAGTCACTTAGCTAGTCAGTCAGTCATTTACCTAGTTAGCCAATCAGCTGGCTAATCAGTAAGTCAGTCAGCTATCGCCACTATTGCTATAGCTTACCGCTATTGGCTACGGTGAGGTAATGCCGCTGCGCGTTGACTTTGGCGCTCAAGCCGCCGGCGAGAGCTTGAGCCTCCAACAGGCGGCCCAGCGCGACCGAGTTGGACAACTGTTCGTCTGTCTGTCTCAGCAAGTGAGCCTGCACCAGCCGGATGAGACGCGCCGAAGTACCTAGTTGGCCGGTGTTGTGGTAGTATATCTAAAAAAAGAAAAGAAAATAGAACATTTTTTTTAGAAAAAAGAAAGAGATTTTGTTTTACAATTTGCAAGACACACAAATATAAAAGCATACACAACAATTTTATAGAAAAGAAACAACAAAAAAAGACAGACATGAAAATTTAGATCATCAGCGTTGTGTGTCTCCGCAAAAGTGAAACGGTCGCTGGCTCAGCATTACGCTGAGGTGTTAGACACCTGCAGCACTGATATTCAGCCAGAACCGTTATACAAGTTTTTTGGTGACTGATCTTTTCGGAAAATCTTAGAAAAGCTATCGAATCGAACCCGGATCTTAATAGTGGAGTAGGTATTACTTACGTTGTTTTTGTCAAAAATATGGCTAAAACTCTTTTATCTCCGAGGGGATTAGGTTTTAGTCTCTGTCTACCCTTTCCGGGTGTAAGGGATAAAAACTTGATTTATATGTGTATGAATGTATCTATTACCAAATTGAAGTCAGTATACTCCTTGTTGGACCCTATAGGTTAAAGTGTATCAGGAGGTTAAAAACCGGCCAAGTGCGTGTTGGACTCGCGCACCCAGGGTTCCGTACAAATTCAGCAAGCGAATATAAAATCCAGTGTTAGCAGATCCCTACTCCTAAGCAAAATGTAGACAGTGTGTCAGTTTATATTGGTTACATAAATAGACAAACAGACATAACATTTTTAGATTTTAGTATTTGTTGTTATAGCGGCACCATTTGTGAAAATTTCAACTGTTATCACGGTTCCTGAGAAACAGTACAGCCTGGTGACAGACGGACAGACAGACAGACAGATCGACGAACAGACAGCAAAATCTTAGTAAAGGGTCCTAAAAATGGCCGGAATACCTTCGAGAAAAGGATAGTAGGTACCCGCTTTGTTTTATAGATGAGATGTAATGTATGTGTGTACTCACGGCGGCGTCGCACATGAACGCGAGCGCGGGCTCGGGCTGCGCAGGGAGCGCCCGCGCAGCGCCCTCGGCCGCCAGCGCCAGCGCCTGCCGCAGCGGCTCGCCGGGGCGCCGCGCAAGGCTCAGCAACACGCCCGCCGCCTCCAGGTATGCTTCCCTGGATATTAAACACGTAAATAAGGTAATATAGTGTGTAATGTTCAAAATAGCGATTGAGAGCTCTCCAATTTCTGCCAATTGCTATGCAGTTTGGTAGAGGTATATAGATATAAGTATTTTATACTTCTTTTGTATTAAATTAGAGTCAAATAAATTGATAAAAAAAAACGGGCGAAAATCATCCACCATCACTATTTTGATTTCCCTTTCTACATATATATAACTTTCGCACAGGCTTGGCTATCTGGCACGTGAGTAGCGGAGGAGCAAGGTGAATGATTTTTATTCATTGAAATGGACCTTTATTAAGTAGCCTGTTTCAATAAAATTTATCAACAAACATCGCGGGAGAAAAATATTATTTACATAAAACTCGGCTGTATGGGCTTCGATACTTTTGCCTTCCCGTAGAGGAGAAAAAAAACAACTGTCATTAGTGTCAATAATAATATTATGTCACAATACGCAACAACGCTCCCAGTTTGTATTTATTTTCTCAAATAAACTGCTTCAAAGTACGCTACATCCTAGAAACTGAAATAAACCTGTTTATTCGTTTCAAATATAACTTCAGTTCAGATATGAAAAAGTGTTTTGTACCAAGTTGCACTAACAACAATCGCAACAGTAAACATAAAGTGTTTATCCACGTAAACAACCGTTTAAAAAGGTCTTGGTGCCGTAA
Organism: Pandemis heparana; assembly: GCA_963854515.1. Taxonomy (NCBI): domain Eukaryota; kingdom Metazoa; phylum Arthropoda; class Insecta; order Lepidoptera; family Tortricidae; genus Pandemis; species Pandemis heparana. The sequence goes on from OY978032.1 coordinate 9,501,737, forward strand.
ATTAAACGTCTATTACGACTCCAAACGCCAGTATTATTGCTGCGATGATCATCTCAACGTAAGTTATTTTCAAACACCGAGTGCAAATATGTACGTAAAACTTTAAGCCTAGAATAGAATAGAATAGTTTATTTGCTAGAATACATTCATGAATAGGGTACAGGATGTTATGGTAGATACAAAACAGTATAGTATTCAGTCGACACAAGGAACGACATGCAAATTACAATTTTCTGCTCCGGTATGTAATGTATGGTACTCACAAGCCTAATTGGGCTTTTGTACTCATCATCATCTTCTTAGCGTTTTTCCCGGCATTGGCCACGTATCAGTGAGCCTGGGGTCCGCTTTGACAACCTAATCCCAAGATCTGGCGTAGGCACTAGTTTTTACAGAAGCGACTGCCATCTGACCTTCCAACGCAGAAGGGTAACTAAGCCTTATTGGGATTGGTCCGGTTTCCACAATGTTTTCCACCGAAAAGCTCATGGTAAATTCCAAATGTAATGTTGCACATAAATTCCGAAAAACTCAGAGGTGCGAGCTTGTGATTCGAACCCACAACTCTCTGCTTGAGAGGCCACAGGTCAAACCACTAGGCTACTACGGCTTATCTAATTGGGCTTTTGTACTGCAAGCCTAAATTTCTGTTTATCTAACAGCTGGAAGAAGATTTAGAGAACTATCTGTACTGGAAATTGATGAAAGGAAGACCGATACTGAAGCCAACAGCAAAACTCCGGATACCATGTAGTTCAAGCACAAACAATATAATTACAACAGATGATGACATTCCTGAATCATCGGAGGTAATTTTTTTTCGTTTGTTACTTCTTTACCTCAAAAGCATAAATTCCTCGTACATAGTATCATCGCTTTTCACCTCGTTAGCATATTTAATTATCGCGTTGTGTCACAATCTTTTATTCTTTCAGTCGCTATAAGTTTTGGTTGCATTTCACCTCAATCGTCCATCCCTTAATTTGGCTATCTACACTATATTCTACAAGTTCTAAGAATACCTTTTTGTATTTTTGTTAACACAATTTTTTGAACTAATATTTTTCTCAACCGTGATTTTTTTTAGTCGCATTTCATTCAATTCTATCATTATATCTTACAGCATGATTCATCAGAGCTGCGAAAACTTTTGTTACAAGACACACCCATGCCAGAGAATAAAAGGCATCACAGGAAGAGTCCCATTCACACAAAAATGGATACCGAGTGCAAAGCGGAAATTGAAAACATAGTGCCAGAAGAAACTCGTATGCCGGAGATATTGTCAACTACAAGTATCACTAGCTCACCACCATTAGAATGCAATGATACAGAAGCATACATCATAATAGTGGTGAAAGAAGAAAATAATAGTGAAAATATAGCAGAAGAATCACCTATGCCAGTGATATTGTCCACTGCAAGTATCACCAGCTCAACGCAATTAGGATACACTGATACTGAATGCATCACAAAAGTGGTGAAAGAAGAAACTACAAGTGAATGTAATAGTAAAAATATAGCAGAAGAATCACCTATGCCAGTGATATTGTCCACTGCAAGTATCACCAGCTCATCGCAATTAGGATACACTGATACTGAATGCATCACAACAGTGGTAAAAGAAGAAAATACAAGTGAATGTAATAGTAAAAATATAGCAGAAGAATCACTTATGCCAGTAATACTGTCATCTGCAAGTATCACCAGCTCATCGCTTTTAGGACGCACTGATACTGAATGCATCACAAAAGTGGTGAAAGAAGAAAATACAAGTGAATGTAATAGTAAAAATATAGCAGAAGAATCACCTATGCCAGTGATATTGTCCACTGCAAGTATCACCAGCTCATCGCAATTAGGATACACTGATACTGAATGCATCACAATAGTGGTAAAAGAAGAAAATACAAGTGAATGTAATAGTAAAAATATAGCAGAAGAATCACCTATGCCAGTGATATTGTCAACTGCAAGTATCACCAGCTCATCGCTATTAGGATACACTGATACTGAATGCACCACAGCAGTGGTGAAAGAAGAAAATATAAGTGAATGCAATAGTAAAAATATAGCAGAAGAATCACCTATGCCAGTGATATTATCCACTGCAAGTATCAACAGCTCATCGCAATTAGGATACACTGATACTGAATGCATCACAACAGTGGTAAAAGAAGAAAATACAAGTGAATGTAATAGTAAAAATATAGCAGAAGAATCACCTATGCCAGTGATATTATCCACTGCAAGTATCAACAGCTCATCGCAATTAGGATACACTGATACTGAATGCATCACAACAGTGGTAAAAGAAGAAAATACAAGTGAATGTAATAGTAAAAATATAGCAGAAGAATCACCTATGCCAGTGATATTATCCACTGCAAGTATCAACAGCTCATCGCAATTAGGATACACTGATACTGAATGCATCACAACAGTGGTAAAAGAAGAAAATACAAGTGAATGTAATAGTAAATATATAGCAAAAGAATCACCTATGCCAGTGATATTGTCCACTACAAGTATCACCAGCTCATCGCAATTAGGATACACTGATACTGAATGCATCACAACAGTGGTGATAGAAGAAAATATAAGTGAATGCAATAGTAAAAATATAGCAGAAGAATCACCTATGCCAGTGATATTGTCCACTGCAAGTATCACCAGCTCATCGTTTTTAGGATGCACTGATACAGAATCATGCATCACGACGGTGGAAGAAAAGAATCACAAAAAAACTTTTTTGAAAATAGTAGATATTAGCAGACTACTTGCAGACTAGTCGGGGAAACTCTTCTTTCGTCTTTGTATTGGTAAAAAATGTTGTAAATTCAAATATTTCAATGAAAAATATTCGTAGGGGTGCTCAGTCGAACTCAACCGCCCTGTATTGCATATGGGTTGCCCCTAAAATGTATTCAAGGCCGTAAATATATATTTTGAAATCTACATATATTTTTTGTCGAAACTGCCTTCTTAGGGATTGCAATCCCGCAGCTCATTCAATCCCGCGGGATTGATATGCGGGATTACTCAATCCCGCGGGATCCCGCGGGATCCCGCAACTTTGAAGTTATGTTATAAAATCAAATAGAAACTACATATTTTTTGTGTAAAAACCAACTTCTATTAAACATTTCTTACATTAAGAGCGTTTATCCATACCGACCTTGCAACGTCGCATTCCTAGTGCCCTCCACGACTACTCCACAGAAATTGAATAAAAGCTTAAAATGTGGTCTTTACAAGTTCATTGTTTTTAGTGTATCAATGTGTCCAATGCAATAACTAATCGTGATGGTCTTTTATTTTCGCATTTAAGGGATAAAATAATATAATATATCGTTTAATAAGAAAATAAAAGTCAATCAATTATTGCATTAGACACACTAAAATACACAAAAAACAAAGTGCACTACAGACACACGTTTCAAACTTTTATTCAATTTCCGTGAAACAATCGCAAACCAAAAACGCGACGCCGCCAGCCCAATAGGAATAAACCTTCTTAAGCAACAGAAATTATTTCTTCGCTATTAATTAAGTATAAGTAATTAGTAATCTGTTTTTTTAGATTCATCTTTAAATGATTGGCATAGTTGAATAGTTTTATATTTTTAATTGAGTCTTATTTAATGACTAATAATAATCAAATCACAACTTTCTTTTAGATGCTATTACTATGTTATCAAACTAGGGTGATAATACGCTCTTTATCGCTAGTTTGAGCACCAAATTTTTAATTTGCGGGATTCGCGGATCCGCGCTTTAAAGGTGCGGGATCCAGCAGATTAATAAAAGCTGCGGGATCCCGCGGGAATGCGGGATCCCGCTTTGCGGGATTGCAATCCCTATGCCTTCTACTTTCAAAGTGTTAAGCGAAAAAAATCGTGATGGACTTTTATTTTCGTATTAAAAGGATAAAATAATATACCACACACTTTTGCAAACTTTCGGTGTTTTTGTTGTTATTCGTGATGAGAAAGTCTATTCATTTACAAATCCTTCGTTGTGTTTAAAGTACATCTGATTCTTTATTTTTTTACATTTAAATATTTTCATAAGTCGTTACCGTTTAGAAGCAGTAGGGAATGCAAGCCACAAACACCATTCGGTTGAACTTTATTTCAATACGGAACTTTTGCTGATACCTAAACGACCTACGTTGCAAATGTTGTATAAGAGTTGATAATTCATGTACATTCTTTTTTTTTTGGCTCAGCCGTTGAAGAGGCTTCAGAATGCACCTAATTTACAGCATTCGAAGGCACAGTCGCCTTAATACGCCATAAGGGTGCGACTAAACCGCCGCGTATACGCAGTGACGTGTCGTAGGCGTCACGTTTTCTCACCGTTTCTTCATACATTTTGTTGCGATTCCGTAACGTCACCGTTTTTTAAGCGGCGGTGTGGTCGCACCTTAACTTTTGTTCTGAACTGACCTGTCCCCGGCGTGCTTGGCGAGTTGCGCGGCGACGTGCGCGAGCTGCAACGCGTCCGCGCGCCGCGCGTGCAACAGTTGCTGCAGCGAGACGCGCAACACCGCCAGCGGCGCCGACAGCTGCTGCGGCGGCACTGGACGAAGTTCAAGTTAAAACTCTATTAATAAACCCAATAAAAACCTAACCTAATATTAGTGGCAACCCTAGTAATGAAATTAATAATAAAGACCAAGTGCGGGTAGTTAGGAAAACCCGTGCAGCTAGAAGATGCTGATACCTGCCACTTCAGTCCTCTCGAGACCATGGATGCAAAGTCGCGTCCGAAACGTCGAGATATTTACAAAAATACTTTTTGTTTACGTGATTAAGTCCCGTTTTCGTATAATAATGTCTATTAATAAACTTCTAAACGGCACTGAAAATTAGAACACATAGAAAAATCCGAAAAGTAAAGCTATGGGCGGGAATCGAACGCTTGGCGACAAAAATTCTAACTCGCTAGCAGTCGCCATCGTGTTCATTTTGACAGTTCTTGTATGAATGTGACAGCTAGATGATTCCGATGCCAATTGTCAGCCCATACATGAACTGTCAAAATGAGCACGATGGTTATCGCGAGCGAGTTACGTAATAAGCATGCTGGTCACGTGACAGCTGGTACAGATAAAAAAAATCGAAGGCTCACCTGTTGATCGTGTGACTTTTGTTGTTCGCAAATAAATAAATGTTATACACTCAGGGACATATTTAGCGGAACACAAAAAAAGTGTAAGTATTTTATTGAATCAGGCGTTACTTTGCGGAGGTCCATTTCAATGAACACAAAATATTTACCTTGCTACTCCGCTACTTACTTGAACGTAGCTTAAGTAGCGGAGTAGCAAGGTAAATATTTTGTGTTCATTAAAGTGTAAGTAGGTAACCATTTAATTTTTTTTTTCTGGTTAAGCATTAAGTGCGCGTTTTGCTAACTTTTTTTGTGTTCCGCTAAATATGTCCCTGAGTGTATTTAAGTCCAATTTGACCCACTTTTCTTGTGGTCGGTTTCACTTGAAAGTTGTTAAGTAAACAAAAGTAGGATGGATACAAGTACAGTCAACAAGAAAAGTAATTCAATTTTATGTCAAAAATGCCTTAAATCATGTTGGAAGAGCATACTCTTTATACTGCTGGACTGATTTTTACCAAAAATAGCTAAGTAAGAACCGGTTTTCGGCTTTCGAATGAAAAACGCATCCAAATTTGTCCATGTTGAGAGCTACGCCACAGACAAACACACACACAGACATCGACGTCTTATAAAAAAATAAAAATAAAAATCTCTTTTTTCAGAAATCATTTTTGGTCTATAATTGCACCCGTCCCTCCCCACACACCCCTCTTTTTGTGTTGGGGGTTAAAAAAGGTACCTTGATCGATGTGGGGCAGTATCCGTGTCCACAGTTGGACGGCTTGCAACGCGGGCCGGAGCGCCTCGTGCTCGCGGCGAAGCGTGCGCGGGCACGGCACCGTGTCCGGATCCACGCTCTGACGGCAGACGTCACAGTGTCAAGTAGATGTGAACGATCAGCGGTTAGTAAGACATTAGACGGCTAGCTAGTTAGACAGTTGGCTAGTCATTTAGACAGTTGGCTAGTCAGTTAGACAGTTGGCTAGTCAGTTAGACAGTTGGCTAGTCAGTTAGACAGTTGGCTAGTCAGTTAGACAGTTGGCTAGTCAATTAGACAGTTGGCTAGTCAGTCAGACAGTTGGCTAGTCAATTAAACAGTTGGCTAATCAGTTAGACAGTTGGCTAGTCAGTTAGACAGTTGGCTAGTTAGTTAGACAGTTGGCTAGTCATTTAGACAGTTGGCTAGTCAGTTAGACAGTTGGCTAGTCAGTTAGACAGTTGGCTAGTTAGTTAGACAGTTGGCTAGTCAGTCAGACAGTTGGCTAGTCAATTAAACAGTTGGCTAATCAGTTAGACAGTTGGCTAGTCAGTTGGCTAGTTAGTTAGACAGTTGGCTAGTCAGTTAGACAGTTGGCTAATCAGTTAGACAGTTGGCTAGTCAGTTAGACAGTTGGCTAGTTAGACAGTTGGTTAGTTAGACAGTTGGCTAGTCAGTTAGACATCTGGCTAATCAGTTAGACAGTTGGCTAGTCAGTTAGACAGTTGGCTAGTCAGATAGACAGTTGGCTAGTTAGTTAGACAGTTGGCTAGACAGTTGGCTAGTCAATTAGACAGTTGGCTAATCAGTTAGACAGTTGGCTAGTCAGTTAGACAGTTGGCTAGTCAGATAGACAGTTGGCTAGTCAGTTAGACAGTTAGACAGTTGGCTAGTCAGTTAGACAGCTGGCTAATCAGTTAGACAGTTGGCTAGTCAGATAGACAGTTGGCTAGTCAGTTAGACAGTTGGTTAGTTAGACAGTTAGTTAGTTAGACAGTTGGCTAGTTAGTTAGGCAGTTGGCTAGTCAGTTAGACAGTTGGCTAGTTAGTTAGACAGCTGGCTAATCAGTTAGACAGTTGGCTAGTCAGTTAGACAGTTGGCTAGTCAGTTAGCCAGTTTTTTTTCCTATTTTGTTCCTATTTTCTATACACTTTATATGGCGTAAGGAAAAGGAAGAACATAAAAAATGTATTCAAAATATTATAAACGGGATGTGAACCGCGATTATCTTTATTTACCTTTGGGTGCTCAATAAAGGTAATCGCGGTTTACATCCCGTTTATAATATTTGGAATGAACTTAACCGTGAATCATTGAAAACTCTTACTATAAGAAATGTATGACAATTTCGGGTCATTTTTTCCCTCCAAGTTTCAGGTCTCTACGATCAGTGGTTTAGGCTGTGTGTTGATCCGTCTGTCAATCAGTCATTCAGGACAAAGCATTTTACACTCGGAGGAATAAGACAGGAGTACGCATTGAGTCAAATCTTTAAACAACTTTTTCTGCCATAGTCGGTGGCGGGATGAGGCCGTAATGACGTTACTACTACATACGGACCAGCACACATATGCAAAAACGATTTGCGTTGTAACAATTGCACACATAGGTACATTTTATCGATACACTTTCTGAAAATTCGCACGCACACGCTCGTAATAGTATATTGACATTCTATCCAAACACAATAATATGCGGTTGTGCAGATAAGTAAATAATTAAGGAATTGGAGTGATACCAGAATATCGATATCGATAAATTGTTCTGTTATTAAACAGTACGCAAATAAATAAAAGATGTTTTCATAACAACAATCATACATATATTAAGTAGGTAAATTAAAATTACCAACTAACACAATATTCACGAAATGTGTTACGAACTCGGAGGAATAAGACTGGAGACGCCTTGACAGGCGTTCCCCCTCAGCCAAAAGTGTAAGCATCCGATGTATGTGAGAGTTGCCTGTATAGATATTTTTGGCTTAGGTTTTGTTCTCATTTATGTGAGAGTTGCGTGTATAGATATTTTTGGCTTGCATTTTGTTCTTATGTAAGTGAGAGTAGCGTGTAAAGATATTTTTGGCTTGGGTTTTGTACTTATATATATGATAGTTGCGTGTATAGATATTTGTGGCCTTCTTTATTTATTTATATTTATTTATAAGCCTTTTTATTCCGAATTCGCTACAATTTCAGTAAGGTACATGTTGTTGTTGTTATTGTCGTTTATTTATTAAATTGTCGCGTAATTCGGCGTGCCTCATGGCATAGGCCTCCTCCGTGTATTGGAGGGTTTGGGCTATAGTTCCCACGCGCGCCCAGTGCGGATTGGGAACTTAACACACACCATTGAATTTCTTCGCAGATGTGTGCAGGTTTCCTCACGATGTTTTCCTTCACCGAAAAGCTCATGGCAAATTACAAATGTAATTTTCGCACATAAATTCCGAAAAACTCAGAGGTGCGAGCCCGGGATTTGAACCCACGACACTCTGCTTGAGAGGCCACAGGTCAAACCACTAGGCTACCACGGCTTTTTTGTGTGGCCTTCTATTTGCCTACATATATTTGACTGACATTGTACATTTATTTATGGCGATGTAGATGTCTAGATTGACCGGATTACTGTACAGACATTTCTGGCTAATCAACTGTACAGTTATTTTTGACGCCTTGGGAATCTATATTAATAATTTCGTGACCGGTTACGGTAGACTCGATCGAAACGTTGCCTGAATGATAGAACGTGAAAAAATAAAAATTTCGAGTCGACAACATGTATCCGCAAAATTCGGATTGTCGAGTATTTTGTAAAATTCTAACGGTGCTGATGGACAAATCGCAGTCGCCATATTGGACACCACAGACTAGCGCGAAACTGACACCGGAGGACGACAAACGTTCCGTTTCATGCTAGCGCACATACGCCGTGCGATTTTTCTTAAACCTGAGATTGGCCAACATAACCATAGAAAAAAAAGAATAATTGGGAATGGATGATTATTTTAAAAGTGCTTGGTGATTTTTCTTTTGATAGGAATAACCATTCTCAGCTACGGAAAAAAGTTTCAGATTTTTTTCCGTCGAGCCATATATTTTATAAAAATAAAAACATTTTATTCAGTCACTCGGGGGTAGTGATGTAACGAATGTCATATTTTCGACATTCGCGAATGCAAATGCGAATGCGAATATTCAGTTTTTGTTAAAATTTGGCACCATTTGTCTATGGCTTGGTGACTTTGGTGGCAGTCCCGTACAAACGAAGTACGTTCCGTTTGTTTTTTGTTCCTAGAATAGCCGAGTTGAGACGAACGAACGCATCTGATTGAAATGTCATTCCACTTTATGTTGCCAGATGGGCTATTTAATTTAGCGCCAAGCCAATGGGGCTATCTCCCTTACCGGGCGGCGAAAATTATATAATTAAACAACTACTAGATACCCTCAATTTTTTTTTATATTCGCATAACATTCGCAGTAATTTTGCGAATGCGAATGCAAATAGGCCAGAAATACGCGAATATTCGCGAATGCAAATATTCGTTACATCACTACTCGGCGGCCCTTATACGGCAGTTAAGCAGTACGCCAATGCATATCAAATTAAAAAAAAACTGCTTGAATCTGTAGTACACGATGACATTTGTAGCTAAAAGAAGCAACGGCTAAGTGACGCCGTCTGTAGATTGTTCGTGTTACTAAACCACTATGGTGATTTTTATTGAAATTGGCATTGTTCATTTTTTTTAAGCTGTGCTTTTAACACCTTTATTTGATAGAATGGACTTTTTTAAGAAACTAACTTGAATATTATGCTTCTACGTATCTTTGTTTATTAATAATAAATATTTTTCGCTGTTTGATCATTTGTTAATTTTGGCAGGATCCCAATCGCCTTTGTACAGATATATAAAAAAAAGGTTTTGTCTATATGTCAACGTCATAGATCTGTAGATGTGTGTGAATTTAACGGCAAACTCACGTTTAATGTCAACAATGTTCGCGTGTTCGAAATTATTTCCGTTCGTTGGTGTTGTTATTGTTTTCCGTGCTGTTTTTGCTTTTTCGTTTCACCCCTGCACATCTTTCCTGACTTCTACTTACATTAAAATGGTCTTCGCAACAATGCATCGTGTAAACTTTGAAATATTCCACATTAGCTTGCGTACACCATTTCTTCTGCAAACCTTCTCTGATTTTCACAATGATTTTGTTGGGGCTATAGTTCGAGTCATTGTTGCATCCCGGCAGAAAACATTTTTTTATAAATATCCATTGTTTGTTACAGTTTTATACTTTGAATTTGCTTTTATTTTTAATGTTTGTAGGTTAAGTCAGAATGTAATGTTATGATGTACATGTGACAGTGATAGCGTGACAGATACCGTAGCTAAACTTTTTTTTTTTCATTTTTGCGGCAAACATTCAATGCCCGATTCTTACATAAAATCCGGTCGTTAGATCAAACAAAGGTCAAAACTTACTACATACTTTTATAAAAATAGCTGCAACCGTAAAGTATTTTTGAAATCGGACAAGATAAATCGGTTATTTGATGGTTTTCCTCCAAATGGTTTTCGAATTGGAGCATACAAAAAAAATGACCAATGTCAATTCCCCATGTATGGTAGTAACACAAACAATCTACAGGCGGCGCCACTTAGCCGTTGCTTCTTTTAGCTACAAATGTCATCGTTTACCACAGATTCAAGCAGCAATTTAAAAAAAAAATGATATGTCATTGGCGTAGTGCTTATCAGCCGTATAGAGGCCGCCGAGTGACCGAGTAAAATGTTTTTATTTTTATAAAATACACATGGCTCGACGGAAAAATAAATAATAATAAACAAATAAATATCATGGGACAAATTACACCAACTGACCCAGTCCCCAACTAAGCAAAGCTTTGTTCTATGGGTACCAAGCAACGGATAAACATACTTATATAATTTAGATAAATACATGATTAAATACATACAACATCCATGACTCGGGCACAAACATTCGTATTCATCATACAAATGTCTGCCCCTACCGGGATTCGAACCCGGGACCTCTAGCTTCATAGTCAGGGTCATTAACCACTAGACTATCCGGTCGTCAAATCTGAAACTTTTTCCGTAGCTAAGGATGGTTATTCGTATCAATAGAAAAATCACCAAACACACTTTTAAAATAATCATGCATTCCCAATTCAAAATAAAAACGGATTTCGGAGAATGTTTCAAACTTTAAAATGGCCGCCCTGTAAAATTACCATTTTGGACTTATCAAGTTGTTCACGCCATGCACGGATATATTCTTGCAGATAATTTCAGTTATTGTGAATGCTATCACTTACCTACCTATTTTTGTATTAAAATAATAATCAGTGATTCGAAATAATGGCTACACATTCTACCTACATTTTGTACCTACAAGTGTATTATGTTTCAAATTTCACCCGAGCGAAGCCGGGTTTTCATCTAGTGTATACATATTTTTGCCCTTGACTGTACTTTATATAAAACTAGTTGAGCTGTCATCGCCACTCACAATGTCAAGACCGGCGTGGCGAACACAGCTCGTAAAAAGTAGTCTCGTGGAGAGTGGGTAATAACTAGCTGACGCGAGTGGGCTTGACGACTCATTAAAACTCAAAATTATGAATTGAAAAAAATGTTTTAAATCATATAATTTTCACTCAAAAATGGAAAAAGACTCCGTCTTTTTGTAAACTAGTTATTTTGTATTTTTAGTGCAGCTGAAAACGGTACAGGCTGGCATTTTTCTCAACAAAATTCTAACCTCACTGTACAAATTTTTGTAAAGAATAAGGTGTATTATGTTATCAAATAAACCTGAGGCAATATTTTGTACAACATTTTGCTGATATTTTATCTCCAGTTGCTTTATTTACGATGAAATAGTTAAAAAATAACAAAAATTAGACGTTTTGAGGTTAGAATTTCGTTTACCATATAGAACAGTTAAGAATGAAAAGACCTTAGTTGTTTATTCATGTCAATAGTATAGATGTATCTATAAAATCACCTGATCTTTTATCTTCCACTCGTATTTCAGCGCCGCCTCAGCCACACAGTACTCAGACTTCAGGAACAGTAGCGTAGCTTCGACCACGCTCAGCTTCACGTCTGCACTACTGTTAGTACTGTGCACCGTTGCCAGTAGACTCGTGACGATCTCGCTGTAGTGTGCGTTGTGTATAGTGCGCACATGTGTGGGTGTCTCCATGATGATCGCGTATAGAGTGTCGAGAGTGTCTGATTGGGCTAGAAAAAAAATCTATTAAGTATTTTTTTTTTATGTGAATAGGAAGGCAAACGAGCAAGTGGGTCACCTGATGGTAAACGATCACCACTGCCCATAGACACCCGCAACCCCGGAGGAATTGCAGATGCGTTGCCAACCTAGAGGACTTAGATGAAATGCCTCTTGTGCCCGTAATTTCCCCGGCTGTCTTACTCTCCACACCGGAACACAGCAGTGCACGCACTGCTGCCTAGCGGCAGGATTAGCGAGTAAGATGGTGGTAGCGATCCGGACGGACCTTGCTACCCAACTACCCGCTATAAGTATCCTACTAATCCTACTAACCTACTAATACTAATATTAATAAATGCGAAAGTATGTGAGGATGGATGGATGGATGTGACGATGTGAGTGTGTATGTTTGTTCATTCTTCACGCTGAAACGACTGGACGGATTTGAATAAATGGAACGGAGATTGCTGGTTTGGCCGACCGGATAGCCTAGTGGTTAGTGACCCTGACTATGAAGCTAGAGGTCCCGGGTTCGAATCCCGGTAAGGGCAGACATTTGTATGATGAATACGAATGTTTGTGCCCGAGTCATGGATGTTGTATGTATTTATCTACACATACCCTAGCCCTACCCGTACCCATAGTACAAGCTTTGCTTTAGTTTGGGACTGGGTCAATTGGTGTAATTTGTCCCATGATATTTATTTATGTATAAATTAAGTGGAGGGTAGTTTTGCGTTACCAGTTATCCACGGCTGCTGCTTCTCTCTGGACATTTTGTAGAGAGCCCTCCACACCCCAGCGATGGGCACAATGGAAGGCCACAACTTTGCGTACATGGAGAACTCGTGGTTTAAGAGGGTGCTAAAAAAATACATTTTTTTTTAAATAAAGCTAAAAAGTTCCCATTATAAATATTTTATTGAATCATGCGTTACTTTGCGGAGGTCCATTTTAATGAACACAAAATATTTACCTTGCTACTCCGCTACTTACGTGCAAGATAACCAAGCTTGTGCGAAATATATGTTTTGCATGCAAACCCTCCCTCCACTACTGCCACATAAATCCCACAAACTTAATTATCCCTAACACCACACAAACACTGACGCGCGTTTCGATCCCTCTACGGGATCATTTTCAAAGTAAAAAGAGCACAACCGATGCACATGCGAACCAACATATATATTTGTTCAGTTCCCATTTTCTTTTTGTGGTATGTTTATGAGACTGCAATAACAAGAGCAAGTAGGTTACCTGATGGTAAGAGAGCACCACTACCCATAGACACTTACAGTACCTTTAAGACTACTGGTGTGTTCTGTGTTGCCGGCCTTGCCTTAACCTTTTCGTCGCCACGTCAAATACAAGAGACTTCACCCATACACCAGACTTTTTTATTACGATGCCTTAAGTTGAACCTAAACCCAATTGCTTTTGCATTGAAGTAATGGACGTATGAGGTCATTGGCGTTGAACCTGTGGTGCTGATAACCTAAACCCAATTGCTCCCAATTGCTTTTGCATTGAAGTAATGGACGTATGAGGTCATTGGCGTTGAACCTGTGGTGCTGATAACCTAAACCCAATTGCTCCCAATTGCTTTTGCATTGAAGTAATGGACGTATGAGGTCATTGGCGTTGAACCTGTTGTGCTGATAACCTAAACCCAATTGCTCCCAATTGCTTTTGCATTGAAGTAATGGACGTATGAGGTCATTGGCGTTGAACCTGTGGTGCTGATAACCTAAACCCAATTGCTCCCAATTGCTTTTGCATTGAAGTAATGGACGTATGAGGTCATCGGCGTTGAACCTGTGGTGCTGATAACCTAAACCCAATTGCTCCCAATTGCTTTTGCATTGAAGTAATGGACGTATGAGGTCATCGGCGTTGAACCTGTGGTGCTGATAACCTAAACCCAATTGCTCCCAATTGCTTTTGCATTGAAGTAATGGACGTATGAGGTCATTGGCGTTGAACCTGTGGTGCTGATAACCTAAACCCAAATGCTCCCAATTGCTTTTGCATTGAAGTAATGGACGTATGAGTTCATTGGCAACTGCATGAGGCCAGATCCCCGGCCAGGTTATAGACTACTTTTTATGCAGGAGCATTGCATAATTTGCATAGTTCCCGCGGGATAACAATAAATATAGCAATTGCTAATTCTACGCGTAGTCGCGGGCAGAAGCTAGTGGAATAAATAAATACAGAATGTTCAACTCACCTGAATCTCAAAGTGCAGAAGAACGGCTTCAAGTTTCCATACAAACGTCTCTCAACAGACACCGCACAAGCATCCAGGACCGTCATCATCTGTAGTTCATCATCATCATCGTTAGCCTTCAACGACTTAGCTTTTATGTCCATCACTAAGCTCATATACTTCTCCGAGCTCAAGCCATCAGGTTGAGCGAATACTAGGCTCAAAAAAGCGTCAACAAGAGCTTTTTCGTACAGCTTACAATCTAACTCACATATGCTTTTGTTGTATAAAGCTCTGCTAATGTTTTTCAAGTCTTGTTCACTTTTAAAGTGTATGAATTCTTGTCCTAAGTATAGATCGAAGAGTGCTATAGCAGAGTCATAGCACTCAGCTTTGTTCAGCAAGATTGCCGTGTTATGTATGTCTGTTTGCAGTTTCCTCAAACACTTCTCGTGGTTGGAGCATCCTAAGCGACACAGCTCAGTTAAAATATGGTGTTGTTTCTGAATAATCGTGTGATACAGTGGTAAGATCTTCGTGACCTTCACATTAGCGTTTAGAGCTGACGAAACAAAGTTCTTCGCCAAAAACGAAAGGCGCAAGGCGTCGTGTAGACCTGATTTAATTTTACAATTATCACATTTAAGCAACTGGGACGTGTTCTGTAGTTTATCTAGCAAAAGTATTATTAATTTGAGGCAGTTTTCTTGGGAATCCTCTGTGAATTCATTCGTTTTTGTTAGATTATATTCTATGTACAGTCTCAGCATTTGATTTATGTAAGGGTATGTGGCTTTCATAGCTTTTAAATAACCCAATTTTTCTGTAGTTTCGCACGATATTGTTAAACTGTTCAGTACTGTTTCATTGAATGACGGATTGTTTTGTTCCGTTAATATGCAACAGAACGAGTTTAGATAGAACGTCTGCAGGCAATGGAACATGTCGGGGGCATGTCCAAGGAACGAGATGCAAGTCCGAACTGCAGCGTTCAAGCAGGAATCTCTAAACTGCAGTTTCATCGCATTCTCTGTTATGACGTAAAAACAATCATTGAATTTCACGTACAATTCCAAAATCTCCTTTTCGCTTAGCTTTTTAAACAACTTCGCATCTTTCTTGGACGAGAGACTTTCGAATATCTTCCCAAATACAACATTCAAGTCTTTCGCATATTCACTGTTGTATAAGTAGTGGAGTTTCTTCAATACAAAAACAAGTATAGTGCCACAGAACTGTATGCTGTCATACATCTGTATCACTCTTTGGATGTCGTCCGTTAGTTTAGGAAGAAGTTTGATGATGGCTCTCCTTCCGGATTTAAGTTTTTCTATATATGTTAATCTGTCTGCTAGCAGGTTCCAGTATGTCTTACAGTACTCCGTGAGAGAGTTCTCGGAGTCACATTCGAAAGGCATGTACGATAACTTCAGCACCAGCTCGGGAGGAAGTTGGGATGGCTGCAAAAGTGTTCAAAAGTGAAAATAAATTTATGTTACATTACATTTACATTACGTTTGTACAGAATTTTCTTAATTTAACAAAATGGTCATTGCCATAAGCCATTGCTTTTAGACAGCTGATTAAAGTGAAGATATATTAGATGGTGTCCTTCCATTTGACCTAAAAATTATTGACAAAAGCATCATTTTACAAAATGATCATTTGACAAAATTTAAATATTTTATGAACCGTGATTTTTTTTTTCATCTAAAAACCTTTATGCGTGGCTCACATTAGGTTAGGTTAGGTTTGTTTTATAATTTATTTAAAAAGTTTACGGTTTATCAGATATTTAAAGTTTGTCAAATGATCATTTTGTCAAATGATCACTTTGTCAATAATTTTTAGGTCAAACGTTAGTGAACCATATTAGATATGTAGATAGTTGTGGCTAAGCACTGGCACCTGCGGTGGTGGTTGCCTTTCATATTGTATTTTGGTTCAAGTATTTATGTTATTTGATATTCGATAGTGTTTATGTAAGTTTTTGGTTAAATTTTATCCCGTTATTTATATAATTATTTTATTATGGTTTTATACGTACTTTAGTTGTTAATTTATTAAGTACCTATTAATAATTTTACTTATTTGCGCATAATAATGACTGCTTGCCTTTTTTTTGTTAACTATTCTTTTCTGTATCAGGTTAGCTGGAAGAGATCCCTTCTTAGGGACAAGTTCGCCTTTGTACTATTTTCTGAGTACTTCTATATTTTTAATTTTTTATGTGCAATAAAGAGTTTACATACTTACATACATACAAACTGTTAGACTGATTCCTGAACGTTGCCTTGTAGCCTAATGCTATAGTCTGTGGTTTGACACGGACAGAGCTCCCTGCGTGGTCTCTTCCCGTGATGGTCGTATTAGAAATGGCGTTGTATTAATATCTTGGAAATAATATATTCTTGAATACCGGTGACCAGTGCTTTTATTCAGTTTAACAATACATATTCTTTATTTATAGCATTCATAAATTTACATAGGTAATCTTACTAATATTACAAATTTGTTGTTTTTTTTATAAGAGGGGGGTAAACGAGCAGACGGTTCACCTGGTGATCACCATTGCCCAGGGACACCAACGATAACAAAAGCTAGACCGACCTCGGGATGTTTCAGAGCTTCAAAGTCTTTTGTTACCTGATAACATAACATAAACAATAATACCGATAATAAATATTTATTGTCTAAATATATGAACACATTTCTTCATAATAAAGAATGGCGTATCGCTATAAAGAGTGTTTCAATATGTGGGTTTTAACGCAAACCAACCAAGTTGGGCTCACTTCAACGTTATAGGGAGTTTGTCGTTATAAAGGATAAGGTTATAAAGAGTACACTGTATTTAAATCACTACTTTGTATTCATTTGTAAAATTATTGTTTTATGTACAATAAAGAATTTGATGTACACGATTAAGTTTGGATCAGTTAAATAAGGTTTAAGGTTTAAGATTACTTATTTCTCAAAAGGATACCTTACCTGCCTCACAACATGTTTGTGAATGTGATAAACACATGCCAGTGTTTTAACTCGTTCTGGGCGCTCCAGGCCTCTGGTTTCCCTAACACAGTCAAGCGACAGTGTCAGCAGCTCCTTGCAGTCAATTTTGTCGCTCCACGACGGGACTTTGTCAATGTTTCTATCAAAATAATACCAAATTCAATAAAGTACTTTCAAGATGAAAAAATTTAATTTAAAGCAATTTGGGATTGATTAAATACCTGCAAAGTATACAGAGGACGTTTAAAGAGAACGGTCCTCTATCTTTTGGTGGTAATTTCGCAGTAATTGCTTTATAATCAGCAAAAACGGTCCCCAAATCATGGATGTCTTTTTCTGAACCATTCGCTTTCAGTTTCGTGATGAAATCGTTCGCTTCCATTATGGAAGGCTTAGTCCATTACTCAAATCTCCGTTTAACACACAATAACACTATTTAATAATGAAATTATTCGTATTAATACAGCAAAGTTTGAATTGGGCAAGCGACCGTTACAATACATATGTATGTCAAACAAATTGTCAAAGTCAAATTCTAAGACTGTTTACAATTACGAAAAGTCAACAAGTTGGTGTTGAATTCTAAAATTCACTAATAATCAAGTTTCCCCCGTTCCGGTCTGCAAAATGACTTCAAAAAACAAAATAAATACTTAAAACGTAGGAAAAATGTGAAGCTAAATTAATAGAACACAAATAGATAATGATTTCGAGGATTTCGAACATCGAAAATGTCCCCAATATGTAAAATGTAAACAGATTACAGTTCACAAAAAAAAAAAATTGTTTTAAGTTAAAATAATGATGTGTTAAAGTGAAATCTTGTAGGTATTCTTTCGGTTTTTTTTTCTTTGTAAGTAATATATTTATTGAAATTTTCGTTGTTCATAATTCATAATTTCATAATTCATATGGTGGTTCATATGGTGTGTGTTTTTTTTTGTTGGCACAAGTGTCATGTCATGGATGTTTTTATATGTGCATTTAGAAACATGGAATGAAAAAAAAAGTAATAGAAAACAATCATTTGTAACTGTATGGACCTTTTTCCTTTGGCTATCTTTGAAGGCATGTGTCAATGTCAATGTCAGTTAAGCGTTAAAAGCCAAAGACACCGCCATTGTAATGTAATGCCGGTTCGCTTCTCGGTTTGCTATTTCCTCCTGTTTTCTCATAAGAAAAGTGTTATTTCATTGATAAAACAAGCATTTTCATTCAACGGGACTATTTTTCCACTTGCAGGGCCACCATATATTTTAAAACAGGTAAATATTTGGTGTCTAACCTAACTATTTCCTGTTGATATTTTTTCGTAGAATACAATATATGGACACGCCTTGGACGGAACGATTAATTTGTAACAATCTTATCATAGTTAGTGTTTTTAGTTCACTTCCCCAGTATGGAGCCCAAAGTTCAGATTAAATACTACAATTAGCTATATAATGCTTATTTTCATATTTTCGTATAATATAATGGTTACTTGTAAATATAATTTTATTTTTCGTCCGAATGAATTAAACTAAATAAAGAACTGTAACTGTAAGCACAATAGCAAAACTTATCGTTTTTCACAAAACTGATAGGACTTGGATTCACTTTATAATTTTTTTTTTAATTTAAAAAATTCGACTTGATAGAATTAGGCACATAATATACTAGCTGTTGCCAGCGACTTCGTCTGCAAAGAATTCGTTTATCGCTATCCCCTGGGAACTACGCAATTTTCCGGGATAAAAAGTAGCCTATGTGCTATTCCAGTCTTTTCTCTATCTATGTGCCGAATTTCATCCAGATCCATTGGGCCGTTCTGGCATGATTGAGTAACAAACAAACATCCATCCAACCATCCATCCATACTTTCGCATTTATAATATTAGTTAGATCTGAGTACAAGCTCAAACCAAAAAAAAGTTAAAACGGTCTTTCGGACGACAAAGTGAGGCTGGCTTAAAACACGAATTAGCATGTGTATACAGTTATATTCGGACTGCTTAAATGAGTCCTTGTCCACACGGGCAGGGGCGCGGGGTGGGACGACAAAGGTTGCCCCCGCACCTCTCTCGGCACCCTTTGTTGTCCTACCCCTACAGACATGCGGCAAGGCGTAGTTTTTAAACTAGCATCAATTTACTGTTTTGCAGCACTGTCTTGACTTTTATTTGGTCTGACAGTACAAAGTTGGGAAAGCATGCATCTACTGTATAAGTTTATATTTGAGTATGAATAAATGAATAGATAATAGAATAAATCTTATTAATCAATTTATTGTGCTACCTAAACATTTTTTAATGCCCAAATAGCAAAAAAAAACTATAAAAAAAAGATAATAAAAAAACTAATTTAAATTTCAGATCTCAAACTGCGACCATGAAGCCGACCCGGAAATACTACTTGTTCCTGTTACTAGCTCTGGCTGTATACTTCGTAGCATCAAAGCTGGTCTTTGATAAAGTCTACGACACCACAAAGATAGTAATTGACGAGTTGTTCCATATCCCGCAAGGAATCTCTTACTGTAAGGGTAACTTTACGTATTGGGACCCGAAAATCACAACACTACCGGGACTATATTTAATATCAGCTGCTTCTGTTGGCACATACTTCGAATGCAACACATACAGCTTGCGTTTTGTGAATCTCGTCGCATCGTGTGTCAACCTCGTCTTGTTTTCATCAATATTGAAGTTTATCTACGGCAGCAACACCGAGAGCCAGTTCAAAATAGTGTTGCAAGCGTTTAATTTAGCTATACTACCTCCTCTGTATTTCTTTTCTCATGTTTATTACACCGATACGTTGTCTTTGACGTTTTTGCTGGCGTTTTCCAGGTTATGCTTCACGAGTAGACATAAGTTTTTTATTCTCATCTTTGGTCTGTGTAGCGTCATGATGCGACAGACTAACATTGTGTACGTAGCTATGGTTTTAGGTCACAAAATGTTAGATATAATGATAAAGAGCTCTCGTGTTTTTGGTAATAAGTATTTGAGCAACACTAACTTGAGTACCAATTCGGTTATTGCTAAAGATGTTGATGCTTCCAAGTTGAAACGTTATTACGGTATGAACGATGTGTTTTTGGCTCTCGGTTACCATATAACTACATGTTTTAGAACGTTTTATAAGTTCTTAACATCACAAGACTGGCTTATTATACTAACTCACAGTGTAACATTGATATCTTTCCTAGTTTTCATATTTAAGAATGGCTCTATAGTTGTAGGTGATAAAACAGCGCACGAGGCGTCTCTACATTTGCCGCAGATGTTTTACTTTTTAATATTTTACGGTGTTTTTGGTTTGCCGTATGTGGTTGCCAAGTTACCGTCTACTTTGAGACTTATGATGCGAAATAAGAGTAAGATAGTGTTGTATTTCATTTTGTTCACGTTTATAGCTCATTTTAATACGATAGCGCATCCCTATTTGTTAGCCGATAACCGGCATTACACCTTTTATGTATGGAACCGGTGGTTCGGTAAATATGACTATGCTAAATATGTGACTGTGTTTCCTTATATTTTCTTGATGTTCAGTTTGTATGATAATTTGAAAGATCAGAACTGTGTAGCGTTCTTGTTGCCATACACGATAAGTTTGTTCCTGGTGTTGTCGTTGCAAAAAATGATTGAGATTAGGTATTTTTTGGTGCCGTACATAATTTTGAGATTGCGTTTCGTTCGTCCGTCGAATGGTATGGTTGGGTTTGAGTTTTTGTGGTATTTAGCGATCAACTCTGTTGCCTTTTATCTGTTTTTTAGTAAAGAGATTATGTGGAAGGACTTTGATTATGCGCAGAGACTTATTTGGTAGATTATTCGATGTGGTCAGAATGACCGTTTCGTGCAGAAATTTAGAATGAGATAGAAATATTTGCTGGTTCTTTTAGAAGTTTACAATCAGACCGAAATGAGTGTATTAACTGTTAGTATGAGAACTATATGTGGTCGATGGTCGTACTATTGAAAGAATTTATTACTGGCCTACTGTGGAACCATCTCACAGTAAATGTCGTAGTGACATTACATTGCATGTGACGTTTACTTTGACGACGTTCTATGCTGGGTCAGGAACCTAATTTGATGTTAGTACCAACCATGTAAATTTAAAAACAAGAGAATATTATAAGATGTAATTTCAGCGTTATGTTATGTAATTTGGAGATGTATTTATTTTCAATGATGCCAAATATTTTTTATCTACATGCATATCATAAGTGCTTGGTAATACGTTTAGAAACCGTGCGTAAGAACCAGTATTACAGCAGTGTTTATTATAGAGTCATAATAATACCGAAATCGTTATCATTATAAAACTAAAGTTTCTCTGCTTCTGAACCCATTTTGGAGTACTTATAACTATGTATGTGGATAAAATATTGTACGCAACTGTACATAATTAGGCCTTACGTACGCTCATGTGATCTTATTATGAAACTCGCCGACGCTCGGTTTATAAAGCCAAACTCGTGTTTAAAGGCACATTATGTATCAGTTGCATAAACTAATATTAAGTTTATTTTAATGTAGCTTTCTATAGAAAATATGTGAGAGCTTAACACATTTATTGCCGGCAATGCAATGCGTACCCATGCAAATTTTGCCATAATTATATTTTCTTTGAAGCAAGTTTTCTTTTCGCGTTTTTTCACGAATGCTTTTTTCCAAGATTTTAATGAAGTTTATTTTCACATTCGCGTTTTTTCTGCGTCGCATTTTTCCACAACAGCGTTTTTACTCGATCCCAATTGGCACAAAGTGTCCGCGGAGCTCCTATTCCTGCGTGGTTTTCGCCCTTGGGCCTGATGCAAAACTAACATAACCTAAACCTACATATGAACACTTAAGCCTAGATGTGTAGTATAAAACTCGATGGACAGGAGCTCTGTGATACCAGGGTAACATCGACACTGTTGCTGTCGATTGGGTTTGGAAAAAAA
Source organism: Pandemis heparana (assembly GCA_963854515.1). Lineage (NCBI taxonomy): Eukaryota > Metazoa > Arthropoda > Insecta > Lepidoptera > Tortricidae > Pandemis > Pandemis heparana. The sequence goes on from OY978032.1 coordinate 9,524,048, forward strand.
TGCGACACGAAAAAAACTCGAAAGTGAAAATGAGCTTCATTAAAAAAAAGGTTTGGAAAAATTGCATTCGTGAAAAAACGCGAAAAGAAAATTTGCTGCAAAGAAAAAATTACTATGGAAAAATAATCTAACAAACCCTATCGTCCAGTGCTATGTTAATAGTCATGTGCGTTACTGACACTTGAAAGACGTGGCTCATATGGCTGAGTACTCATCTGAGTCTGAGAGGTTTAAACGAACTGTTTCACGTTACTGTAACCAAAAACGTTCCCTTATTTTCCCAGTGACATTTTTCCCTATGATTTTTTATTACTGTGTAATTTTACTTTTCTCTTTTTTTCTATTTTCTTAACTACCCAGGAAGTAATTTTATTATTCGAATAACATAGTATTTTCGATTAGAGCAAGATTAGAGCTAATATTTCTGGGCGGTTCGCCCTTCGCGCACGGGAAACTACCTAACCCTAACTTGCCTAGTTTTAAAACTGGTATCCAGTAAGATTAAAAAAGATTCAAAATGTATGCCAAAAGAAAAAAAAATTGAGAAATAATGCCCAAAGAAAATAAAATATTGGGGAAAAATGCCTGTGGGAAAATATGGGAACGGAATAATTGCCACGAAGAAAAAAATATTTTCGGATATTATGGACACGCTCCACGTGGAATATTTCAGTATAAGAAGTAAGACATATAATAATAAAAATAAAATGTAAAAAATAGTCAATCCTAATTCCTAATTAGCTTCCAGTTTCACAGCTATGGAAGTGCACCCTTACCAATGATAAATAGAGAAGAGATAAGTTTAGTATTGTCCAAATTGAACTGAAAATAGATATATAAGTTTAGTTTATCGAGTTTGTTTGATGTGTTTTCACATGACGGGTTGCCCGACAGTGGACATCTGCCGGATGGTGTTATGATGATGATTTTGCTTGTAGCTTAAAAGAAAAAGTATTTCTTGTGTAATGTATAAAATATAACAATTGGAAAATTTGTAAGAAGAGTTGGAGTAAGCCCTTTGCTTTGGTTTTGAAGAAAATAAACATGGCATTTTGCTTTATAAAAATAAAAATATCGGTGTTAAATGATTAAGGATTATAATATTATCGTGTTGTGGTGTGGACATGATTCAGAAAAATGTGATATCTCCTATAATTTGTTTAAAATTTATTTTTGTATGGAATGTGTGTAAGAGAACTAAAACTAATAGAATAAAGAATGGTTGAATTTAGGCTTGTTTTTTTACTGGTTCTATGAAGCGATTCGATCCTTTCTGCAACGCTGAGGACGCCTCGGGGAGAAGCGAAACGTGTCCGACTCGACCCAAATAAAAAGTCGAGAAAGAATGTGCAATATCTGACATACATAGTAATACATACTGACGCGCCTCTTTCCCATAGGGGTAGGCAGAGACTACTTTGTTCCACTTGCCACGATCCCGACATCCTTTTTTCGCTTCCATATTCATATTCATCAATCTCTTCATACTTCAGGCACTCATGAACTTTTTCAAAACGTCCCCAATTAGGCCACGGAATACCTGACATGAAATGTACAAAAATCGGTAGATTTTAACCTTTTCGCCGGCACGTCAAATACAAGAGACGTCACCCGTACGCCAGACTTATTGCGATGCTTTAAGTTGAACCTAAACCCAATTGAACCAAGGTTGCTTTTGCATTGAAGTAATGGAGGTATAAACGTATGGGCGTAGGTCGTTGGCGTTAAACCTGCGGTGCTGATATATAATTTTCTGTGAGGCGATGGATGTACGTGTGTCGTCATGTATTTAATTAATTAGTTATTATTGTAAATTTTTATGTGTTTTTAGTTTTATCTTTCTTTTATTGTCTGTCTTACTCAATGCCTTAGTGTCACACTGTAATATTGTGTAAGATATTTTATAAATAAATAAAATAATTATGTCGTTGACGTCGAGAAGGTTAAAAGAAGAAAAATTATCTGAGGAAATAAGTAAGAAATTGTAGTTATTGTATTTACAAAAGATATGGTTATGGATTGCTATGTAGGATTGTATATGTAGGATTGGCAGGCCTCCAACAAGATGGAGCGACGACCTGATCAGGATCGCGGTGGATGCGGAAGGCACAGGACCTGTCCGAGTGGAGAGCCGCGGGGGAGGCCTATGTCCAGCAGTGGACGTCTTTCGGCTGATATGATGATGATGATGTAGGGATTCAATTAAAATAAGCTATCAACGTTGCATTTTTTATTTTAAAATACATTTAATTGATAGTAATCTTATTTTTCACAATTATCACAAACAACATAACAACTGAAATCACATTAATATCACATTCAAAAATATATTAATTACTTAATTAAAGTGAACAGACACCTTCTAGGCAAACGTTTACAAGATGGTAAACGAAGATGGTAACAAAACGACGATAGGTAACGATGGTAGGCGAAGATGAGGCCTAAGATGAGACCTCATCTTCGCCTTCCATCAAGCGAGATTGAGGTCAAACCAAGGTCAAACGTAAGCCTATTTTATGTAAAAAAAAATGAAAAAAAAATATTGATTTATTTCGATTACTAGAAACGCTTAAATATAAGTATTCATTTTATAAATATAATTTTCAATAATGAATTGATATTATTTTGTTCATTAAATCTAAGAAACAATAAAAAAACACTGCAATAAATATTATAATTGGTAACAAAACTTGGTAACGATAAATAAGGAATCATTAAATCTGGGGCAAAGCCGTCTACAGGGGTAAATGCGTCTGAAGGGTAAATGTGTATTTCTAAACGACACTGAAAAATATAACACATGGAAAAATAAAAAGTATTAACTATTTTACCCCATGCCCATAGCAGGTATTGCAGCTGTTCAAATTTTTTCATGTGTTCCAACGTAACTAATTTTGTTAAGCGCCATCTATTTTGATAATGTGTCTAATACAATTACAAGCTTTTCTAGGACATAACTGTTTATCTAAGGCAATAGATGACGTTTTTAGTAGTCTTAAAAGAATATCCACGGGGACCGCGGGCAGAGGCGTCTTTAGCCCTTGTGGCGCCCGTGTGCAACCAGTACCCTGGCGCCATAACACGGGCGCAGGGTCTATGAGAGCGCCGGCGCCACACACCCTGCACCATAGGTAAAGACGCCTCCGACCGCGGGTAGCGAGTTTTTGTAAGTCATAAAATTATTCAACCATAAACGAAATAAGACAGGGCTGTCAATCGACATACAAAAGCGCGACCACTTAAAACGTTCTTAATCGGACAAAATATACTGACGAGCATAAATCGCGGGTTGCTTTTCATACAACTTTGTATGGGAAGTGACCAGTTATTTTTGCTCTTCAGTATAGATGGCGCTCTTAAATTGCACGAGGCGTTAAAATGGAAGCGATAATTCTAAAAAAATCTACGTTCTTGATAAGAGTAGTTGATAAGTAACATTGCGACAGCTACGTGGAAAGTCGAATAAAAACTCGACTTGCGTAAAGAAGTTGTTGATAGTAGTGACATCTTTCGGGAACTTTTGTAAGTACTAAGTTCCCGTGGTCACGTTTATGTATGGCAATTCACAGTCCCCTTTTCGTTGATTATCTTACTTAATTTAATTTCTTTTGTTTATACAGACAGGTCAAAGCGCACGGCACATCAAAAATTAATTACATCACTGGAAATCACTGAGATCGCAATTATGTAACAAACAATAATTAACTCGTATTAATCACTATAAAGCAGGAACTGGTATAACCTTCGACCATTTATACTCCAGACTAGTTTTTCCCGCGACTTCGTACGCGTAGACAATAAGGGTGCGACCAAACCGCCGCTTATAAGCAGTGACGTGTCGTATGCGTCACGTTTTCTCACCGTTTCTTCATACATTTTGTTGCGATTCCGTACCGTCACCGTTTTTTAAGCGGCGGTGTGGTCGCACCCTAACTCAAGTAATACAAATGAAATATGTATTTTTTTTTAAAACAGCCCAGTAGTAGCAGTTTCCCGGAGAACATGTTTTAATGTTGCAATCATCTACAGGTGTGTCGAATTTGAAGAGTAGTTATTACAGTTACTGAAAAATATATAAAAAAGCCTCATTTATTCCCCATCCCGTTGGAATTTCAAAAAATCTCTTATGTGAATGAGAAGGCAAACGAGCAAGTGGGTCACCTGATGGTAAGCGATCACCACTGCCCATAGACACCCGCAACCCCGGAGAGATTGCAGATGCGTTGCCAACCTAGAGGACTTAGATGAAATGCCTCTTGTGCCCGTAATTTCCCCGGCTGTCTTACTCTCCACACCGGAACACAGCAGTGCAAGCACTGCTGCTTAGTGGCAGGATTAGCGAGTAAGATGGTGGTAGCGATCCGGACGGACCTTGCACAAGGCCCTACCACCCGCAAGGTGTGTCGAATTTGAAGAGTTGTTATTACAGTTACTGAGAAATATATGTATAAGCCTCATTTATTCCCCATCCCGTAGGAATTTCAAAAAATCTCTTAAGTGCTCCTCTGGGATACTCAAGATTTACGACTACCAAATTTCAAGTTCCTAGGTCCAGTGGTTTAGGCTGTGCGTTGTCTGTCAGTCAATCAGATAGTCACGGTACTGTTTTATAGGAATATATGAAAGTTCGGTGACACTACAAGATTATTATCTTCAAGTGAAATTCCGGCGGCCCAGCCAGGACCGTTTCTGCAGAAGAGAACTCTTCAACAGTTTGTTTTGTCCGATCAACTTGAAATTTGGTGTACATATGCAGGACAGATGACAATATAAGTACCTACAGTCTGCGAAAGAGCTTGTTGTAAAAAATATTTTTTTAGGTTAGTTTTGCGGGTGGTAGGGTCTTGTGCAAGTCCGTTTGGATCGCTACCACCATCTTACTCGCTAATCCTGCCGCTAAGCAGCAGTGCTTGCACTGCTGTGTTCCGGTGTGGAGAGTAAGACAACCCGGGGAAATTACGGGCACAAGAGGCATTTCATCTAAGTCCTCTAGGTTGGCAACGCATCTGCAATCCCTCCGGGGTTGCGGGTGTCTATGGGCAGTGGTGATCGCTTACCATCAGGTGACCCACTTGCTCTTTTGCCTTCCTATACACATAAAAAAAAGTTTATTTACATTTCTACAGACAGAGCTGTTTTGTCAGCACACGTTCAAGCGACTGAAGTCTTAAGTACAAGTGGTCAAAGGTTGTTAACATGAACAATATACGCTAAAATGCTTATTACGTTAATAAACTACTAACTACTTAAAAATAACATCAAAATATATGTCTTACTAAGGAAAACAGTCATTAAAAATTAATTTTTATATTTTCAATATATATCAGCCGCAAAAGCATTAATATTACTCTGAACACGTTGGACTTTCACAATCAGACCAAACAAGAAAAATACATAATTTTGCTGACAAGGGTCGGTAAAACTACGCCTTACGCGAAGCAACTAAGCGTAGTAAGCAACCAAGCTTGAGAAGCGAGGCGAAATTTCAAACCGGCCTCATTTATACACCCCCTAGCAAAAAAACCGGGCACCTATTTTCAGATTTTTAGGCATTAAAGCTTAGAAAGTAAACTTTTATGCACATAAAATACAAAAACCATGGGTGCCCGTTTTTTTGCGAGGGGGCATATTAGGTCTGAGTTTCATGTACATTTTCAAAGTGATAACTTTTTGAGATACAAATACAAACGTAATACTGCAAAGCTTTGGGTTGGTAGAACTTAATATCTAAAAGCCTCTAATTAATAGTTCGAATGGTCCCAGCCGAGGGTGATCTATTTCCATTTCTGTCAAACAGAACGAATTTTACAATCTTTAAACGATATCAAATCATGTAGACAGTAAAATTTTATATTAACAAGCCGCTTAACATAATGTTGGTAAAAACTTTTTAAAGGGTTCTCTATTGATTTGCCGAAAATTTTATTGCCAAATTTCACTTCACCAACGTTTGGCCGAATTTCATTTTGCCGAATCATCATATGGCAACTTGTTAAAATGATTAGTTTCATTTCCCAACCTCACGATTGCCAACTCAATGTTTGTTATTTTTTTTTACATGGACACTTATTAAAATGTCATTTTTTATATAGCAACATGGTACTAACGTAACCATTAATGAAAAATAAAACATGCTAAGGTAAAATAAAGACTGTTTCTAAATTAAAACAAACATGTTCGCGGCTAACCTAAACCTTAATTAATCCAAATTAATCATAAGAGTTTTTCGGCCTAGTGTAACATTTGCCATGTGAAAGATATTCCAAATGTTCAAAATCAAAATGATATTCGTCTTCATAAAAATTCGGCCAAATGAGAGGTTGGCATACAAAAATTTGCTAATAAGTAGTTGTCAAAGTGAATATTTGGCGAAATGTTGGTTGCCAAATGAAATTCGATTAAAAAAAATTCGGCGAAAAGGCATAACACCTTTTTAAAGTCCACCTTTCAAGATCTCAAACAAACAAACAAACGAACACAAATCACGTCTTTGTCCCTAAAAATCTAGTATTTTTTTTAATTCTCCAGACGGCTTTAGTATCAAAAAGTTTTTGTGACATATCTGTCACGCTAGGGATTGGCTTATAAGTGAAGCAGACAACCCCAAACGTGACAGTGACAAATATGTCACACGGGCCTCGGTACTAATGCCATCTACCAATATTTTGTATGTCTGAAAACCCTCTTTGGTAACTCGTAACCATTCTATCAGGTAATTCCTTTATACAACAAAAAACTTACACTTATAAACATGAATAAAACAACCTTTAAACGTATGATCATATTATGGTGAAACTTTGAATGTTATACTCATTATTTATTAACAACACAAGAGGCACAAGAGGCATTTCATCTAAGTCCTCTAGGTTGGCAACGCATCTGCAATCCCTCCGGGGTTGCGGGTGTCTATGGGCAGTGGTGATCGCTTACCATCAGGTGACCCACTTGCTCTTTTCCCTTCCTAAAAAAAATCGTCTTTTACCGCGTTACTGAACAAGATACATTCTTTTAAAATAAAGAAAGCGGTTAAAAGCACAGTTATCTTATCTCTGCTTTCTCTTCCTCTTTAATTCTTGCGTCAAATAAGCAACATACATATTTAAAAATGCGTCCTGCCTAAATGGTTGTTTGACAGGTTTGTTTTTAAGCGATAAGACCACCTGTCTAATTTGTCTTTTTATTTTCGTAATTTTATTGCACAGATTTGTGGTGTTCAACAAAGAATATTTGTTTTGCATTTAGCAGCTATTTAATGAAACCCCAGGGGCAAACGTATACACTGGGCTGGGGCAAATACACCTACAGGGGTAAGTTAGTGTCTCACGTAGGTAGCACATTAAGCTACTAATTTCCCCACATTACCCTTGACCTTAACATTCACGAGTTTAAAAATTAATTGAATAAGCATTAAAAAAAAATTAGGTACATTTTTGAAAAACTATTTTTCCTTTTCGAAATTGAATAAAATTCTTCGTCAAAAATTAATATAAATAATAATTAAAAATGAACGAACGCAATAACAAACTATTTGACACTCACACAAAAGAGTAGACATTAAATGGGGGCGCCACTTGCTACGTAATTGGCACGTTTTTGACATGAAACGGCAACAATTTCGTATTTAAATATTTAGTTTCTCTTCCACCCGTTTTCTACTCTTTCACGAAGTGTATTTTTTTTAATACGACTAAATCCACTTATCTTCTTTTTTGAGTAGCGGCGTGCTTTCAACCTCTTTCTCTTTCGTCGGACTTATATCCGTTTTACCATTGACGTACTGCGCCATCTCAACATTGGACACTATGTACGGGACACCTGCTAGTTCAGACGACAGCGGGTTGTAGTACTGTCTGTAGCAAAACACTGCTGTCGTAAATCCAAGGATCGAGCCAAATAGGATATCTGCAAAAAATACAACTATGATTCCAATGTATCGATCCAAACTTTCGCGATTTTCACACGTTATTATAAGAAAAGGGGACTTAATCACGTTCAAGACAATACGAGCGCGTTTGCGGGTGGTAGGATCTTGTGCAAGGTCCGTCCTGATCGCTACCACCATCTTACTCGCTAATCCTGCCGCTAAGCAACAGTGCTTGCACTGCTGTGTTCCGGTGTGGAGAGTAACACAGCCGTGGAAATTACGGGCACAAGAGGTATTTCATCTAAGTCCTCTAGGTTAGCAACGCATCTGCAATCCCTCCGGGGTTTCGGGTGTCTATGGGCAGTGGTGATCGCTTACCATCAGGTGATTCACTTGCTAGTTTTCCTTTCTATTCACATAAAAAAAAAACGATATAAATACTAGTTTTAAGTCCTCGCTGATAAGACAGATTAACAAGAAGATATAGTTGACCCGTAGGCTTATTGTCTAACTCACTCGCGATCGCCATCGTGTTCATTTTGACAGTTCTTGCATGAATGTGACAGCTAGCTGATTCTGATGCCAATTATCAGCCCACACTCATGAACTGTTAAAATGAACACGATTATGATCGCGAGCGAGTTACGTAATAAGCCTGCAGGCCATGTATCAAGACGGACTGACCTTCCCAGTGGTGGTGGTAGTCGCAGCTGCGGCTGAGCGCGACGCAGCCGGCCAGCAGCAGCGGCGCGCCGCACGCCAGCAGCCGCGCGCCCCCCCCGCGCCGCCGCGACAGCACGCGCAGCCGCCCGCTCAGCCACAGCGAGCCCGCGCCCAGCGAACACCACGATACTGCACACGATACCGAAACACGGGGCTTCTTAACCACGTTTAACATGATTGTGGCTGTTATAGGGATTAGGGATCAAGGAATAGGGGAAAGGTTAAATAGATTATTTAAGGTGGGTGACATGAGTGTTTTCATATTTTCAAGGCCAAAAATCTCACCTAGTTTTGATTTTGACGACAAAGGTATCGACGAGAGATGTAAGGAGTCAATGAACACAAAATATTTACCTTGCTACTCCACTACTTACAAAGTAAGTGGTAAGGTTGGTAAGTAGCGGAGTAGCAAGATAAATATTTTGTGTTCATTGAAATGGACCTCCGCAAAGTAACGCCTGATTCAATGAAATATGTAAAGAGTCATAAAACATGTAATTAACGAACTCCCTCTTTGGAGACTTACTAGCAATAGAGCTGCAGGCTTATTACGGAACTCGCTCGCAATCGCCATCGTGATCATTTTGACAGTTCTTGTAGTGTATCTGATTCCGATGCCAATTGTCAGCCCATACATAAACTGTCAACACGAAGACGATGGTGATCGCGAGCGTACGTAATAAGCTACCTGCCCGCCACTGCAGTTCATGTGTCTGTCTAGACTTAAAAAGATGGCAAAACTTACAGCTGCTATGGCCACTGGGGAAGGACTTCCTGCCGTCCATAATCTCGCCAGGGTCGCCCGTGCACTGCAGGTCCATAGTTTCAATCCCATCCGGGAAGCAGCGGTAGAAAAAGTCAGGCCGCGGCCTACCTGAAACAAATACCCGTTCTATGAAAAAAAAACCGGCCAAGTGCGAGTCAGACTCGCGCACCGAGGGTTCCGTACAAATTCGGCAAGTTACAATAAAATCTAGTGTTAGTGTGAGGCCTGCTTTTAAGCACAATGTATAAGTGTGAGGTTATTTTATATTGGATAATGACAGACATAAAAATACTCTTGTTTTTAGTATTTGTTGTTATAGCGGCAATAGAAATACATCATCTATGAAAATTTAAACTGTCTACCCTATCACGGTTCATGAGATACAGCCTGGTCAAAGACGGACGGACAGCGAAATCTTAGTAATAGGGTCCTGTTTTCTCCCTTTAAGTTTGCCCGTTTGTAAGTTTTGTTATTTATAAAATAACTTTCACGCCGCTTTCGTATAAAATAAGCAATAGATGAGCGAATAGAGCACCGAGATCAGATTGATCAATCAACGCCGCAATGCCGGTCGCAAATGCACCCGTAAATATATTCTGAACACATCTTAGATAGCTTATGATGTGTGTAGATAAAGCTATGTACCTATGTAATGCTCTTCATTATAATACAGTCACGTAAATTACTATTATTCTTCTTAAATTACTATTAGTCTTTACCCAAGTTGATTTAGCTTTATAGACATGTTTGCCCCAATACGAGTTTGTTCTATAGACGAGCTTGCCCCACAGACGATTTTTCCCCAAGACATTTGTTAAAAAAGCTTTTACCTGCTATTAATTTTATCGTGTTGGTTGTGATTCCATTAATTCCTAACGCCAGTGACCACGCCAGCAGGAACTGAAAAAAAGTATTACTATACATACTATACATATATTTAAGTTCTTAGTTTTATTATTTTGAGGAAATTGCGATTGTGAAAATAAAAATCGTTACTTCACTAATAACTATGTACCTACGCTATACAGATTTATTTTTTATACGAAAAGTTTGAATAGTAATATATTTGCTGATAATCCTATTATCCCACTAATATTATACCTAAAGGCGAAAGTTTGTGTGGATGTGAGGATGTGAGTGTGTATGTTTCTTCTCCACGCTGAAACGACTCGACGAATTTGGTCCAAATTTGGAACGGAGATAGCTAGTACCCTAGATTAAAACATAGGCTACTTTTTTATCCCGGAAAATTGCATAGTTCCCGCGAGATAGCGAAAAACATGGAAAATATCGTAGCTGCCTAGATTCGCAACGTTAATAATTATTGCAGAATATACTATCGTAAGTCTAATTCTACGCGGACGAAGTCGCGAGCAGAAGCTAGTATTATCATAATTGCATTCAAAATCATTAATAAATCTTCTTTAATAATAAAACAAGTACCCAAGTTAACCCTGTACGTGTACCCTGTGTTCGTTTCGCTGCCATGATTTCCCATGATATTTTGTTAAATTTTATCCGGTTTTCAACTTTAGCGACATGTTATTAAAGTCGTGTATACAATGCACCCGTCAGATTAAATTGTTTTATAAATAAGAACCTTATTCTAATATCGTTAAAGTTGAAAACCGCATGGGATTCAACGAAATATCATGGAAAATCATTTCACACTACATCCACACCTAAACCTTTCAATCAAATACATATAGGTTCTATTTCTCAATAAACACTGCTTTTTATAAAACAAGAATTGTTAAAATAAATTCAAAAAGGTTTGATGAGCGTCACCCCTTTACCTCCAATGCATCATTGCAGTCGTTGCATACAGCCCAGGCAATGAGAGACAGGATGCACGGCACGGCCAGCACGATTGACCACAGCATGTGCCCCGGCACGTAGGACTCGTGTCGTGGGTACTTTAACGAAGTCTCCAGATCCGATGGCTGGATCACCCGGATAAATGGAGCCTTGGTCTCCATGTAACTATGGAGGTTATAATGGTTACAGCAGTTTCTTGTTTAACCCTAAATGCAAAAAGTGGGGTGTTATAAATTTTATGTTGATGTTTGTGTGTGTGTCTGTGGCATCATAGCTCTTGATATGCGGTTTTTTTCATTCAATAGCCAGCTTCCTTGCAATGGTTCTTTGCTATGTTTGGTAAGAATTAGAGGCTCGCCGGGAAGGCCATAGGGGAGTTTTCCCAGAAAATTGCATAGTTCCCATGAGATAGTAATAACAACTAGTATAGTAGTAGTAGGTTGGCAACGCATCTGCAATCCCTCCGGGGTTGCGGGTGTCTATGGGCAGCGGTGATCGCTTACCATCAGGTGACCCACCTGCTTGTTTGCCTTCCTATTCAAATAAAAAAAGAAATGATAATTTTTTCATAAAGTCGCAGGCAAGAGCTAGTCACTAAGCACTGGTTTGAATATCGCAAAGTTTTATAGCGACATTGACTTGCAGAATTTGTACAGTGCTTCTAGTTTGTTTCAAATAAATATGAGTGAAGAAGTAGATTATTGGGTATGAGTATTGGACAGAGTGATGCTCGATGCAGCCATTGCACTTGCTCTCGATCTTAAACATTATTTTTAATTCATGTTTATTCAGAACGCTGCAACTGCAAAATACATTTTTTTTTCTTATCATTTTTCTGTAATGCGGCGATCTGTGAGTGATCACAATGAGCCACCCCTTTGTCAATTGCTGGTGCTCGTCATCGACCGAGGAACACTTCATCGAGCATTCCATCAAGAGTTGTCACTGAACCTGCCCGCTAGGCAAATTTAATTAATTAAGGTTAATGAATATTAACAAACTAAAAGCATTGTATTACAGTACCATAGTAAAAGGGAGAAGTACGTTCACTGCGAACAAAGGTACATCGCGCGGCTTAAATGTGTGCGCGCCAGTTGGCGGCGGTGCTCACGCACCCGCCGAACGCACACGCACACACTGACAATTTAAGGATGATTAAGTTGTCTTTAGTCAAGGCTGCGCTAGCGCCGGTGCCGCACTTTGACGATCTTTGCGATCACCGATACGTCAGTGTACTCGGTTTTGCGTATTATTTTTATGTTAGGTATATTAAATTTCGTCACAGTGTAAATAATAAGTAAATAGGTAGTAGTTGTAAATTTGTAATTTATTAATAAGATATAAGTGCAATAGTTTCGTGCAAGAAAAGGACACATATAAACAATAATACCTATTTATAATGGCAATAAATTGATCGCGAAGGTATTGTTCTGTTTTCGGCTACCTCAATAATACAGCGAATCCAGCATTGTCATTCTTTAGCATACCCACACAAAGGGAGCGGTAAGAAATATTAATAATTAATTAATAGTTATGAATAATGTTGACCATTCTTTGTTTACTTTAAGTAAGTACCTATAAGTTTAGTAACAATAATATAGCAGCTGTCTAGCTAGACAGAGACATAAGCCAATTATTTGCCGATAGGTAGGTACTCGTAATTAATCTAAAAAAGACGTCGACAACCCTAAGCGTCCGCGCCGAAGTAGGCAGTTGAGTCTCCTAAAGGGTCGCAGTGAACGTACTTCTCCCGCTTTTACTATGACAGTACCCAGCCATAAAGATTGCAATTCAGTCTTTGGAACGGCGATTGGAGTCACGTAATTTAGAGCGAGACAACGCTATACGAAGCCAAAGCCGAGAAGACCGATATGCGATCTTTATGGCCAGGTACTGTTAATTTATCTTTAATCAGTAGGTATACATATAAATTAAATACTGATAAGAGGTGTTCATTAAACATAAGTATTTTGTGTCTTTCAGGGGATTGCAATTCGTTTCTAAGCTAATCTTTGGTGTTAACCTTGAAATGATTAGGACTGAGGAGAATTAATTACCTACAGCTCGAATAAAAATGATTACCAAGCAAATTTTTCAAGTAACAAAAAAATCGATTTTATTACCAATTTTAATCAAAAATTCAACATAACTTGGTGGTTGGACAATTGTTCTGGCTGCTTAAGCGTTTTAAATGTGCATTGATAAGCAATTTAATTAATAAAATAATGTTTTAGCATGTTATTAACTGTATACCAACATATGGGTGTTACTTACCAAAAAGCTGAGAGTAATGCTATACGAACACTGATTTCTACGAACAAATTGAAGCTTGCGGAACGTATTAACGGCATTGTTTTGTTGTTTTATTAAATAATTAGCAAAAAATTTGTGTTCTCAAAATATTTAGCAAAGTATTTTGACCGATTAATGACGTTTATGATTCGTTCATAAACTGGCTCCATGTAAAATGTCAACGTGTCGTGAATTAAAAAAATAAAATTTCTGAACGAATTGCGTTTAGTTTGTGCAAGTTTACGGAAAAATCTAGTATTTTCAAGATTTATTTATTAAAAACTAGCTTTTACCCGCGACTTCGTCCGCGTAGACTTAATTTATCTTCAATTAACTAAGCAATTTTCGAGTATAAACGTATCCAATAACAGGTTTTTTAAAGGAAATTTACCAATCTCTGAATTTCTACCCCTTGAATTTTTTTTCTCAAAGCACCACTGTGATCCTCAAGATTTTTTTTTACTTACGTACTTGTTAGAAGGACCAGAATAAAAAAAAAAAAAATTTTTTTCAAAATGAAAAAAAAGTATCCTATTACCTATTCCTGGTTCTAAGCTACCTGAAAATTGGTGGGGACCAAATTTCAGCCTAATCTGTTCAGCTGTTCTCGAATTATAAATAGTGTAACTAAAGGTGGAAACACATTATTAACACGCGACGCGACCCGATGCAACGCGACGCGTGTTGAGTCGAATCAAATTGTATTATTTTCTATGACCAGAACCACACTATGAACATACGACGCGACGCCATGCGCATACATTCGTTGCATCGGGTCGCGTCGCGTGTTAAAAATGTGTTTCCACCTTAACACGACTTTCTTTTATTTATATAGAAGATAATAAAACAAATAGGATAACCGGAAACCGTCAAAATACAAATAATTAGAAAAAAAACTACTGTTAGTTACGTTTTACGGAAAATTTTGAGGAATCAAACGAAATATTTAATTAAATAGATATTTTATTTCCCTTACAACTACTAATTACAGATAGCAGAATTGAACTACGAACAGTTAATACACATAATACTAACCCTACTAAATCATAATAGGCACTTTTTAATTTTCAGAACGTGCACTAATCGGACAGAAAAGATTATAGTAGGCGGCAAATAAGTAAAACGTGGAGGGGATAAGCGCAGTATGAAAATACTGTACACAGTGTAAAAAAGCGAGAAAGATAAAAAGGAATGATTATATTCATAAATTTTCCCAAAAACATACAAACACTTTCGTTAACCTAACTTTCGAAAGAACTCCTTGGAGCCAATACAAAAAAAAGAATAACAATTTTGTGATCAAAAGAGTATTAATGTTTCTAACAGATCCATAACTTAATTTAATTCCCTTATGTTTACAACCTTAATGTTAAAATTTTGACAAAGTTGATATGATAATAAGTACAACACCATATAAATACAATCAAAACTACAGTGGGAAAAATTTAGTGTGATGTGTCGTGAGCAAATTTAAGCTATATTACTTTTTCTGTCTAAATCAAGTGTTCTCAAAATATATAGACTTGGCTTAAAGGACCTAGCATCCAGGCCATAAAATCTTCAAAAAAAAAAAAAAAATAAGACATTTTTGTAAATGCAAAAAATGCTGATTTTATATTGATATTTTATAATGATAAGCATGGATGCGGATGCAGGTAGATTTTCAAATTAAAAAGTGACAATAGTCGTTGAGGTAGTTTTTATCGTAGCTAGCTTATTTATAATAACACCATAATTTGGTATTAATTCCATAGTTTTATGCAATGTACCCGGTTTAGAAAAAGGACGGATAAAAAAACGGTACAGCTGCGTATTTTCAGAATACGTAAAAAACAATTGATTAAAAAATTAATCAGACAAAACTAACGAAGTAAAAAAACAATAGTAAAAATAAATACTCTTCTCAATAAATGACTATGTTTGACAACTTTTGACTAAAGCGTTCCAATTTTGGAATATAAAGACACATGTGTAAAAACTGTGTAAGTCAAAAAAATAATAATTTAAGGCAGTGTCGCTCTGTTGCCTGCGAAATATAGCAGTGCTGTAATATCTGAATATTCAAATATACACAAAAGGGGGTCTATTCCCAATATACGAAGTTCATATCATACTATCCCTCTCACTCTCATAACGACTATAAGTGTGAGCATAACGGTATACAAAAACTTCGCATTTTTAAATCCGTCAGCGATACTCCCAACTCCAAAAATCGTAATTATACCGTCCCTCTAATACTAATTTAAAACACTGTTAGTGCGAGTAGGACGGCACGATTCAAACTTCAATGTGGGAGTATAAGAGCCACAAGTCTTAAAGATAGAAGCCCATGGAATGCGTCCTAGCGTTTTTGTAGTAGTCAAAGCATTCAGCTGGCGAATTAGCGTGTTTCTTAACAACCTCGTCTAACTGCATCTGGTCACCCCAGTCCGCCTGTAAAAAAAAAAACAATAACTGTCAAGGGGAGAAAAAAAGTTTCTTATCCCCTAATTCAGTGGTGGGCAAACTTTTTTCATAGCGGGCCAGAAAATCACAGATATTTCAAAGAAGGGTCAAAATTATACTAAAATGCAATTTTTTTGACACATGACGCATGAACTACGTGCCTAGTCTAGCTGGCTCCTTTGCCTTCGCATCTATTATTCTATTTTATACAGCAGCGCCGTCTAACGTCTAAATATCGTCATCCTGTGCCATAACACTCCAATTCGAAGGAACGCCGGCGGGCCCCATTAAATTCTTTCGCGGGCCGGAGTTGGCCCGCGGGCCGTAGTTTGCCCATCACTGCCCTAATTCATAAACGGTCTGTAGGCTTCTGCTATTAACTTAGTAATCGTTTGTCCTTATCTGTGAAAGGTAAATGTCAAAGTGAAAGATAAGGACAAACGATTGCTAAGTTAGCAGAAGCCTATAGAGTTTATGAATAAGGGGGTAGGTCGCCATATCCCGTATGTTGTGTACAGTATTTGAGGCAAACACTCGTGAGTTCGACACGTGAGTGATCTATTTATTTCGCGAAACAAAAGAAAGGGCGGTAGTTACGCGTTACATAAAAGGGCGAAATAGGTAGACGAGACAATTTTTCTGTACAGTATGAACTGTAATGCCCTAGTGTTAATCATTAATGAAACTGACGTCAAATTTATTGGTCCGGTCAGTATAATTCTTTAAACTGTTTAAACTAAACTCCATTTGTTTAGGTGGTTAACTAAATGTAAACAATCTTGACATGTCTTTTTATTGAAATATACTCTTTAAAAATCTAAATCTTTACACTTTACAAATTAAACAAGAAATTACATTGTTATTTCATAGTTAATTTATAAAGTGTAAAGATTTGATATAAATTTCAGCTTGATAGCTCCACGCGTTCCTGAGCAAAAGGGCCTTGACAGACGGACGGACAACAAAGTGATCCTATAAGGGTTCCGCTTTTTCCTTTTGAGGTACGAAACCCTAAAAAGGAGGTTTTCAATTCGGTCGTATTTTTTTTTATATGTGGTGATACCACTGACATGACAAATTATATCAAGTTGTGTATTTTTTAGCAAAATAAACGATTAAACGAATGTACTAACAAAGTTAGGGAAGAGCGATCGTTTCTCGTCAAATTTCCTTTCGTTGATGCACCGAAGCAAGTACAGACGCTCGACCCACGGCCAGATCATGTAGTCCAGCATGCCAGGCTTGTCGCCACCGAAGTAATTCGTCCCTGGAATGTTGCCATGCAATATTTTGTTACACATAATAATCTAACTAATATTATAAATGCGAAAGTATGGATGGATGGATGGATGGATGGATGGATGGATGTTTGTTTGTTTGTTAGTCAATCACGCCAGAACGGCCCAACGGATCTGGATGAAATTTGGCACATAGATAGAGAAAAGTCTGGAATAGCACATAGGCTACTTTTTATCCCGGAAAATTGCGTAGTTCCCGCGGGATAGCGATAAACGAATTCTTTGCAGACGAAGTCGCTGGCAACAGCTAGTATTATAAATGCGAAAGTTTGTGACGATGTGACGATATGAGGATGTGACGATGTGACGATGTGTGTGATGTTTGTTCCTTCTTCACGCTAAAACGACTGGACGGATTTGGATAAAATTTGGAACAGAGATAGCTGGTACCCTACATTAAAACATAGGCTACTTTTTATGCCGGAAAATAGCATAGTTCCAGGGGGATAGCCATAAACATGTCAATTGCTAATTCTACGCAGACGAAGTCGCGGGCAGAAGCTAGTAATAAATAAGTATCGGTGTTTTCGATATCAACCGAAAAATATTCTACATAATCTAAATGACATTAGATAAGTAAATAGTTTTACAACCAGTTAAAGGCTCTTAGCCACAAATTATATCGAAGAGATGTTTTATATTTAAGCAGAGAAACATCAAATATACCTGCTTCTGAAAATGACAAATTGTACTTCTTACAAGGTTCTAAAAGAATTGACAATATTTCAATTTTTTAAGAGCTACTTTTTATTGTCTGGCTGGAAAGAGCGCACAAATTTAAGACACCCATATTTTTTTATATTCGTGAAAATCTTGTATTTTCTTGGAAAAATTCATTTAAATCGTTGCTCAAGCAGAAAGGACGTAAGTAACAAACGTCAAGTATTAGCGAAATGACGTCACTGCTTTGTTTCGTACACTTAAAAAAACGTTGAAATAATTACATTAATTGACCGCTAAAACCTGTGCTTAAATACTTTGACAGTGAATGCAGTTGTCACTGTCGATGAACGTCAAAACGAGCTGACAAACTCAAAGAGAATAAATACTTCACAAAAAATATGATTTTAAATGAAAACTTGCAAAAATATTATCATTATTACCCATTATGTCTGTCAACTTTCAAGAGCGGATCTGTGCCCTCCTAAGATATTAATGTCTTTTATAGTGTTAAACTGTGAAATATTGAACAATCTTATAAAATAAGTGTACTTTACCATCTAACTCTAGTGCGTGAATGTTATCTCGACGCAACAAACTGGAAAAGTGTGTTAATCGGTGTAATTAAACACGCGAGTGACACAAAACACAAAAGTTAAAAATAAAAATACCCTCAAAAAAAAAAAAAAACCTTGCTGTCAAATCATCATGGCATGTGACAGTAGTGGTGTTGCCATAACGTAGAGAATGGTTACCCCAAAAAACAAAAACAACCAAATGGAAGGTCATGACGAGACTACCAACCAAACGACCTCCGACACTACAAAACCACACAAAGCGCCTAAAATTCTAGTGCAACAATTATTTCATCCCAGCTTGTTTGTCAATAATAAAAGTACAAGCTCAACCGATAAGGACATAACGGCGGGGCAATCCAACTCCCAGCCTAATGAGCGTACTGGTGGCTCAACGAACAACAATTTCGACACGGATATGACCGGCAAGAATAAAGAAGCTTGTCCCCCTCCATGGCAAAAAGTGCCCGTCTCAAGAGGTAACAAACGTAAAAAACTGTCACAGTCACCTCCTCATGAGGGTATTCCAATCTCAAACAGTTTTGGGGATCTGATTATAAACCCAAACGAAGAACAGAGTGAACAACCAGTGCGCAGCATGCCAAGAAAGCCCCCAATAATAAAATTGTACGGAATTGAGGATGTACAAAAGTTGACTGAATTGCTAGAGTCCAAGGCGGAGAAAACGCAGTTCACATATAAAATTGTGACAAAAAATTTATGCATCATAAAAAGCTCCAACATAGAAGTCTACAAAACAATAATAGATTTAATCAGGGAAAATGGACTGATAGGCAATACATTTAACATAAAGAACCAGAGATGCTACAGGGTGGCTATTAGGAACCTGCATCATACAACACCTCATTCAGAAATTGTAGAAGCCATATCAAGCACAGGGAACACCATATCTGGAGAAATAATAAATGCTAGGTATGGCCCGGACAAACAGCCAACATCTACATTTTTTGTCAACTTAACGCCAGGCCCGAATAACAAAGCGGTTAAAGATATAAAAATTATTTACCATCAAGTAGTGTCAATTGAGAACCCAAGGAAAAGTAAAACAATAGTCCAATGCCAACGCTGCCAACAGTATGGACACTCAAAGAACTACTGCTTAAGACCATACAGATGTGTCAAATGTGCAGAGTCGCACAAAACCTCTGAATGCCCAAAGGTTGATCGCAATACACCTGCTACTTGCGCCTTGTGTTTTGGCTCCCACCCAGCCAATTATAAGGGGTGTCAAATCTACAAAGAAATATTGGCAAGAAAAACGTCTAAGCAGCCACGCCATAGAAATCCAGACAACCAGAGCAATAGATCCGAGAAACAATCGAACAACACGGTTGGTGCCAGTAACAAAAATGAAAACTCAAAGGAAGAAAACCGAAAAACATATGCGGATATGGTAAAATTCCGCGACTCGAAAGACTCCGACAATGAACACACAACAAATATTCGTATGCTGGAAAGCATAATCGAAAAACAATCAGAAAAGATTGATATACTCCTACAACAAATGAGTTCTCTACTTGGACTCATAACCACACTGCTCAGTAAAATGACAAAATGACTTCACTCAAAATAGCCGCGTGGAACATAAATGGGCTGACACCTAATTTGCGGGAAGTTGAAATTTTCCTAAACCTCCATAAGCTCGATATTCTTCTTGTGTCAGAAACTCACGCTACAACAAATAGTATCATAAGAATTCCGAACTACAGTGTTTACAAGACGAACCATCCGGAGGGATCAGCACGTGGTGGAACTGCTGTAATAATAAAATCTCATATAAAGCACCACGAGCAAATACAATTTGCATCAAACCACATACAGGCTACTACAGTGTTGGTGGAGGATAGGAATGGGCAATTCAGTGTGTCTTCAGTCTATTGCCCCCCAAGATACAGAATAGACGAAAACCTATTCAATGAATATTTTAGCTCCCTTGGTGGCCGTTTCATTTCGGGAGGAGACTGGAATGCTAAGCATGTCTACTGGGGATCTAGGCTGACTACAACACGAGGCAGAGAACTCAAAAAAAGCATTGATACTCTTAACCTGACAGCCATCGCAACTGCAGAACCTACACACTGGCCATCTGATACAAATCGACTCCCGGATGTCATAGATTTCTTTGTGATGAAGGGGCTATCACGACTTTCATGGATCATAGAGCCGTGCCTCGATGGCTCATCAGATCACACACCAATAATTCTACAAATTGGCGCAACCTTACTGAACCCGGTTAAACGCGCAACATTGTATAATAAGAAGACGGATTGGGAATCAGTCAGAGATATAATTAATGAAAATCTGCAAATCAAGGTGGCTCTCAAATCAAAAGATGATATAGACAGCGCAGCGGCCGCATTCACTGCTGCTGTGCAAACAAGCTGCTGGACTTGTACTCCTGAGAATACGAACACACCAGTTAGACACAATCCAGTACCTGATGATATCAAAGAGAAAATTACCGAAAAAAGGCGACTTCGTAGAGTATGGCACTCCAGTCGACATCCGGCAGATAAAAGAGCTTTAAACTTCGCAATCAAGGAACTAAAAGACATGATACACCAAGCCGCAAATGATACAGCAGAGGCTCAAATCGAAGCATTGACGGCGACCAAGGCTACCGATTACTCGTTATGGAAGGTCTGTAAGAGCGCAAATAAACCAATTGCTCCTAAACCACCTTTGAAGTTATCGGAGCATACGTGGGCTAGAACTTCTGAAGAAAAGGCCAAACTCTTCGCTAGGCATCTGACAAAGATATTCACTCCGAACGAACCCGACCCCAACAGTGACGAGAAACACATTGACGAAGTCATAAGCCAAGATTTACAATTAGACTTTCCAATTCAATCGACATCTCCCAAAGAAGTCAAAAGAACCATCGACCACCTGGAGAACAGGAAAGCCCCAGGATTTGACCTCATAGACAAAAGGGTGCTTCAGGAACTACCTAGGAAAGCTATCGTTTACTTAACTTGCCTCTTTAACGGTATACTGAGAACAGGTCACTTCCCTGATCTTTGGAAAGTATCTCAGATAATCATGATACTTAAGCCAGGTAAACCGGCACATGATGTATCCTCGTATAGACCAATAAATCTACTGCCGCTTGTATCAAAGGTCTTTGAAAAAATTCTCTTAAAGAGACTCATGAAGGCGCTAAAATTACAGTCAGTAATACCTGATCACCAATTTGGATTTAGGAAAGATCACGCCACAGTTGAACAAATCCATAGAGTATACAAAGTGGCCAGAACATCCCTTGAATCAAAAGAATACTGCTCGGCAGCTTTTCTGGACATACAGCAGGCCTTCGACAAAGTATGGCACAAAGGGCTACTCTACAAAATAAAAACTTGCCTACCGCATAGTTACTACATCATACTGAAAGCATACCTCTCAGACAGACTGTTTCAGGTCCGAGAAGGAGATAGCATATCGGAGTGCTGTGAAATTCTTGCTGGGGTGCCTCAGGGTTCAGTACTTGGACCGGTGCTCTACTCAATATTTACTTCAGATCTGCCTCAAAATCCTAAGGTTACAATAGCCACCTTTGCTGATGACACAGCGCTAATGGCATCGAGCCCTGATCCTGTGGAAGCCTCGCAATTCTTGCAGGATAGCTTGAATGAAGTCCAGGAGTGGCTCAATAAGTGGAGGATTAAGGCTAGCGCGTCAAAGTCAGTCCAAATCACATTCGCATTGAGAAGAGGTAACTGCCCATCTGTCAAACTTGGGGACCAACAACTACCCCATAACAACTCAGTTAAGTACTTGGGAATGTACTTAGATCGTAAACTGACCTGGAGAGACCATATCAGGGCAAAACGAGATCAACTCAATATCCGATTTCGTGAGCTTTACTGGCTACTCGGAAGGAACAGTGTTCTGTCTCTTGACAATAAGCTCCTTATATACAAGACTGTTCTGAAACCAATTTGGACTTATGGCATCCAGCTTTGGGGCTCAGCATGCAAATCGAATGTCACCATGATACAGAGAGCCGAAGACTCTATCCTCAAAAAAATTGCCAACACACCCTGGTTCATTAAGAATTCAGAGGTCCACCACCACCTCAACATCAATACGGTGAAAGAGGAAATTCGGTCCTACTCGGCTAAGTACAAGGGGAGACTGCAACAACACCCAAACCAGCTGGCAGGCCAGCTCGCTGAACCTGATCGGATAGGACGCCTTAAGAGGCGAAAAATCCTAGAACTGGATAAGCTGATGTGAAGACCCAGCCACGAATTGAGAAGCTTCCACTGGGGAGCTGGCTCTGCACGACATGTGACACCCACCACTTATCTGCTCATAGTCGTCCGACTGATCGCAGGATAATACATACAAAAAAAAAAAAAAAAAAAATATTACCCGGCAAACAGTTATCTAGTGTTCCCGATGGCAACAAAGCCGAGCGGTGTGCGAATGAATTAACCGTCAGCTGTCAGTAGTGTTTGTGTTGTGAAAGTTGTAAATGTCAAAGGGAAACCCGGAAGACAAGGTTTTTTATAATGGCAGTATTGGACCGGCCGCTGGACGTCATTTCCTGTTTTACATATTTTGCTCATTTTTCCAAAAAATACTGTACGAAAAAATCCAAAAATATTTTTTTGTGTTCTACAAGTGTTTCTCTCGAAATGGTTTTTGATTTATGAATATAAAGAAATTTGAAATATTGTCAATTACCTGCATAATTAGTCTGAGAAAAGGGGACTCGAAATAAGCAATTAGTTTGACGACTATATTAAATCGAGGAACTCTAAAACCTATTTCAACAAGGAGATAAGGGGATTCAATCAATTACACCACACAAATCCCTTTGAACAAAAATAGTTGGTCTTTTAATGTGCATGTCATTGGTGTACTGCTTACTGACGTATAGGGGCCGCCGAGTGACTGAGTAAAATAGTTTTATTTTATTATAAAATATATGGCTCGACGGAAAAATCTGAAACTTTTTTCCGTAGCTAAGGATGGTTATTCCTATCAACAGAAAAATCACCAAGCACTTTTAAAATAATCATCCATTCCCAATTAAAGCTTTTCTTCTTCCGTAAGCGTATTTCAAATTCAGCACAATTTTTTATCACTTTTGTTTGAGTGATAATTTGAAACTATGTACTTTCAAAAATCGAGGCCCAGACATACCAGTATTACACGAGTGAGTATACGAGGCCCAGCTAGCTAGCTAGTAAATAAAGTTAATTAGAATCAAAAGAGTACTTATATAATTACCTCTTGACGTCAGTTCCTTTTCGAATATGTCCAGTGTTTGCATGATTTGCTCGCTGCCGTAAGCAAAGTTGGTGTCGAAGCATTCCAAGCTGCCTTTTATTAGCTGAAAAAACAATTCAACTTAGGTATATAATACAGTTTTGATGTTTCGATTAAGATTGCAGACAACGAGATAGCGGAAGAAGTCTAAAGCTGAAGACAGCCAGACTCGAATGCGTTATTATGTTAGGTTAGGGTATTAAGAGGTTACCGATATCGCAAGCTTTGGTTTTCCGCGTCGTGTTTGACAGCACGTTAGCATTGGTACTGTATTTACCTCGTTAAACCTTTCAATGAGCAGTCTGTCCTGTGCTTTGACGAAAGGGTCTCTAGAATGCAGCTGACCACGTCCATATTTCTCGTCCAAATAGTCACAGATGACGACGCTTTCGAACAGAAACTTGTCGCCTTGATCTGTTGGTATCTCGAGCACTGGTATTTTTACTGAAAAAAAAGAAGAAAATGACAGTTGCAGCGACTCTAGCGCCCCCTAGTCGTCGACTACATAAACTGCTACAACGCAAGTATCTAGCGCCGGTGACGTCGTGGTGTTCTACATCGCGCCAGCAAAGTTTCTTAACGCGGATGCATAAATAGAACTTCCAAAATCTGCCTGGAGAGAGATCTCTATTATGGCCTCTCCCCACAATGGTAGCCACGATATAGAAATCTTTCCAGGTGTTAAGCATGGGAACCGAAGTGGGAAGGAAGAGAGTTGGAATTTGTATTTGTGCATCCTTGTGGCGCTAGAATCACTAATTCACTATACTCGCGATTCCGAAATTCAAATTGAATCATGCCATCTCGTACTCACTAACATCGTCTAACATAAGAGTGAGTAATCCTGTGGTTGTGATGAAAAGGGGGTTAATTCAGAATCATGTGAAAAACCATTTTCTAACTAATATAGGTATGTAGAAAATTCAGAATTATACTCCTTTTTAGGGCCCTAAAAAGGAGGCCCTTCTTAGGGCTCTTTTTTAGGGCCCTTTACGTTCTTACGTCGTGGGTTCGCAGCTCTGAACCACTCGGGCAGCCTCAGTGGGTCCAGCTTGACCACCTCGTACTTGGTCCTCTTGGCTTCGAGGATCAAGAGGACCCTGTGGCCGTAGGGGTTCATGTCTACATGGTACAGGCGCAGCTGGTCCCGTAACGGTGGAGGTGGCGTTGGCCCTGCAATTTAAATATGATACGATTGCACGACGATTATACAACCTGTCATCTGTCAACTAGTAATAATAGTGCTCTAGAAGAATATTCGATTTCAGTGTATTTACTGGTGATTCTCATATCAAAATACAGTCTAAGCGTAGCCCAACTTATTCTCAGCCTGATATAGTGTTATCAAGGGAAACAAATCCCGAAAACAGTTTAAATCAGTTATTTAAAATAATAAGATCGTTTGGTGCTGTCATCTACCCTCACACCAGAATTATAAAATATTCTAACGAACGAAAAAAAAAAAGGAAATAAGTTTAACAATGGAAATCAACATGAAACTAATATTGGAAAAAATTTCGGAGGAGATGAATAAGCTAGGCGAAGAAATAACAAGAAGAGTGACAGAAAATGTGACAGAAAACTTAACGAAAACAATTGATGAAAAAATGAAAATCCTCACTATCGAAAACCAACAACTACATGATGAATTGGATATATTGAAAACAAAAGTAAGGAATTTAGAGAAAGATGTAAGAAAGAACAATTTTATCCTTCATGGAATATCAGAAACAGAAATAAACGGCACGGAGCTTATGCAGATGACCCTAGAAGCCCTTAACAAACACAGTGAGGAAGCTGACCAAGAAAAATGGGACAAGTGGGAAATCAGCAAGTGTTACAGATTAGGGAAAAATACCAACAAAGGACCCAGGCCTATCCTGATTTCGGTAACTCTTGAATGGAGACGCGACGCCGTCTTAAAAAACAATAAGAAATTCCCTACAGGCATTTATGCCACTGAGGACCTGCCAAAAGATGTACTGATTAAGAGGAAGGAGCTTAAACCTAAACTTATAGAAGAAAGAGAGAAAGGAAAGATTGCATATTACAATTATGACCAACTAGTAGTTAAAGACAAGAAAGAGAGAACTGGTGAAAAAAGAAAAAGGTCGCTCTCAGGCTCCCAAGAAGAGCATAGTGACACGAACATACAAAATCCCAGCAAAGTCAATACTATGAACAACTATCTGTGGAGAAGAAACAGGACCCCGCAGGGCGGGGAGAATTCGAGCAACCCCCCCCCCCTCTAGATAATACCTCAACCTCAGAAAGCTCAGAAAAGTCAAAAAACTAACAAATACACAACAACAACTTACAACAACAACAACTACAACCAGAAAAACAAAACAAATACAGAAAAAGCATAATTTAAAACCACAAACATTTAGTCCCCCAGAACGGCCGGTCACCGCGGGGGTAATAGACTACAACCCTCCTACACAACAAAAAAAGTACTACATAGCGACTTTCAACGTTAGATCATTGGCAAACGAAACAAGAATTATAGAGCTCGAAAATGCACTATCAGCTATAAAATGGGACATACTGGGAATATCAGAAGTACGACGCTCAGGGTATATTATAGAAGACAGACAGGATTATATGTTATACTACTTTGGGGAAACTAAAGGCGAAAAAGGAATAGGATTTCTCATAAGAAAACAGATAAATGTAGCTGTCCAGGATTTCATTGGATTTTCAGAAAGAGTTGCCCTAATCTACATAAAAATACAAAATAGATTATATACAATAATTCAAGTTTACGCACCCACTGAAAGTGCTGATGACTCAGAGATACAGGTCTTTTATGATCACCTCAGAAAAGCTATGGACAGAAGGACAAAGAATGTTATCATTATGGGTGATTTGAACGCGAAAATTGGGGAACCATTGCATGATGAAAGGCTTGTAATGGGCGAATTTGGCTACGGGAAAAGAAACAGAAGGGGAGAAAGATTTATAGAATTTTGCTTTCAATTCAAGCTTAAAATCATAAATACGATGTTTAAAAAGTCACGAAAGTTGAGATGGACATGGAAATCGCCTGACGGCAAAACTAAAAATGAGATAGACTACATTGCTACAAATATTCAAAATTCGTCGATCGAAAACATCAGTGTACTAAGCAATTTTAAACACCCAAGTGATCACCGTCTGGTAAGAGTAACCTTAAACATAGAGAAAGAAAAGCTGAGACGAACTCACTTCAAAAAGAAGATACAAGCTATAGATTATGAGAAATTCCAAGAGCAACTATCCCAATTACAACCACCTGACCCTACCCTGACAGCCCAAGCGCAATACGATATTATAGAGAAGTCAATTTTAAAGTGTACCGAAAGCTCTAGTCAACCCAGAAAAACCTTGAAAAACCAAAATATTATAACTAAAGAGATCACAGAACTTATTGATAAGAGACATGTACTTAAAAATAAAAATAATAAATCAAGATCAGAAAAACAATGCCTAAGCAAATTATACAGAACTATAAATACAAAAATAAAACAAAACCTTCAAACCTACAGACTTAACACGATAGAGAAGTACTTAAATAGCTCTGGAGCAGTAAAGAAAGCCTTCAAAAAGCTGAACAATTCAAAACAACTTATGACACAACTACAAAATAACTCAGGAACAAGAGTCACAAACAGAGAAGATATCCTCGAAGTAGCGACCCAATTTTATAAGACTTTATATTCTAATACTAGCTCAGGTGGTGACACATGTAAACCAATAAATTGCAATCCTGTTCCACTTTTTATGGAGAATGAAATAGAGCTTTCAATAGACAAACTTAAATTAGATAAAAGTCCAGGTCCAGATGGAATAACAAATGAAATAATAAAGGCGGGCAAGGACAGGCTAATAAAGCCGCTTACAAATTTGTTTAATCTCATCCTGACAAAAAACCAACTGCCTACTCAATGGACATGTACTGAGATTATCCTTTTGTATAAAAAAGGTGATCCAACACTAATTTCAAACCACAGACCCATCAGTCTCATGTCATGCCTTTACAAAGTATTTTCCTCAACTCTTTTACGTCGTATAACCAGAATAATAGACGAAAATCAAGCGATAGAGCAAGCAGGATTTATGAGGAATCGATCAACAGTAGACCATATACACACTCTTAAGATGGTTATTGAAAAGTACAACGAATATAATATGCCACTCTACATTGGCTTTATTGACTATTCAAAGGCGTTTGACTCTATATCACACAATTCAATGTGGATGGCGTTGACAGAGCAAGGTTTAAACGCACAATACATCAACACAATTAAAGAAATATATAGGAACAGCAAAGCAAGAATCAAACTCGACTCATCTGGACCAGTCTTTAATATCGAACGCGGAGTAAGACAAGGTGACCCACTATCGCCCAAGATCTTTATATCAGTCCTAGAACAAATATTTAGATCACTAGATTGGAATGGACTCGGACTCAAAATACATGGACAGTACTTGTCACATCTAAGATTCGCAGACGACTTAGTTCTACTCTCTGAAGATCCTGCTGAGCTACAACACATGCTACAAACACTAAATGAACAAAGCAAGACCGTAGGACTCCAGGTGAACCAATCCAAAACCAAAGTGATGACAAATAGAGAACAAACAATGATAACCTTAAACTCAGAACCCTTAGAATGGGTGGATGAGTATGTATATTTGGGGCACTTAATTTCCATAAAAGACTGCTCAAAAAAAGAAATGAATCGTCGAATAAAAAACACCTGGAACAAATACTGGTCTATGAAAGAAATATTTAAGAGTAAACTACCTGTCAAAACAAAAACTAAAGCTTTAGAAATTTGCCTACTGCCATGCCTTGGTTACGCGTGCCAAACTTGGTCTTTGACAAAAAAATCACTAGAAAAGCTAAGAGTTTGTCAAAGAGCCATGGAAAGGAGCTACATGGGACTAAAAATGAGAGATAAGGTTAGAAATACTGAAATAAGAGAAAAAACTAAAGCCAGAGATATAGTTGAGCAAGTTCTCAAGCTAAAATGGAAATGGGCAGGGCATGTTCAAAGGCTCCAGGACGAACGATGGACAAAGATAACCACAAATTGGTACCCGATAAATAAAAAACGAAGCCGAGGTAGACCATGCAAGAGATGGAGCGACGACATAACTGCCGTAGTGGGACGAACATGGAGCAGACTTGCCAAGGACAGAACGGGGTGGAAGGAAATGGAGGAGGCTTTTACCGCAATAGGCGGTCCTTACATTTAATTAGGATGAATAAAAATTTGACAAATAAGTATATATAACACAATTAATCACAGCATGAAATAATGAAATTAATTAGATAATTGATAATTAATCAAATACTTGCATTGTTCAATTTAATTAAATATTTAATGTGTTAACATAGTTGGTAAGGAATCAATAAAAGCTATTTTATTTTATTATTATTTTTTATTTACGATTGCACGATACGATCACGACGACGACGATTACGATTTTTTGGTTATGTTGACGTTAACTTTAACCCATTCGCTGCCTGCTGCCAAAATAAAGACTTCTTCAAGTGCCACAGACGCTAATGCGCGTTCGAATGCTTGTAAAATTATAACAACAGCACTGGTTACTGGTTGGTTGGTGGTAGGTCTGGGTACTGGTCATTCTGGGCGAGTCACAAAAAGGCATATGCATATGTGTATGCGTCGGTGGCAGCGAATGTATTAATCATAATCAGGGCCGGATTTAGGAGAGGGCAACCGGGGCTACGACCCCGGGGCCTCCACAAAAGAGGGGCCCCCACGATAGACTTCGGAAAAAAACGATTTCAGTCTAGTGAACACGAAACAACTCGGGAAGGAAAATAATTTGGGGCCTGGAGACCTCCACTCCTTTGTTGCCCAGAGGCCTCCGGACCTCTAAATCCGGCATTGGTATTAATGCAGTACAGTCGAGGGCATAAAATATCGATGTCAAATTTATCTGCCACCGATTATTGTTCGTGGCATAAAGATGTATATATATAGATATTTTGACGTCTTGGTAACGTACACATATTTATGCCCTTGACTGTACATTTTTGACTGCGATCCCTGGTATCTGGATCAGCAGAAAATAAAGTTGTCAAATGAAGTGTTCGTCAAAGGATGAATTCGATCAATCGTTTGCCGGTGAAATAATAGTGAATCAATTTTTGATAAGTAAGATATTAAGAGTTTTTAATGATTATAGGGGTTCATTAGGTAATCGCGGTTCACATCCCGTTTATAATATTTCGAAGTAAGATATTCTTAACTAGTACGCATGAATGCTGATGCTTTACTATCCTGCACCTACTTATTCCTGTAAATCTAAATTGCGTCAGTAAACGACTAAACATCAGTGTTGAAATGAGCCGATTAACCAAACTGAAATAGGTCAGGCGAATCGTACGCGAAACAGAAATAAATTTTACTGAATAATTTCGTAAGCGGACTCAAGCGCATTCAACTTTGCTATTGCGGCCAAACAAACGAATCGTGCCCTTGTGGCACTTATAATAGTCATGTTATGGAGTTACAAGTGGCATACCACTTACATTGAATATCACTAAGATTATGGGCCACATAAAAATCAAAGCGCAAAGCTGTGAATATATACTTCCTGTCAATACCGTCTTCACCATAAGGGCACACGGGGCCAGTGCCCAGGGCCCCCATTCTCAGGGGGCCCCGAAGGACCGACAATTTCTCTCACACATTTATTCTTATTAAAAATGTTATAATTCACTTTTTTTACTTTCCAAAAGGGGCCCCAAATTCTTGTGTGCCCAAGGGCTCCAGCCTAGTTTAAGACGGCCCTACTTCTTGTAGCTGTGGCCCGCACCTTTTTTTTTTACATTACATTGCCGGTCGTGTCGTGATGCGAACGGGAGAAGTCGTCGCTCCAGCGCCGCAACGAAAAGCGATCGCCAAATCTAAATTAGGCTTTACGATCTTAGACATAAAACAATATCAAACCATCAAGAACTATTTCAAAATGATGCCTGAGAGGCGTCACTTTCTTTGATGACATTTAAACACCGGCCCAACCATGTTTAATAATATTTAATCTACGCCATACTCTAAGTTCGATGATATGGCTTAAATATTCATAACAGCAAAATGTTAAGTTAAGTCGCCACTTATGTGTCATAATTTATTTAAAACTTATGAGAACATTAGTGTTTTCGGTTAACATAGTACTATGATTAAGGACGGAGTGTTGTTAATGGCAAGTTGAATCCTGTTTAACAGTACAACGAACTGCGACTTGGACTCATAGCGATATGGACGAAACGCGTTAAGGATACTTGACGAAAATGACGAACCACGTAATTGACGTAATGGACGAAATGCGACTTGGACGAATCACTAATTGGAGAAACTTCTATCAAATGTGTTTTTTTTTGTGTTATGGTAGAAATTAAAGCTTTGATCAACCAATCAATGAACCAGAGTGAACTTTATGAATTAAATGACTCATATATCGTGACAAAACAGTAGGATGTAATCAATGAAACACTGTTAATATGCAAATGCAATGAAGGGAAAGATTGACGGTAGTGTAGTAGGTTGTACAAAAGGAAGAAGTCCAATCCGGAGATGTTCGTAGTTTATATTTTCGTATTTATTTAATTAATTTATATAAGTGATAATTTGTGAAAAAAATTAAATGGCATTACAAATATTAGCTTTTTCTATTTAAAAAAACACTGTATGTATAGGTACAGTTCACAATAATAAATATTAGTTTCATGTTGATAATAAATATTAACAATCGCCAAAATCGCCGAGTTTAGATCGTTTCATTTTCTTAATCAGTTTTTTTTAAAATAAGAGAGCTACTATTTAAAAACTAGTTTAACGATGCATTCGAGCGTGCAGCGTAACAGCGTCGCTAACGTAAACAAACGGCAAAGGATCGTACCAAATACGTTTTAGGTCAAGGCGCGTTTTTAACATTTACTAGGTTACGTCACTCTTGCATTGTGCTGTTTATCTATGTGAATTATTACTGACTTAAGACCTTCTAAAATGCTAATTAATTACTTGTACCTCGTTTAAATCGTATTTATTTTTTTATTATAATTACAAATCCTGGCTGATGTAGAATTAAAGTAAAGAATAAAAAAGTATCTGTTACAATGCAAAATCAAAACGTCAAAGGGATTTGGCTACATCTGTTTTATTTTTATTGTAATTTTTGAATGCATTAAGTGCATTCGTAGCGGTAAAATTAAAGTATTTGAAATTATACACACAAAATGATTCAAGAAAGTTTTTTTCACTTCCAAGGTCACTTTTATTTTAATTTGGAATAATTTTATTTAAAGATAATAAATGTGGGGTAGATATGATTTATTATCGTATTTACGATTTGATTACAGTACGAAACTTGTGAAAAGAAGGTTTTTTTAAATGAATTTATCGGCCGTTAGTTAATGACAAAAGAATGAGATTTTATCTTGTAACACATTTCCTGTTTACTTAATTTAAATCGATTAAACATGTGCAAAAACCATGACAACCGCTAATCAAACTTAATCAAATAAGATAACGAATGTTATTAACATGACAATCATTAAAATAAATTATCAATTACAAATAACACTTACCGGCTATCCTGTGAGGAATGTACGACATTTTTAACACTCCTAGTGTAAAAATAACTATTTACAGAACACCAGTGCACAGTCTTCCAAATTTCGCGAAGAAATGATACCGAATGGTACGTCACTTTTAAAATTAAGCTAATGATATGACATCATGCTTGTGGTTGACCCGATTGTAACCTGCGCTACTAAATATAAAATGTCAAAACATGTACCTGAATTTAGTATGCAAGGGGCTCCTCTTAATTCGGTCGGCTCTATTTCAGAAGGCCGCCGGTCGATGTCACGTTGACGTTGATAAAGCACTAGCGGTCACTGTCAGCTAATTGTTTTTTTTTATCTTCATGAAAGGCAAAGGAATTAAAGCCCATTTAGCTACGCAACAAAATTTAGATTTTTATCAAAACAAATTTACTTGAAATTTGGTTCTATTAGGTCTTGTTACCTTAGATCCCGTCTACCCCGTAAGGGATATAGACGTGATTTGTGTATGTATATAATATGTTGATTGACAAATAACAATAATACATTCATAAAAGGCGCATGGTCATATATTGACAGGAAGAGATCTCTTGCTGGGATAAGTGCGCCTTTGTGCACGATCTCAATGTTTGTAAATTGTGTTTGTTTTATTTTATTTTACGCAATAAAAGGTTTATATATGCATACCGCTCCCTATTTACGTTGGGGGTTAAAAACAAAGGACGGCGTTAGCCATTTAGCTCATGATTAAGGGTGCGACCACACCGCCGCTTAAAAAACGGTGACGTTACGGAATCGCAACAAAATGTATGAAGAAAGGGCGAGAAAACGTGACGCATACGACACGTCACTGCGTTTACGCGGCGGTTTGGTCGCACCCTAATGTGATTCATATGATTGCGAAAAAAAATAACGCACCAAATACACATTTGCAACATTTCATTTTGCAATATCGAAACGCAAAATCTGTGTTGCCATATTATTAGCTTATGAATCGTTGCAGTAGAAAATTGACATGTACTTAACATCTCGTAATAATCTATAATAAAACGCTATAAATCTCTTACCAAAAACTTTGCCTAAATTGTTTCATTGATTGATACATCCAATCAATAATTATTAATTATATGCTAGGATTATTTCTTCATCCCAGTTGTTGCGTTGCTCAAAAATTTGGTAGATTAAGGTTCCGCTCCATGACAACCCGAAACTGTCTACTTGACAGTAAATTATTGAATTTTTCTTTTGAAGAAATCAAAATAAACTTGGAAACAATCGCTGTTAGTTAATTACAGTGTTTTTAACCGATTTAGCAGTTTATTTACGCGAATAATTTCAAAGAGCAGCCCTAGAGGTGTTTCAGAATAAGTTACTGACCTTGCAAGTGTGTAATTAATTGCAAAAAGTATGGAAGTTTTTTCATAAGCAAGTTGAACGTGGTTGTTTTTTTGGTGACAGAAGATATTGCCGATTTTGGTAACTTGTTTTTTGATTCGTCAATTCATTTTAACTTTAATCGGAATTTGACGCTCGCGAAATGTTCTTCATTTAAATGTTAATATTTGTGTCTACGAAAATTTAATTTTTTGAAAACAACATCGTTTTTGTAGGATTTCTTTGTCACAATGAATAATTTGAATAGGTATCTAGATTAAAAACGTTCTGGATTAAAAGCAGCTAATACTTTTAAGTATATTAAGATGCCTACTTACTTTTTAAAAAACTGGATAATCAAATTGAAATTAGCTGAATATGTCCAAAATGAGAACTGAATATTAAAACATGGGTTTATTAAGTATTTAATTATTTATTCCTATTTATTTGAATAATATTAAAACAAAAAAGCAGTGAATGAAATGAGAATGTACATACATACATAAATCATGTCGTTATCCCTAATCTTTATCTAATTTAGTCATTGTTAATGATATTTCTTGAAAGCCGTGGTAGCCCAGTGGTTTGACCTGTGGCCTCTCAAGCAGAGCGTTGTGGGTTCAAATCCCGGGCTCACACCTCTGAGTTTTTCGGAATTTATGTGCAAAATCACATTTGAAATTTGCCATGAGCTTTTCGGTGAAGGAAAACATCGTGAAGAAACCTACACACATCTGCGAAGAAATTCAATGGTGTGTGTTAAGTTCCCAATCCACACTGGGCACGCATGGGAACTATAGCCCAAACCCTCCAATACACGGAGGAGGCCCATGCCATGAGGCACGCCGAATTACGCGACAATATAATAAAATAAAAAAAACTACAACAACAACAACATTAGGTACTGAAATTGTAGCGAATTCGGAATAAAAAGGCTATAAATAAATAAAAAAAATGATATTTCTCATTTTTTAAATCTCATGTTTAAATTATAGAGTTTGTACTAAATTCAGATTAGTTATTACCAAAGAATATCAATTAGATTATGTATTAGATACAAAGATGTATGTATCTGTCTCTTATAAAGATTCGTTTTTCACAGCAACAATGGAAGTTGGCTGCAATGTCGAGGAGATAGTCATCAAACCCGAAGTCATCCTCATCTCTGATGAAGAGACAGACCCCAACGGAGAGCCCAAGAAGTAAGAACAAAAATCATAAATAAATATAATTACAACAAAACGGATAACTCACGTATAAAAAGCCGGAAGAATTCTCCGACAATTGTTTCGGACTAATACGTAGTACGAAACAACCGTAGTCCGTAGTTTTTATGGTTCTCTATTGATTTGCCGAAAATGTTATTGCCGAATTTCACTTCCCAACCAACGTTTGGCCGAATTTCATTTTGCCGAATCATCATATGGCAACTTGTTAAAATGATTAGTTTCATTTCCCAACCACACGATTGCCAACTCAACGTTTGTTTTTTTTAATGGACACTTATCAAAATGTCATTTTTTATGTAGCCAAATGGTACCACATAACAATTAATAAAAATAAGACATTCTAAGGTAAAATAAAGACTGTTTATAAATTAAAACAAACATGTTCGCGGCTAAGGGGTGGCCCAAGGGCCAACCCGCCGCACCTAAACCTAAATTAATCCAAATTAATCATAAAGGTTGATTTAGACGAGGACTATTTTCAGCCGCCTAAATTTCGGCGCCTGAAAAAGGCACCGTATAAACACTTTCGGCGCCATTTTTTCGGCACCATACCGCGAAAAAATGGCGCCGAAAGTGTTTACACGGTGCCTTTTCCAGGCGCCGAAATTTAGGCGCCTGAAAATAGTCCTCGTCTAAATCGACCTTAAGACTTTTTCAGCCTAGTGTAACATTTGCCATGTGAAAGATACTCCAAAAGTTTAAAATCAAAATGATATTCGTCTTTATGAAAATTTGGCCAAATGAGAGGTTGGCATACAAAAATTTGCCAATTGTCAGTTATCAAAGTGAACATTCGGTGAAACGATGGTTGCCAAATGAAATTCGATCAAAAAAAATTCGGCGAAAAGGCAGAACACCAGTTTTTATACGTGAGTTATCCGTTTTGTTGTAATTATGTTTGAGTCTCACGGTAGTTTCATGTTAAAAGTGGCAAATCATAAATAAACTTAATAAAATGGGGGTGTTAATGTGATCCTGAGTTGCCCTTTATCAGATGACGCAGGATGGATGGATGTGACGATGTGAGTGTGTATGTTTGTTCCATTTTCACGCTGAAACATCTGGACAGATTTGGATAAACTTTGGAATGGAGATAGCTGGTACGCTAGATTAACACATAGGCTACTTTTTATCCTGGAAAAAAGCATAGTTCCCGGGGACAGCCATAAACATGTCAATTGCTAATTCTACACGGATGAAGTCGCAGGCAGAAGCTAGTTATTGTATAAATTTGTAGGACACGCCTTTGGCTCCAGAGCCTCGGACTGGGCAAGGCAGAGTTTGAAATAGGTACCTGTGGTTTCCCATGAGGCACCATTAGTGCACTCAAGCCTCGTTAAAATTTTAGTTAAAAAAAAACAGTAAAACATCCCAATTTTGTATGATTATATTTCTAAATAAATTAAAAAAAATGTGGCTACTAGCAAAGCTTGGTTAGGTACTAGGCAATAGACAAACACAGAACAGACGTACATATGCTCCATGCATTTCTAATGCCCCAACAAGAGGCCAGACATCAAACCTGGGACCTCAAGCTTAATAGTCAAATTTTCCAGCCACTAGGCTACTCTACATACAGGGTGTATCAGACACCCCCTAACAATAATCCACTGGGGTATACATATAACCATAGATATAGAAGCTAAAAAAATTATAAAAAAAAAATTTGGAGAATTTTACTCCAATTTTTATATTTTATTTTTTTTAGCTTCTATAGCTATGGTTATATACCTCAGTGGATTATTGTTAGGGTGTGTCTGATACACCCTGTATATACATACACATACATACCGCCACACCTCTTTCCCACAGGGGTAGGCAGAGACTACTTTGTTCCACCTGCTACGATCCTGACAGGCTACTCTATCATGCAACAAATAACTCCATCTATGCAGTTTTTATCTTTCCTTGTCATAAATAACCTTCCTTCCTTCAGCTGATATATATTTTTGATTTTTCACACCACAGGAAGAGACGCAGGCGCGTAGTGAAAAAATCGCCGCACCCCTGCGAGGACTGCGACAAGATCTTCCAAACCGGCTACGAGCTGAAGAAACACAAACGCACACACACAGGCGAACGGCCGTATATGTGCACGACGTGCGGGAAGACATACACACAGCTCGGACACCTGAGCATACACGCGCTGATACATCAAGGTGAGTAACTCATTGTAATAGTCAGAATGAGTGTATGAGTGTGATGTGTTAGTCAGTATGAGTGAGTCTGAGAGCGATTGTGATAGAATGACTGAGTGGTAGTGCGATTATGGTAGCCAAAAGGCACTAGTCTGAGTGTGATTGTGATTATGAAGGCTAGAATTAGTGAGTTTTGAGTGCGATTATGTTGGTCAAAATTAATGAGTCTGAGTGTGATTATGATGGTCTGGATTAGTGAGTCTGAGTGCGGTTATGGTTGTCATAATGAGTTAGTGGTGCAATTATCATGGTCAAAATGAGTGAGTCTTGAGTGCGATTATGATAGTCAGAATGAGTGAATCTGAGTGCAGCACCCATAGTTGTGGCAGTACAATAAACTTTACAGGGTATCCTTTGTATAAAACCGAGCTTTCCTTCAGGCATAAAGAACTTCAACTGCACGGAGTGCGGGGCCTCGTTCTACAGGAAGGCGGACCTGGACAGGCATGAGAAAATACACACTGGCGACAAGCCGCATGAGTGTGAGATATGCTCCAAGAGTTTTGTGCAGAAGAACAATCTTGTGATGCATCTTAAGATGCATTCCGGTGACAAGCCTCATGAGTGCCAGGTATGTGATATCTCAAGAAAAAATTTATGACTATTGTAGCGCGGGCTTAAGAGCGTTTATTCCTAGTGAGCTGGCAACGTCGCATTTTTGGTGTTTTTTTACGATTATTTCACGGAAATTGAATGGTTTCAAATATGCGTCTGTAGTGCACTTCGTTTTTAGTGTATTAATGTGTCCAATGGGATAATTGATCGTAATGGACTTTTATTTTCTTATCAAACGAGATGTAGTATTTTATTTTTATTTTAACCGAAAAAAGAAATTTTTTAAGTAATTGGCATTGTTCATTTTTTTTAAGCTGTGCTTTTAACACCTTTATTTGATAGAATGGACTATTTCAAGGAACTAATTTGAATATTATGCTTCTACGTAGCTTTGTTTATTAATAATAAATATTTTTTCGCTGTTTGATAATTTGTTAATTTAGACAGGATCCCAATCGCCTTCGTACAGAAATATATAAAAAAAACAGTTTTGTCTATATGTCAACATTGTCAATGTCATAGATCTGTGAATGTGTGTGTGAATTTAACGTCAAAAACAATAACAATATTCGCGTGTTCGATTTATTTCCGTTCGTTGGTGTTATTATTGTTTTCCGTGCTGGTTTTGCTTTTTGGTTTCACCCCTGCACATCTTTCCTGACTCCTACTTACATTAAAGTGGTCTTCGCAACAATACATCGTGTAAACATTGAAATATTCCACATTAGCTTGCATACACCATTCGTTCCGCAAATTTTCTCTGATTTTCACAATGATTTTGTTGGGGCTTCAGTTCGAGTCATTGCTGCATCCCGGAACAAAACATTTTTTTATAAATATCCATTGTTTGTTACAGTTTTATACTTTGAATTTGCTTTTATTTGTAATGTTTGCAGGTTAAGTTAGATGTGACAGTGACAGCGTGACAGATACCGTAGTGGCGTAGATAAACCTTTTTTTTTCCATTTTTGTGGCAAACATTTAATGCCCGATTCTGACTAAAAACCCGGTCGTTAGATCAAACAAAGGTCAAAAGTACTTTTACAAAAATATCTGCAATCGTAAAGTATTTTTGAAATCGGACAAGATAAATCGGTTATTTGATGGTTTTCCTCCAAATGGTTTTCGAATTAGAGCATACTAAAAAAAATGAACAATGCCAATTGCCATTAGCCGCGTATTCACTGAGGGAGCCGCCGCGCGAGCCTGCCTCGGACGTTTGCCGCGCAACGATTGCCGCGCGAGGCAGCCTCATGCAAGAAATCGTAGTACTGATCGAGGCTGCCTCGCGCGGCAAAGCCGAGCCGCGGTGAGGCTGAGGCAGCATTGCGCGCTAATATTTCTCCACGCATCTTCTCTTAGTACTCTATTTGTATAATCGGGACATTGCGCAACCCATAATCGTCTATATTCACCATATAGTTGTATTAATTTAAGACACCGCTTTTTATCCATGACGCTAACACGCGACGAACAAGCGAGGCAAAACACAACCGTCCTGAGTAAGCGCGGCAAACGTGCTGAGGCGCCTTTGAGCATGGACAAAAACCGACACCGCGCGGCTCGGGTCGAGGCACGCTCGCCCGAGGCACGACGTGCGTTCGCCTCGGGCGAGGCACGTCCTGACAGGTCGAGGATTAGCCTCACGAAGCTGCCGCGCGAGGCGGCTCGCCCAGTGAATACGCGGCTATTGACGTAAAATAAACAACTAGATTAACAATCACGCTCAAAAACTTTCGGAAGCAAAAGTCTGCACGACGCGTCTATTGTGCAGAGTTTTGGTTCAGTCGTGTTTCGACCGCGCTTCGATAACAATGTACATGTCTCTTTCGCACCGTAATCTCAAACGCTTGAGAACAAGAGACAGACAGGTTTCCAGCACGTGGCGTCATGTCATTACTTCTCACGGTCGTATGCAATTGACATTAAACATTACTGCCACGAAATAAGGTAATGTTATCTGTGTAACTTGATGTGTTGACACACACAACACATAGACGACGCCGCTTGGACGTTTCTTGAGTATCTTTTGTTTGCGATTGGGAGTCTAGTTGTTTATTGTAAGTCATTATTATTTCGTTATTTTTTGACTTTCCTGCTGTGTAAAGAAATTACACGTGATGTGTTCTCGGACACCCTCCTCCCCCATCGTGATCATTGGTGATATTTTGCTGACCCCCCCCCCCCCCCCCCTTGCCAAACGATCACATCATTTCTGGACGATCCCTTTCTAGTAGTCAAATTTACTTGAAATTTGGTACACATTATGCAGGATAGATGACAAGACAAAACAAGCACAAAAAAAAAGTATTATAAAGTCTATATTTTACGCAAAACTCTTTTCTTTCTTTTTCCTTTTTTTTTCGTTTTTTTCTTTTGTTTAATTTCTCTTTTTTCTTTTATTTATTTTCTTAGGCCGTTATTTATTTATTGTGCATGTGTACTCTTATCTTTTTCAGGTTTGTAAAAAGCGTTTCCTTACACGAAGCAAGTTGGTTCTACATTCAAAAAGGCATGAAAAGGACAAGAAGATAAAAAAAGAATTTCTAGAGCAGATGATAATATAATAAGTTAATACTTAGGTACAGCCCCTTGCAAAAAAAACGGGTACTCATGATTTTTGTATTTTATGTGCATAATAATAATAATAAATGTTTATTTCAGGTAGTCACCTATAGAAATTACAGTTACAAAATTAGAAATTTACAATATATAGAGATTATTTAAAATTGATATTTTATAATACATTACATTAATAATCAAGTACATTTATTTTTTTGAATTCATGCAATACATTTTATTGCCAGCATACCTAAGGGCCATACATGATGTGTTTGCATGCATCACATATCGCCCTCAGTATGCTATTGTCAGTGTTTTTTAATATCGTCAGAAATAACGCATGCCTTTTATGCATAATCGCATAAAAGTCATAAATGCTTACCTACTTTCTACGCTTTAATGCCTAAAACTAAAAAACCATAGGTGTCCGGATTTTTTGCAAGGGGGTGTATTTCGTTAAATAAATTAAGATTTAGAATAAAACTTTGGGAATATTAAAGTATATTTAGGGGCATAAATAAATGTATGCCACCAAGACGTTAAAAACATCTATTGTATGGGTACATCTTTATGCCTCAAAGTATGTATGTATGTAATTTGAGTGGTCACGTTTAATTCGTAATATTCATTCTTATACATACAGTCAGCCAAACCATAGACCACTAGAACTTTGCCACAGTGAACGTCGGAGTATTACAGTAGTACTGTAGAACCCTTTCACAGTAACTGTAGTGATGACACATTGAGTTCGAGTATACGTTTACTGTGGTAACGTTCTATAATGGGTTAAGAATAGAATTGTTTGCATTGTTTATAAAGAGGGTCGTTAAAAAATGACATATCAAATTCTGTTGTTTATTAGGTATTTTTAGAATATCTGTATAATAATAATTGATAGGAAACTTTCGTGATGTTGTTAAATTTAGTATATTTTTGAATGATGGTTTTAAATAATTTATGGTTAATTATAATTACATTAGACCAGTGTTTCCCAACCTGTGGTCCG
Organism: Pandemis heparana; assembly: GCA_963854515.1. Lineage (NCBI taxonomy): Eukaryota > Metazoa > Arthropoda > Insecta > Lepidoptera > Tortricidae > Pandemis > Pandemis heparana. The sequence continues at coordinate 9,565,298 of OY978032.1, forward strand.
CGGACCCCTGGGCACACGGCGGCCACGACGTACAAAATCCGCGTTCTGAAATGAACACAGGCACGACGTCGTCTGTACACGCGTCAATGTGTGCGTAAGATACACAGGGCTGTCTATCGCAAAAACCTAGTACTATAAGTACTACCAATGACATAAATATACTAAAGATATGGCTTATATGTGTGCAAATAAATGTACTTAATCGTTATCTATTTATTTAAACTTACTTAAAATGTGTCTGTCTGTGTATATAAGCATTATTATTTTCAATTACAATAGATGTACGACAACAAACTTAAGCGAATGATTCTGTAGTTATTTCATGTATTAATCGCGATAATTTGAGAAAGCATTAATTTTCTAATCTAACTAATATTATAAATGCGAAAGTATGGATGGATGGATGGATGGATGGATGGATGTTTGTTTGTTTGTTACTCAATCACGCCAGAACGGCCCAACGGATCTGGATGAAATTCGGCACATAAATAGAGAAAAGTCTGGAATAGCACATAGGCTACCTTTTATCCCGAAAAATTGCGTAGTTCCCGCGGGATAGCGATAAACGAATTCTTTGCAGACGAAGTCGCTGGCAACAACTAGTGTTTTATAAAATGAAGTAGGTAGGATAGGTTCCCGAACTTGTGACGTGCGGCCGACATACATCGCGTCGCGAGCCCTACTAGTTGCCAGCAGCTTTCCGGCAGACTGCGCTTGAGGGGTGGGGTAACTCGAATCGGTGCGGGGCGGAGCGGGGCCATTCTGTACGTTAGTACTATTATATATTCTGTGCCCTGGGGGTCCGCGAGTATGTGTACGGGGGTCCGCGGTGTCATCGCTGGACCATACATAAATGCTAATAAGTCTCATAATTTTATATCTGTAATAACTAAAAAAAATACCTATACCGAATATTTTTGCTGTATATTTTATTTAAAAAAAGCCGTGGTAGCCTAGTGGTTTGACCTGTGGCCTCTCAAGCAGAGCGTCGCGGGTTCAAATCCCGGGCTCGCACCTCAGAGTTTTTCGGAATTTATGTGCGAAAATTACATTTGTAATTTGCCATGAGCTTTTCGGTGAAGGAAAACATCGTGAGGAAACCTGCACACATCTGCGAAGAAATTCAATGGTGTGTGTTAAGTTCCCAATCCGCGCTGGGCGCGCGTGGGAACTATAGCCCAAACCCTCCAATACACGGAGGAGGCCTATGACATGAGGCACGCCGAATTACGCGACAATTTAATAAATAAAACGACAATAACAACAACAACATGTACCTACTGAAATTGTAGCGAGTTTGGAATAAAAAGGCTTATAAATATTTTATTAAGGGGGTCCGTGAAAACTGTACTTGATTTTTTAGTGGTCCGTGGCTGAAAATGGTTGGGAGACGCTGCATTAGACACTTCTATCATTTACAATCCATTTTAACCTTATCGACTTCAACGGCACATATATCAGCACCACAGGTTCAACGCCAACGAACTACGGTCATTATGCATTACTTCAATGCAAAAGCATCGTTCATTGGGCTGACAATTGGCATCGGCATCAGCTAGCTGTCACATTCATACAAGAACTGTCAAAATGAACACGATGGCGATTGCGAGCGAGTTATGTAATAAGCTTGCTGGCCTTTTTCCAAAACGTCCCCAATTGACAACATTTCATATTACTGAGGCTATAATTTTAATGGTTCTCTGTATTATATTTGAAGAGATGAATATGCTGACATTAAAAGGGCGTAACTCCGATACTATCACAGAATACACACTTATCCCTTTGTCTTTTCTCTATAGAAAAAAAACTGACGTTAATTTCAAATTGTCAATGTCAGGCCCTATTCTCCAATATTCGATTTTCGAGGTTCGCTTCGTGCTGTTCCGCTCATACAAATAGTTATTATCTTGAGAGTGAGAGAGAAGACATGCAACGAACTTCGAAAATAGAATTTCAGAGTTGCCCCCCTTGTACTTTGAAGTTGTCAAAAATACAAAATTATGATCGCTTATTTTTTCTCGTGAAAAAAGCAAAGGCGTTTCACCTATCCTGTGGTAGTTTTGGTAAAATTAGGACATATTTTTAATTATTTTTTATTTTTTATAATAAGCGATATTAAAATTATATAAACATATTGCAGTAATCAGGAGACAAAATGCTTTCGAACCATATATACATTTTCAGGTGTTATAGAAATGAAATGTTGTCAATTTGATCACGGAACATGACATGTAAAATTTGTAATTTTATGAATAAATGAATATGAATATGAATATGAACGTCCGTCTAGGCCTTCCCCTCCCAACGCACCTCACACTCCCCACATAGATCTCTTTAAATAATCTTCTTTCATCCATCCTCTCTACGTGACCAAACCAACTTACACTATGATTATTATATTTCAATTTTATATGACCTTGGGGGAGACTGGTTTACAAAGGTTAAAATGGATTGTAATTAATGAACTACATATAATATGCGCCTTCTCTCGTCCCTGGTGAGCAATACATGTTCCACGGGAGTTCGTAATTGTGTCGTACAGACACATCATTCAAACAGAGGACGCTTAGCGACAAATATTCGCGTAGTAACAAGGTCACGTGTCAGTTGGTAACAGATGGAAAAATTCGAAGGCTGACTCACCTGCTATGGGTGGTGTAGGGGTATAGCACGCGTCACGGAATGACGAGGACCCGGGTTCGATTCCGGGCCATAGCTTTACTTTTCGGATTTTTCCATGTGTTCTATTTTTCAGTATCGTTTAGAAACTATATATACAACATTGTCTAAAATTTAATTATTTTGTAACATTTTGAGACATCTTTTCGTTTTCGCGTTGGTGGTCCACACGCGACTGAAAACAGTTCTCAAAACGACATTGAGAATGTTTTTGCTGTCACTCTTTTGAGCGGCTGTGAGTGATTTAGGAATATGTCTAATGTAATTTTTGATGTTTTTTTTTAATTTTTGATTTGGCTAAAATACCAGTAGTTTAAGCGACCGGGTACTTAAGTTAGCTTTTAATTGTAAATAAATAATTAGTACTTAAAATATACTACACGTCTGTCTGTCTGTTCACGATGAACTGAGGAACTATTCGACGGATTTTGATGCGACTTTCACCAATAGATAATGATTACATTTTAGAGTATAACCCCCTTATTAGCAATCGTTTGTCCTTATCTGTGAAAGGTAAATGTTAATGTGACAGACAAGGACAAACGATTGCTAAGTTAGCAAAAGCATAGAGCGTTTATGAATAAGGGGTTAAGACTTGGGAATGGGAGCTGTGGCTATCCTGTTTTTTTTTTTACTGTTATTTTATTTGAATGTACTTAAATTGAATATTTTATTGGTGTGTAATTAAGTATTAAATTCTTAAGGCGAAGGGATAGGCAAATGACCTTGCCCGTTTGTGACGTGGCAAGCAGTCCGATCAACGCGACATCTGTTAAATAATCGACGTGTGAACTCGATGCGAATGGGCGCGGGCTGATGGATTGAAATATTGCACTGTGATGTTAGTAGATGGCGCTTGTTTCAGTTTTCCGATTGCCTTACACACACAGCATAATGTTCAAATCAGATTTCGCAAAAATAATAAAAATTGTAACATTTCGGCATTCGTAACGTGGCCTTAAAGTCTTGTTACCTTGGGCTCTGTCTGCTCCGCAAGGGATAGAGACGTTATTTATGTATGTATGTATGTGATATTATACATGAGAAAGTTTGTGACGATGTGAGTGAGTGTGTAAGTATGTTTGTTTCTTCTTTTTTTTTTCTTTTTTATATGTGAATAGGAAGGTAAACGAGCAAGTGGGTCACCTGATGGTAAGCGATCGCCACTCTCCATAGACACCCGCAACCCCGGAGGGATTGCAGATGCGTTGCCATGCCAACCAGAGGACTTAGATGAAATGCTTCTGCATGAAATTTGGAACGAAGACAGTTGGTACCCTAGATTAAAACAGGCTACTTATTATCCCAGAAAATTGCGGTGTCCAGTCCAGGGTCTGTCTAGAGTCGCAACGTAAATTATTATTGCAGAATAAAGTAAAACTTGAACGTGTGCGGAAAGGTACAGAATAAGGTATAGTTTTTCCAATGATTATTTTCAAAACCGATATCTGAGGGTCCGAGAGGTCCCCAAACATAAATCCGTTATCAAAAATGAAAAAGGTGGCCGCCATTTTGAATTCTTTAAGTTTTGAAACGACTATTTTCAAAATCGATATCTGAGGGTCCGAGTGGTCGTCAAACACAAATCTGCTATCGAAAAAAAAAAAAACTGGCCGCCATTTTGAATTCTTTACTTTTTGAACCGATTGTTTCCAAATTCGATATCTGAGGATCCAAGTGGTCTCCAAACATGAATCCGTTTTTAAAAATGAAAAAAGTGGCCGCCATTTTGAAAACCTTTGTTTTTGGACCAATTGTTTTCAAAATCGATATCTGACGATCCGAGTGATTCCCAAACACGTATCCGTTATATAAAATGGAAAAAGTGACCGCCATTTTGAAATCTCTAGTTTTTGAACCGATTGATTTCAAAATCGATATCTGAGGGTCCGAGTGGTCCGCAAACATGAATCCGTTATCCAAAATGAAAAAAGTGGTCGCCATTTTGAAATCTTTAGTTTTTGGACCGATTGTTTTAAAATTCGATATCTGAGGATCCGAGTGGTCCCTAAACATGAATCCGTTTTTAAAAATGAAAAAAGTGGCCGCCATTTTGAAAACTTTTGTTTTTGGACCGATTGTTTTCAAAATCGATATCTGATGATCCGAGTGGTTCCCAAACACGTATCCGTTATATAAAATGGAAAAAGTCACCGCCATTTTGAAATCTGTAGTTTTTGAACTGATTGTTTTCAAAATCGATATCTAGGGGTTCGAGTGGTCCTCAAACATAAATCCGTTATCAAAAATGAAAAAAGTGCCCGCCATTTTGAAATCTTTAGTTTTTAGATTGATAGCTTTCAAAATCGATTTCGGAGGATCCGAGTAGTCCCCAAACACAAACCCGTTATCAAAAATGGAAAAAGTGGCCGCCAGCTCAGATATCGATTTTGAAAACAATCTGTTCAAAAACTAAACATTTCAAAATGGTGGTCACTTTTCTATTTTGTATAACGGATACGTGTTTGGGAACCACTCGGATCGTAAGATATCGATTTTGAAAACAATCGGTCCAAAAAGTAAAGAATTCAGAATGGCGGCCAGTTTTTTTTTATTTTCGATAGCAGATTTGTATTTGACGACCACCCGGACCCTCAGATATCGATTTTAAAAATAATCGGTCCAAAACTTAAAGATTTCAGAATGGCGGCCACTTTTTTCATTTTTAAAAACGGATTCATGTTTGAGGACCACTCGGATCCTCAGATATCGATTTTGAAAATAATTGGCCCAAAACATAAAGAGTTCAAAATGGCGGCCACTTTTTTCATTTTTGATAACGGATTTATGTTTGGGGACCTCTCGGACCCTCAGATATCGGTTTTGAAAATAATCGGTCCAAAAACTAAAGATTTCAAAATGGCGGCCACTTTTGTCATTTTTGATAACGGATACGTGTTTGGAGACAACTCGGATTCTCAGATATCAATTTTGAAATCAATCGGTCGGAAAACTAAAGATTTCAAAATAGCGGCCATTTTTTTCATTTTCGATAGCAAATTTGTGTTTCACGACCACTCGGACCCTCACATATCGATTTTGGAAATATTCGGTCCAAAACTTAAAAATTTCAAAATGGCAGCCACTTTTTTCATTTTTAAAAACGGATTCATCTTTGGGGACCACACGGATCCTCAGATATCGATTTTGAAAACAATTGGTCCAGAAAGTAAAGAATTCAAAATGGCGGCCAGTTTTTCATTTTCGGTAGCAGATTTGTGTTTGACAACCAATCGGACCCTCAGATATCGATTTTGTAAATAATCGGCCCAAAACTTAAAGATTTCAAAATGGCGGCCACTTTTTTCATTTTTGATAACGGATTTATGTTTGGGGACCTCTCGGACCCTCAGATATCGATTTTGAAAATAATTGGCCCAAAACATAAAGAGTTCAAAATGGCGGCCACTTTTTTCATTTTTGATAACGGATTTATGTTTGGAGACAACTCGGATTCTCAGATATCAATTTTGAAATCAATCGGTCGGAAAACTAAAGATTTCAAAATGGCGGCCATTTTTTTCATTTTCGATAGCAAATTTGTGTTTCACGACCACTCGGACCCTCACATATCGATTTTGGAAATATTCGGTCCAAAACTTAAAAATTTCAAAATGGCGGCCACTTTTTTCATTTTTAAAAACGGATTCATGTTTGGGGACCACACGGATCCTCAGATATCGATTTTGAAAACGATTGGTCCAGAAAGTAAAGAATTCAAAATGGCGGCCAGTTTTTCATTTTCGGTAGCAGGATTGTGTTTGACAACCAATCGGACCCTCAGATATCGATTTTGTAAATAATCGGCCCAAAACTTAAAGATTTCAAAATGGCGGCCACTTTTTTCATTTTTGATAACGGATTTATGTTTGGGGACCTCCCGGACCCACAGATATCTATTTTGAAAATAATTGGCCCAAAACATAAAGTTCAAAATGGCGGCCACTTTTTTCATTTTTGATAACGGATTTATGTTTGGGGACCTCTCGGACTCTCAGATATCGGTTTTGAAAATAATCGGTCCAAAAACTAAAGGTTTCAAAATGGCGGCCACTTTTGTCATTTTTGACAACGGATACGTGTTTGGAGACAACTCGGATTCTCAGATATCGATTTTGAAATCAATCGGTCGGAAAACTAAAGATTTCAAAATGGCGGCCATTTTTTTCATTTTCGATAGCAAATTTGTGTTTGACGACCACTCGGACCCTCACATATCGATTTTGAAAATATTCGGTCCAAAACTTAAAGATTTCAAAATGGCGGCCACTTTTTTCATTTTTAAAAACGGATTCATGTTTGGGGACCACTCGGATCCTCAGATATCGATTTTGAAAACAATTGGTCCAGAAAGTAAACAATTCAAAATGGCGGCCAGTTTTTTCATTTTCGGTAGCAGATTTGTGTTTGACGACCACTCGGACCCTCAGATATCGATTTTGAAAATAATCGGCCCATAACTTAAAGATTTCAAAATGGCGGCCACTTTAATTTGTCATTTTTGATAACGGATACGACACGTGTTTGGAGACAACTCAGATCCTCAGATATTGATTTTGAAATTAATCGGTCGAAAAACTAAAGATTTCAATATGGCGGTCTTTTTTATTTTGATAACGGATCCATGTTTGGGGACCACTTGGACCTTCAGATATCTTTTTTTTTCTTTCTAATGATAGACTATACATTGGAGTACTACTTGCCTAAATATCAAAATTTTTCATGCAGTAATTCCAACCAAAATCCTATTTCCCATGCTTGTTCGCTAAACAGCAAGTAAGTATCAAACCAACCTGCCACTAAGTTCCCAAAAAACGGATTGAAAATAATAACTTTTAACTTAATATAGGTATTATACGTGCGAAGCGAACAAGTACGACTTTTTGAAGCACTGTTTTGCGCCTATTCTGTGACTCAAACAACATGCTTAGCCAAACCAATATGAAAAAACGCAAAGCGAATATTGGCAACGTCGCGTCGCTTACACACTGCCGCCACCGAGCGAACATGCAACGTTGCTTTTTCCTTATTATTTTCATACGTCTTATCCAAATTATTTTTTTATTTATTTATCTATTATTTTTTTATTTTTTTTTTATGAACATTTTTGGTTTTATCTTAATAATTTATTTCATTGTATTATCTTTTTAACATTTTTTTGGTTTCCGAATTTTTTTGTACATTGAAAAGCGCCTGATTGAATGTGCGGGCAAATATTGCGTTCGCCCTTTTCATAGGATCAGGGCAGTACTACTCTCTAAAGCCTTATTTGTTGGCTAATTGAAGCAAACGCACCGCGGAATTTTAATTATGAGTTACTAGAGTGACCTCGTCGAGATTGGTAGCAAACAGATTGGTTTCACCCGAGCAAACCGTGTACAAAATATTTGCGAGACTCTTAGAGCAAACGAATTTTTGTACTAACTACGACATTAAGGAATATGTTTTCACCGGTGAATTCTAATTCAAGACATGTTTTATAGAATGTGCAGTTTTCAAAACTCCAAATTGTGTATTATCGCCATAAAACATGCACAAAAACAACCAATTTATGAGCTTTTGCCTATCCCTTCGCCTTAAGTGAAAAAGGCATTATTTGACTTGAAAATTTATCGAGTACTTTTCTTAATAGCTTTTTTTTTAACTGAGCAGAGGCAAAGGACATATTACAATTTTCAAGTAAAATCCTATTTCGTCCTATTACTGCAAATACCAGTTATCTGCAAAAAAGTTATTTCGAGATAATTCAATTTTAATGTTCGTGAGTTGTTTTATACCAGAAAACGCGTGTAGTAGTCATTTCAATTATGTTTTTTCTTTACTACGCGTTTTCTGGTTTAAAACAACTCACGAACATTAAAATTGAATTATCTCGAAATGACTTTTTTGCAGATAACTGGTATTTGCAGTAATAGGACGATTTGTATATTCACCACGCCGATTTCTTTATTGCGATATTTTAAGTTGAACCCAAACCCAATTGAACGAAGGTTGCTTTTGCATTAAAGAAATGGTTTATACACAATGGATGTGTAGGTCGTTGGCTTGAACCTGCGGTGCTGATATGTATCGTTAGCGTCGATAAGGTTAAAGCAAGTTTTATGAGATGTGATAAGATTTGAATCAGCGGACCTACCTAAAAATTTGATTAACAAATTAATTAATTTTAGTACCAGCAGAACGGTAAAAAACGGAATAAGGCCAGCTTTTATCGCTCGCCGGGGCACTGAGTTACCACTAAATAATTGCATGATATTTTGTCTTGTTTTTAATGCTGTATGGGAGTATTCCCTTTGCCTTTTATTTTTTAACGGACATGTGTAAATATGTTTTTTGGCGTCGATTTTACAATCGATTGATTAAATGTTTGATACATTCGGTTTAATAAAATAGTTTTAATTGTATACTTGTGGTTTTATTAGTTAATCTCTAGTTTTACTCTCGATAAAGTGTTCGTTACCAGGGGCGTAACTACAACGTCAGGGGCCCGCGGCAAATTCATCAGTTGGGGCAGTTCCTCACTATAAAGAAGTGCATCATCTTCCCTTCTGTGCTCAAGGCCAAGCCAGTTCGGGGCCCCGTAGAGCTGGGGGCCCCTGGCATTTTGCCAGCCCTGCCACCCTATAGTTACGCTACTGCGTGGTAGTCTTTAAGAATCTGAACATTTGTGCCGTTTTTCTAGGGAAAGTAGTGCGGTGATATCCCCTTGCCTTCCGCATCGCATTGCTTGAGCCTTAGAAAGAGAATGCTTCAGTGTTTGAATTGCGGTCACGGACTACTTTCAGAATTTCAAAATGTCCATGGACCCCTGTCTAAGCTTATTATAAGAAAAGAAAACGAAATCTCATATTAGAAATCACTTTTAAGTAAATATGTGAAGCGTTAACTGAGTTGCTGCGGACCCCTAAGGGGTTCTTGGACCACTGTTCCCAGTTTAAGAAACCCTGCTAATACTTAGTTTTAGACTGGAGTACAGAATTCACAGTTAGCAATAATAATAATAATAATAATAGAAAGCGTCGATAATAATCTCTGTCGGTTGCAGCCTGTTGCAGCTGGCAAAACCTTGAAACAGTCCCTACTTTTTAAGGCATAACCTTTTTTTAGAGTGCAAATATCAGATTTGAAAAAATAATAAAGAATACAACAGATTTTCAGTAACGGGTTGTATGGGTACAGCTCTTTTGCCTGCATGCAAAGTTAGACAAAATGTTTGACAGTGACAGCTGGGGTTGCCAACTATATAAGGTTTCCCGTATAAATCGGCGGTTTGTGGTTTACTGTATGAAATTTAAATACACGTCGTATAGTAATGTACAAGTACAAGATGTAAGTGAAACGGGAATTTCGCAACATTGTTTTTATTGCGTACATAATTTTTTACATTAATTAATTTTTGCCTCTTCTCATTTACCCATGTCGCTCCCATGAATGCTTTTGACTGATTGATGGCCAAGTAACGCGCTCGAAACGAAATCCAAATCATTATCACCCTTCCGATTTTGTCTCGTGGCCAGATCATAATTCATAATAAAAACTTAAATTTTAAATTTAACATTTGATGTTTTTGGCTTAAATACATCTCTTTTTGTGTTTGTTTGCTTGTTTTAATTTAAATACTCATTAAATGGACGAGTTTAATAATGATTAATGAACGTAAAATATAGGATTGTTCGTTGTTTATTTATGTCCAGGAAAAAATAATCTTAAGTTGGCAACTCTGATGGGATGGCAAAGGCGCAAAAATTATCTATGTTTATAATTTTAGTTCAATAAACCAAAGTTTGTTGAATTACGTAAAAGGAATCTTTATTATTTATTTAACAAGCCGCTTCTGGCTTTTTCCTGTTGATAGGTAAGTCTAAGGTCCTCATTATTATGCATCTATCCCCTCATAAATACTTTGTTTATATTATGGTTTACTTTTAATTTTTAGCCTTTGCTCGAACCTGGAAGGCAAAAATTAAAAAAAAATACTGAAATTAATTTTATTGTGCCCCTTTATAATGTATACCGTCATGTGGTTATTGTTTGTGTGTTTACGTCGAGTGTTTGTTAGCGGTAGGAATCTTGACTTGCGGGTCTGTCCTACCAACTCAGATCAATGCTCAGTGTGCTCGGAGAACAGAACTCAGTCTCTTAACTCAGTGCGTGGATTGGGGACGCTGTAAGGGTGGTTGGAGGCAACTGCTTAGAAACCTATATGATGTCCTATAACTTAGAACACCATTAAAGCATTAAAACCTCATTTACAAACACTAAAGACCATTCTAACAGCAAATAGAATGTACACTTTCATTTTATTAAGCTCTTTTGATAAGTTTCAAGTTCATTCGAAATATTATAAACGGGATGTGAACCGCCACTATATACCGAGACTGGTGAGGGAAGCGGTTGAAATCCATAAACATAAAAATTTTAATCGTGAGGATGGGTTTAAATTGTCGAATATCTGGAATCCGGTGATTTCCTTATATAATTCTCGTCCAAAATCAATTTCGGGTGGGCGAAGTGACACTGTGAGTGTTGTGTGTTTGAATCGAGTTTCGAGTGAGAACGGTTCCAGTGGTAACGAGAGTGCACGCAGTCGACGCGCAAGAATGAGGGTAGACAGAGCTCGGTCTACCCAACAATAACATCCACCCGCAATTTCTTCAGTCTACCCGTGATCATGATACATGCAACTGTATCGAAATATCGGGAGCTCAATAAAGGTAATCGCGGTTCACATCCCGTTTATAATATTTCGAATGAACTTAACCGTGAATCATTAAAAACTCTTAGGTTTCAAGTTAGTGTTAAATTTGTCATAAATATATCATTCTCAGTGCATTGAATATTAATACCTTATTTCCATCGCAGTGTAAAATAATCCTTTTTACCTTTTTTTTTTAGTATGGGTTTGTTTAGTAAACTGATAAATAAATAAATAATGTTTTAAGTTGCGATCTGACGCGGTTGGCCTAGTTGGTAGTGACCCTGCCTGCGAAGCAAGCGTCCCGGGTTCGAATCCTGGTAAGGGCATATATTTGTGTGATGAGCACTAATATTTGTTCCTGAGTCATGGATGTTTTCTATCTATATAAGTATGTATTTCTCTATATAAGTATTGTATATCGTTGTCTAGTACCCATAACACAAGCCTTACTAGCGCTTACTTTGGGACTAGGTCAATTTGTGTGAATTGTTCACTAATATTTATTTATTTATTTATTTATTATTTATCTGAATTATTTTTTATAGACAATGAATAAGTACTTACCTATAAGTTGATAAAGATTATGATATGACTTGAAACTTATTAGGCACTATTTTTGTAAAGACGATGTGACTTAAAACCTTACAATATTGAGTTTATTATATTTGGGCTCGTCCAGAAATCATGTGACTATATTTGGCCCACTTTTAACCCCCCTCTCCTCTTCTTGGTGATATTTGGTGATTATAACGCTACCTCCTCCCCCCCCATTCAAGACCACGTGTATTTTCTAACTTAGTATGAAAAAACAGCAATCACTTCACTACATAGTATAAAACAAAGTCGCTTCCTCTGTCCCTATGTCCCTGTGTATGCTTAAATCTTTAAAACTACGCAACGGATTGTGATGCGGTTTTTTTTAATAGATAGAGTGAATCAAGAGGAAGGTTTATATGTATAATATATGCATAATATACCGTGCGAAGCCGGGGCGGGTCGCTAGTAAAAAATAAAATCATTTTATTTCAGACTGAGATCCATATAAAAATGTTAGTTACGAGGGTTACGAGGTTTTATTTGTAATGTAACAATAACTTGATTTTGTCGAGCCGCGTATTTACTGAGCGAGCACGTGACGTGTTTGTGTTCCTGAATACTCCCACATCGTGATCATTCGTGATATTTTGCTGACACCCCCCCCCCCCCCCCCCCCCCCCCCTAAAACGATCACATGATTTCTGGATGAGCCCTTATGTATATGACGGTTCTGTTTCCTATCGCTATAAAAGCTATTATTAGTAAACCAATTTAAATCTCAGATTATAATGTTTCTTGTTACAGCCGCCACTAAACGACTCGGTTCGGTTCACTTAAGAATCTCAGAAACCTGTGTCAGTGTCACAAATTAAACAAAAATGGAGGAAGCTCTCGGAATTCGGTTAAAGCTGATTGTAGATAATGTGAAGCTATATGTAGAAGATGGTCAGAAAATACTGTCGAAAATCAATACGACAAATGATATTTCTGGAACTGACATAATTGATGCAAATATGATCTCTGCAAAACTGAAATTAGCTATAGAACGGTTTGTCACAGACATACACAACTATTGCAGATTGGTTCAAAGTCCCTCAGCGGACACAGTGTCCACTTATACTGGTATTCAGATTCGTGCGGAAGAGTTAGTAGTTGAGTTGAATCAAGCGATTAACGTGAAGAGTCAAGATAGAATACCAAAGATGGAACTGGCCAAGTTTAACGGCAATGTGCTTGAGTGGCATGAATTCTGGGACAAATTTGCAGCGAATGTTGACAATAGAAACATTAGTGAGGTAGACAAACTATTGCACTTACAGTCTGTTCTTGAAGGGGAAGCCAAGCGAGCACTAAAGGGTTTAGATACGACAGACAAAAATTATCAAATTGCGGTGTCTATACTTAAAGAACGTTATGGTAAACGGAGTGCTTCAATCGATGCACATTTTACTGCACTGCGCAACATGAAGGCGGCCGATGAAACTGTTGTAGACTCTAGAAGAGTATTCGATGAGATTCAGCGTCATCTACGCGTGCTAGAGTCTTTGGGTGAGGACTTAAATAATGGCTATTTACGCTTTATTATTAAGCAAAAATTTTCCGAAGACCTTAGGTTTAAACTTCACCTCAAACTGGGATCAAATTCTTATTCGGTTGATGACATCAGATCGCAAATGGAGTGTATAATATCTGCGCTAGAGGCGTCTGATAGAGTAATCCAGGAGTTCTCTTGTTCAGAGCAACAAGGTACATCCAATGGCAGCAACGGCAAATGTAGCTTAGAGGCTAACGGAAGGGATGTAAAAGCGAGTTATGGAAGAAAGCAAGATAGACATCAAAGCGAAATTGAGTTTAATAATATTCCGCGTAAACGACACCTAAGTAAGGTAAAGGAAGAAGTAGACGTGAAGAAGAGAGGAGTTACATGTATATTCTGTGGAAACGGACATTTTAATGATGAATGCAATGAAGTAAAAAGCGTATTAGACAGGAAACGGAAGTTAGAAGGTCGATGCTACAACTGCCTTGCTAAAGGACATCGGTCGTCGGAGTGTAGATTGTCTAAAAAATGTTACCACTGTGGCGAGTTTGGTAATCACAATAGAGCACTATGCCCGTCAAAGGATGCAGCATGCAGCTAAGTCTGACATCTTACTAGAGACTCGAGTGGAAATTACCTTATCTTCTTCGCAGATAACCAAGTTAGCTCACCAGCAGCCAAGAAGGAAGAAATTTTCTTCCCAGATAACTGGTTTTTTTAAGCGGAAAGATTTTTTCCTGCACGATAACCAAGTTACATAACCGGCGCTGGTAAAAGTTATGTAGGAGTAGTAATTTGGATTAATTTGGATTAATTTAGTTTTAGGTGCGGCGGGGGTGGCCCTTGGACCACCCCTAAGCCGCGAACATGTTTGTTTTAATTTAGAAATAGTCTTTATTTTTACCTTAGAATGTCCTGGTTATGTAAAATAGTTATCTACGAGGAACAAATCTTTTCCGTTAAGAACCAGTTATCTGTGAAGAAAATTTCTTCCTTCTTGGCTGCTGGTTAGCAACTTGGTTATCTGCGAGGAACAAAGGGAAATCACAAGGGGTCTCATCTCACGGTCTCACAAACCGCTGTCGTGACAGTAGCTAAATACAATACGTTCGACGACCAAGCTTTTGTCCAAGCCAAGTTGTACTCGATTGTGAAAGTCAGCGCTCTTACATAAAAAAGAAAGTACCTAGCGAGTTTATGAGGTGGTAGTTACTGTACCAAGCATGCCTCAGATTGGTCAACTTGTTCAGATCAAAGGAGGCAGCACCAGCAACCGAACACTGGAAAGTTGGTAGAATATCCTCGATTTCGAAGAGTAAAGACGGATATTCGAGTGGCTAGAGTGAGTATAGCTCCTAACGAAACACTGACAAGATCAATCTCTCATTTATACTCACTTGAGATACCAGACTGAGACGGTCAACAAGTACATCCTGATGACAATATTACTGATCCCGAGATAAATGACACACAGGCTTACTACTCAGGAACCAAACCACATCTTTGATCCTGCTCAACCGCTCAATCAAAATCAGCTCAGGGCTCAGTGTTCCAAGAAATCAACTCGGTCTTCAATAAGTGAGCTTGAAGCGGCCGATATACCATCTCAGCCAGCACGCGATTCACTAAGATCTATCAGTGCAACGAGCAAGAGAGAGAGTACGAGAATGGACTACTAATCTTCTTAATTATTTGTGCCACTAAAATTAACATTTAAATTTATTGTTAGGCCTGCAGGCTTATTGTCTAACTCGCTCGCAATCGCCATCGTGTTCATTTTGACAGCTCATGTATGGGCTGACAATAATTGTCAATTATTGGCATCGGAATCAGCTAGCTCTCACATTCACACAAGTACTGTCAAAATGAACACGATGGCGATTGCGAGCGAGTTACGTAATAAGCTAGCTGATTGTGATATATGTATGCCATTAAGGCGACTAGCGCCTTCAAAATTTGTCTTTTTCTTTTTCTTTACGTGTGAGGAGTATAGAAAATCAATACACTTTTGCAAATTTTCGGTGTTTTTGTTGTTATTCGTGTGAGAAAGTCTATTGATTTATAAATACTATGTTGTGTTTAAATTACATCGGATTCTTTATTTTTTTACATTTAAATATTTTCATAAGTCGTTACCGTTTCGGAGCAGTAGGGAATGCAAGCCAAAAAAACACCATTCGGTTGAACTTTAATTAAATATCGAAGTTTTGTTGATACCGGAACGATCTATGTTACAAATGTTGTATAAGAGTTGATAATTCATGGTATTTTTTATATAAATGTTGGCCTCAGCCATTGACGAGAAGTAGGCTTTAGAAAGTATGTGAAGAAGCCTTAATAAAGATAATTTGATTTCTTAATCCCTTAGTTTTCTTTGGGGCGGGAGTGTCGGGAATGCTCGCAAAGTAGCTAAATAATAAAAGAGAATCATTATAGGTGTCTCTAGTTGTCATGATCATGAAATAGCTTCAACGGCTGGCGCCTTTCTGTAAGAGGGAGAAGGTAGACTGGGGAGAGACGCTGTGTAGATGAGAGGTGCTTTGTGTTGCGTGCGGAGAAATATTATGGTGAGTGCTTTCTACTTTAATTGTGTTCCTTATTGTGCCCCTTACTATATCGTCATGATGTAATTGTTTGAGTGTTTACGTCTCTTTGTTCCCCGCAGATAACCAAATTAGCTAACCAGCAGCCAAGAAGAAATTTTCCTCCCAGATAATTGGTTTTTTAACGGGAAAAATTGGTTCCCCGTACATAACTATATTACATAACCAGAACATTCTAAGGTAAAATAAAAACTATTTCTAAATTAAAACAAACATGTTCGTGGTTTAGGGGTGGCCCCGGGGCCACTCAGGCCACACTTAAACCTAAATTAATCCAAATTAGTCATCCTACATTGGTTTTACTAGTGCCGGTTATGCAACTTGGTTATCGTGCAGGAAAAAATCTTTCCCGTTAAAAAAACAGTTATCTGGAAATAAAATTTCTTCCTTCTTGGCTGCTACTTAGCTAACTTGGTTATCTGCTAGTTATCTGCGAGGATGATAAGTTTACGTCGAGTATTTGTTAGCGGCAGGAATCTTGAGCTACGGGTCTGTCCTACCAACTCAGATCAATGCTCAGTGTGCTCAGAGAACAGAACTCAGTCTCAGAACTCAGTGCGTGGATTGGGATCGCTGTAAGGGGTGGTTGGAGGCGACTGCTCAGAATCCTATAAGATGTCTTACAACAGCTCAGAACGCCGGACCTAGTAATACTATAGGGATCTCGTCATCTGGTAAGAAACTTTTCATAAATGCATCATTTGACAACTGTTTAATATCTGATAAACCGTAAACTTTTAAAAATCGAAAACTCGAAAACCTTTAGGCGTGGTTCACATTAGGTTAGGTTAGGTTTGTTTCATACGGGGTGCGAAGTCGGAAACCTCCTCGAGAGCTCTAGTGTTACAGTTCCCTTCTAACAGAGGCTCTTGGCCTCACGGTGGGGGAAGGGTAACGCTTAGGCCGGTGCACCCTGGGCAACAACGGTTAATTAATTTATTTAGTAAGTTAGTTAACTGTTGGCTAATATCCGACTGGGGGGGAGGGGTCAACACGCAACCCGGCCCATGGGGTCGGAACGTGGGCCGCTTGTCTTTTTCAAGACAGGGGGCCGTGAGGAGTAAACCTCTATAAAAAATCCAGAGGGTCGCACCCGCAGGTGCTTTTGGTGACGGACGCGATCATGCCTTCGGTACCACTCTGCTTTCAGAGTGGTACATGAGGGTGTGAGAGCTGACGTGAGGGTCGGCGGGCATAAGCCTGCCGTCGGAGCGGTGCGCCCCGTAAGGGACGCGATCGCGGAGCGGCGTGGCTCCGGCCACTGTCGGTCAACACGTAACCCCGGCCCGCAGGCGCCGGGAACGTGGGCTGCTGTCTTTTTCAAGACGGGGGCCACGAGGAGATAACCTCTATAAAAATCCAAGCGGCACCAGCGGGGGAGGGCGGGAATTCCCAAACCTGCATTGCACAGGTGCCGCGGAGAGGGAACCCCATCCCGGGGTGGTCGTGGGGCGTTTGCGGTGACACCTTGTTCTCCCGCAGCGCCTCACATTCGACCGAGGAGGGAATCCGTGTGGTTTTTAGTGGGTATGCCTGCCGTCGCGGGAGAGCCCCACATACCCCCGGTAACTCCGTACTGGGCGGATGCATAAGGCGCATTTTCCACACCATAAAAAAAAAAAAAAAAAAAGGTTTGTTTCATACCCAGTGGGCGTCGCGGTGACACCTAAGTGCTCCCGTAACGCTCACAGTCCATGGCCAGGAGGAAACGTGTCCCTACTCTTGCACTAGGGAAGGCAGCGGTAAGCTGAAGAGCCCGTCATACCCCCGTTGCTGCCCTGAGTGCGGGAATGCATGAGGCGCATTTTCCACACGTTAAAAAAAAAGGTTTGTTTTATAAGTTTTCCAAAAAGTCAATATTTTAGTAGAAAATAAAAGTTTGTCAAATGATGAGTTTGTGAAAAGTTGTTTAGCAAATGATGGTAAACCGTTTTAACTTATTACGGTTGCTTTTTGACTAAAATATCAAAGCATTCATTTAATTTTTAGAGTTCCGTACCTCAAAAGGAAAAAACGGAACCCTTATAGGATCACTTTGTTGTCCGTCCTCTTTTTCTCAGGAACGCGTGGAGGTATCAAGCTGAAATTTATATCAAATACTCAGGTCTACTGCCCCTTGGAGCTGTGAAAAAATGAAACTTCTAAGCCAACGCAATCAAAAAATATAGCCGTTTATGCCGCAAATTTTCGAAACTCGCAAGGGAATCAAAACCTACAGGGTACTTCCCGTGAACGCAGAATCTTGAAATTTGGTATGAAGGTAGGTCATATAGCACAGATTAAGGAATAATTGCGAAAACCGTAAATATGTATGTATGTCTGCATATATCAGTGACCAATATAAAGTGACCCCACACTGCGTACATTTTACTTTGGAGCAGGGCTCTGCTTACACTGGGTAATAGATATTTATAGATAATGGTACGGAACCCTCGGTGCGCGAGTCCGACTCACACTTGGCCGGTTTTTTTGGCAAAATTTAGCTAAAGCAATATGATATTGAATTTAAACTAAATTACTATATCTTATTTTTCTCAGTAATCATTGAAGGTGTTGTTAAAGTGGAAGAAATAATGATAAAACCTGAAGTAATAGCTTTCTCAGATGAGGAGGAAAAGCCAGATGAAAAGCCATTGTAGTGAGTTGTGTTTATAATCATACTAGCTGTTGCCAGCGACTTCGTCTGCAAAGAATTCGTTATCGCTATCCCGCAGGAACTACGCAATTTTCCGGGATAAAAAGTAGCCTATGTGCTATTCCAGACTTTTCTCTATCTATGTGCCGAATTTCATCCAGATCCGTTGGGCCAGAGGCGTGGCGTTGTACATACATATTGAAAAATAGTGATTCTGATTTTAGAGTTTCTATGTATATGTCATAAAAAATGAACTATGAAGAAAATAAATTATTATAACAATTTTATTTATGTTATTTGAATTTATACCTTATAAGTTTTTTTCGACGTTTTCAACTGTTTATTTAGGCGTTAATAATCAAAGCAGAAAATATGTTCCATGTATTTTATTTATATTGCTTGTATTGTAGATACCCTCTTAAATAAAGCATTTTTTTTTGTAAAATCCCACAGCAGATGAGCGCGTGATGACCTCAACAGAATAAAAAGTACCTACCTACCAACTTGTTATCTATTTTATTTGGAAAGTCATTGGCCTAAAAAATAAACAACGAAAGACAAAAACATTGTTTTTAAATAAGTTGGCAAACGAGCAAGTGGATCACCTGATGGTAAGTGAGCAACGCCACTCATGGACACCCTTAACGCCAAAGGATCGAAGATGCGTTGGCAGCGTAGAAGGCTAAGGTCTTATTCATCATGCGCCAGTAATTTCAGCGTTTGACTTATACTATGCCAGAACACAGCAGTGAAAGCACTGCTGCGTGGTAGCTGTCCAGATAGACCCTCCAAAGATCCTACCATCTGATATAATTTAGTAGGACACGATATAAGTTCTATTGTGCGCTATACTTTCGTTCTTTATCACACTACATTACGTTAAAAATTCAGTTCTTTTTGTGTCGTTCCGCTCTAACAGTCATTAATACGTGAGTAAGAGGGATGGCATGAAAAATTTCAAAATAAAACGTCCCATACAGCTTTGCCTGCTTATTTTCTGCATAAAAAGCCGAAGCACAGAATATAGTTATTTGTAGCAGTTGTTTATTGAACACCACAATAACAACCAAAACAGAAAAAGGTATACAGTAGTAATAAGGCAATTTACTTAGATTAATGACGTAAATTTATAAGTCTCGGTTTTGGTCCATTGTAGACGTGGCTGAATGGGTATAGCTCCTTTACCTACAAAAAAATGTTCTGACATACATTGATTGACTTGACAGTGACATTAGTGACACTGACAGTAAAAATTAGAGAAATCAACAGAATGTTTTGGATTTTTATTAATTAATTCGTGCTTTTATCTATTTACCGAATTATACACAGAATTCTAGTTTATTATTTACACATAGCTTTTCTCTTTTTCGCTTTTTACTGTTATAGGTAAGTCGAAGGTTCGCAATATAATTGTTAATAGGTACGCTTTGGGTTGAATTGTAATGTAACCTAATAATATTCGTAATTAAAGGTATATTTGTTATCCCACCGAAAACTGGCAGTTTATTGAACAAGCCGTCCACCTACTTGCCGGGTGTCCATCCTGGACTTTGGCAGAATCGTCAAAAAGTTGATGAAGCCACTTTTTTCAAAATTTGAATTGAAGGGGTGCGAGTCGGGGTACCAGTCTGTCTGGCTTCCCTTTCTCTGACGCATACGGCAGCGGTAGGGAGCTCTTCCTCTCTCACTCCAACCCACAGCGCTAGCTATATTTCGGACAGACACTTTCCCCTCTCTCTACTCAGTGTTTAGTGTGCGATAAACATATACTGTTAGTAACTTAGATTAGTTTAAGTTATCACTTCTGTCGGGCGCCCCGAGACGCTCAAATTTTATTTTTTAAGCATCCTCCTGGATCTCGTCAAAATTTTCTCACAGTATCTGGACCCCATCTAAAACAACTTCTCTTCTTCTCTCTTCTTCTTCAGCGTGTAGACGCCCACCGTTGGGCATACGCCTCTCCAATCTGTCTCCATCCCGAACGGTTGCTCGTTTCCCTCTTCCAGACTGGTCCTGCTGTCTCCCTTATGTCATCGGACCATCGGGCAGGTGGTCTGCCTACACTTCTTCTGCCTAGCCGGGGTCTCCAGTCCAGAACGCGCTTGCTCCACCGTTCGTCGTGTGTCGGCACACATGGCCGGCCCACGCCCATTTTAGCTTGGCGACCCTGTGCCCCACTAAAACAACTGGCTGACCTGATATAAGCTATCAAAATTGTCCGTAGCTAATCATGGAAGGGGGTTGTGCCGTGGAAGAAATTGTGGTAAAACCGGAAGTCATAATCTTCTCAGATGAAGAAATGGAACAGGAAGCAAAGCCAGTGAAGTGAGTATTGTCATTGTCAGCGTTACTTGAAATTTTTGAGTGTATCGTTGAATAAACTGAATCTCGTATGTCTGTGGTACCTTTTCTCATACAAGTACTCAACAACATACTGTTACTAAACTTGAGTACCAATTAAGTTGCTTCTCCTCCCGCGCAGGTGGTAAAAGCCCATCGAGGGAATGGACGAAAATCATAAGAATCATGTCATAGGCGATGTGGCTAGCAACCCATCACTATATATATTCCATTTTCCAACTATTAGCCCACAGTGTCTTGCTAAACGTGTCCTGTAGGGCTTGTTATCTTAGGCTCTATCTACCCCGTAAGGGATAAAGACGTGGTTTGTGTATGTCTTGCAGGTGTCCCTGGGCGATGGTGATCACTTTCCATCAGGTGAACCGTCTGCTCGTTTGCCCCCTCTTATGTAAAAAAAAGATGTATGTATGTATTCCCTATTTATCCAGGAAACGTAGGCAACGGGTGTACAAGACGACGCCGAGGCCCTGCGGCGACTGCGGCAAGGTGTTCGCGACGGGATACCAGCTAAACAAGCATGCGCGCACGCACTCTGGCTCCAGGCCTTACATGTGCGCAGCGTGCGGCAAGGCGTACACGCAGCCCGGCCATCTGGCCATACACGCGCTGTCGCACCAAGGTGGGTGAGGATGGGGATGAGGATGAGTATGAGTATTAGTATGAGTATTAGTATGAGTATTAGTATGAGTATGAGTATCAGTTTCAGCATGAGTGTGTGTATCAGTAGGAGTATCAATTTGAGCATTAAATAAATAATAATAAATAAATAAATATCATGGGACAAATTACACCAATTGACCCAGTCCCAAACTAAGCAGAGCTTGTGCTATGGGTACCAGGCAACGGTTAAACATACTTATATAATGTAGATAAATACATACTTAAATACATACAACATTCATGACTCGGGCACAAACATTTGTATTCATCATACAAATGTCTGCCCCTACCGTGATTCGAACCTTGAACCTCTAGCTTCATAGTCAGGGTCACTAACCACTAGGCTATTCGGTCGTCAATTGAAACAAGTATGTATCAATTTGAGTATCAGTATGAAACTGAGGATATTTGTATGAGTTTCAAAATGAGTATGTGAATGAGTACAAGTATGGGTATGAGTAAATTACAGTATAAGTATGAGTATCAGTGTGATTCATTATGAGTATTAACACCAATATTTGTCTCAATATGTGTATGAGTGTCGGTATTAGTGTCAGTATCAGTTTGAGTGTCGGCATGAGTATGACCCTTGCTGAGCTGCCCGTCTGGCGGCTCGTTTTCTCTCCGGTAAGCTGTAAAAGCCATAAAAAAACATAAGTATGAGTATCAGTATGAGTATGAAATTAAAAATTACATCACCATTTCCAGGCATCAAAAACTTCCAATGTACGGAGCTAGACTGCAGTGCGGCGTTCTACAGGAAGACGGACCTGGACCGGCACGCCAAGATACACACGGGGGACAGGCCGCACGAGTGCGGGATATGTTCGAAGACATTCGTGCAGAAGATCAACTATGTTATGCACATGAAGACGCATTCCGGCGAGAAACCGCATGAATGCCAGGTTAGTAGCAGGGATGTTATGGATATACAATTTCGGATCCGGATATGGATATTGGTAAAATATAATATCGGTTTCGGTTACGGATATGGATATCCATCACAACCTCGCTCTGTGACGTCATTAGGTAGCGGGAGAGGTGTCGCATTCCAGCACAGTGCACAGTTAAGGGTGCGACCAAACCGCCGCGTATACGCAGTGACGTGTCGTAGGCGTCACGTTTTCTGACCGTTTCTTCATACATTTTGTTGCGATTCCGTAACGTCACCGTTTTTTAAGCGGCGGTGTGGTCGCACCTTAATTTGTACGAGTTGTAGTATTTAGTTAGACTCCGCCCTATCCGAAACTATCCAAAACTTTTATTTCGGATTCGGTTACGGTTACGGATATTTTTTTATTTCGGATATCCGATAGTTTCGGTTACGGATATGGATATCCATAACAACACTGGTTAGTAGACTAATGGCATTGACTTACAATAAACAACTAGACTCCCAATCGCAAACAAAAGTGCCTCAAGAAACGTCCGAGCGGCGTTGTCTATGTATTGTGTGTGTCAACGCATCAACTTACACAGATAACATTAACATATTCGTTCAAATTAACACCTTATTTCGTGGCAGTAATGTTTAATGTCAATTGCATACGATCGTGAGAAGTAATGACACGACGCCACGCGCTGGAAACCTGTATGTCTCTTCTTCTCAAGCGTTTGAGATTACGGTGCGAAAGAGACGTACATTGTTACCGAAGCGCGGTCGAAATCGAAACATGACTGAACCAAAACTCTGCACAATAGACGCGTCGTGCAGACTTTTGCTTCCGACAGTTTTTGAGCGTGATTGGGAGTCTAGTTGTTTATTGTACGTCAGTGACTAATGGCCGATTTTTCAATCCTAAGATAAGCACTTAACTGACAGATACCCATAGAGTTGTACGTCGAATAGGTCCTAGGTACCTGAAGATTGAAAAATCGACCCTCAGGCATGATGCGATCTCTGTCTGTTTCGTAGTAATAAAAAGAGACGGCAACAGTGATATCTGACACTTAAGATAATTGGAAGTTAACAGAGGGTGGTAAAACAGGCCCTGAGTCTATGACGCCATCTCTGTCTGTTTCGTAGTAATAAATAGAGGTCAGATGGCAGTCGCTTCTGTAAAACTAGTGCCTACGCCAAATCTTGGGATTAGGTTGTCAAAGCGGACCCCGGGCTCACTGAGCCGTGGCGAATGCCGGAAACGCTAGGAAGATGATGATGATTAAATGTGATGATTACAGTTTTAAAGGTGAATATTAATTTCAGGTTTGCCTCAAAAGATTCCTCACAAGGAGCAAGCTGACGTTACATTCGAAAAGGCACGAAAAGGACA
The DNA here is from genome assembly GCA_963854515.1 of Pandemis heparana. NCBI lineage: Eukaryota > Metazoa > Arthropoda > Insecta > Lepidoptera > Tortricidae > Pandemis > Pandemis heparana. The sequence continues at coordinate 9,589,284 of OY978032.1, forward strand.
AGAAATTAAAAAAAGGTTGCTGAGAATTAGAAACTTGAGTTAATTTTAATAAATAAGTAGTAAGTTTATAAAATACTAGCTGTTGCCAGCGACTTCGTCTGCAAAGAATTCGTTTATCGCTATCCCGCGGGAACTAAGCAATTTTTCGGGATAAAAAGTAGCCTATGTGCTATTCCAGACTTTTCTCTATCTATGTGCCAAATTTCATCCAGATCCGTTGGGCCGTTCTGGCGTGATTGAGTAACAAACAAACAAACATCCATCCATCCGTCCATCCATCCATCCATACTTTCGCATTTATGATATTAGTTAGATTAGATATCACGTCTTTACCCGGTATGGTGTAGACAGAGCCTTTTTTGTGGCGAAGAGGCAATCTTTAATGCACCTTAGCATGATTGTGGGCGTATAGGAATGAGGAATTAAAATAGTGATGGGTTGCTAGCATCGCCTGTAACATTTTTCGCCCATTCCCTCGATGGGCTTTTACCATCTGCGCGGGAAGAGATGCAACTGCTACATTCTAAGCTTCTCTTGGCTCCCAGACCAGGGATGTTAGACGACCACTCAGAAATCCTTGCGCCGAGCTGGCTGAAAGCTGGTATTGAGGACGAAAAACTAGTACCCCTATGCTCCGCTGCGGCGCTGCTATAAACTGTGTTGGAAATTGCATCCTAGTGAAAAAAATTAATATTTTGATTTCGTGTACCGTTAATAGAGGGCAGTAATTATCGGACGCACCGAAGAAATATCACTTTAAACCTTTCTTTTTGATATTATATCGCATTTCGGATGTAAAATGTAAAATATATTGAGAAAAATAAATAAATAATTCATAACGAAGATTTTTATCGGAAACGAGGGTTCGCTCACTTAACAATTGACAACATTTCATATTTCTGAGCCTACAATTTTAATGGTCCTCTGTATTCTGTTTGAAAAGATGAACATGCAGACAGTTTAATTTTTTCGCTAGGGTTTGTATTTAATTTATAATTAATTTATTAATTTTTGCTTATTCTAAAAGGGCGTAACTCCGATACTATCACAGAATAGACACTTATCCTTTTGTCTTTTGTGTATAGAAAAAATCTGACGTCAATTTCAAATTGTCAATGTCAGGCCTTATTCTCCGATATTCGATTTTTGAGGTTCGCTTCGTGCTGTTCCACTCATACTAATACAGTCATTAACTTGAGAGTGAGAGAGAAGGTATGCAACGAACTTCAAAAATAGAATTTCAGAGTTGCCCCCCTTGTACTTTGAAGTTGTCATATACAAAATTATGGTCGCTTATTTTTTCTCGTGAAAAAGGCAAAGGTGTTTCACCTATCCTGTGGTAGTTTTGGTAAAATTAGGACATATTTTTAATTAATTTTTATTTTTTATAATAAGCGATATTAAAATTATATAAACATATTACAGTGATCAAGAGGCAAAATGCTTTCGAACCATATATACATTTTCAGGTGTTATAAAAATGAAATGTTGTCAATTTGTTGGTTTTCTGTATTATCTGTGTATTTTTGTCGGTCAACGGCCAATCTTGGTATTTTTGCATACAAGGACCGAGTAGTCTTGGTACATGGTACGTGACACTAAAAACTGGTATGTTTACCAGCAAGTTGGTACGTCTGACATCCCTGTCCCAGACCAGTATAGAAACATAGAATACTAGTATAGATGTAGTGCGAAATGATTTTCCATGACATTTCGTTGAATCCCATGCGGTTTTCAACTTTAGTGACATTTGAATAAGGTTCTTATTTATAAAACAATTTAATCTGACAGCTGCATTGTATACACGACTTTAATAACATGACACTAAAGTTGAAAACCGGATAAAATCTAACGAAATGTCATGGAAAATAATTTTACACTACACCTGTATGAAAATGTGCGATATCTCCAATTGAACCACGCCAGGTTAATCGTACTTAATATTATAAATGCGAAAGTTTGTGAGTGACGATGTGAGGATGTGACGATGTGAGTGAGTGTGTATGTTTGTTCCTTCTTCACGCTAAAACTACTGGACGGATTTGGATAAAATTCGGAACGAAGATAGCTGGTACCCTAGATTGAAACATAGGCTACTTTTTATCCCGGATAATTGTATAGTTCCCGCGGGATAGCCATAAACTACCAATTGTTAATTCTACGCGGACGAAGTCGCGGGCAGAAGCTAGTGTTATGATAATGTTGTTTCAAGACAATGATTCTAACATACTATAATTTTATTGTAAAATTAGTAATGATTTTGCGTATTAATTAATTTCATAAATCAAGTAATTTTATTGTATTTTAAGGATAAGTTAATCTATTATGTATTAAATAATTTTTAATTTTTTTTGCACCCGAATTTTTTCAGTTTCAGTGAAAAAATTTGGACAAACATGAATTCTGGCAAATGATAGTTCTGCTGTTTAGTATAAAGTAAATCTTGTTACTAAGAGGCTAGATATATCGCAAATAATATAATATAGTCTGTTCTTTTCTATCGGATACTAAATTGACAAGTGCAAATGTTAAGTTGTCGAATAATGATACCAGCTTTTATTGTTTAGTGGTGTACTCGAAACCATCGACAATGTTTGTGGCCTGGATAGAAGTGGTTTGGCCATGTTATATTTTAAGAAGATTTTTATTTATCAATCAAACAAATTAAAAGTTTATTACACTAAGTTATATGCTGACTATAAATCATTTTTAAATTAGAGTAGGTACCAAAAAAATTAAACATACCCAATTTCTCTTTTCTTTCTCTCCCCTAGTTCATTTATTCATTTAGTTTATTTCAAAATCTGCACAAAATTTAATTTATCGTTAACTTTCGATATTGGCACATCACTATTTTTGGATTGCAAAAACAGGCAACACAGGTAATGTCATTTTGGTCTTCTTCTTCAGCGTGTAGACGCCCACCGTTGGGCATACGGCTCTCCAATCCGTCTCCATCCCGAACGGTAGCCCGCTTCCCTCTTCCAGACTGGTCTAGCTGTCTCCCTTATGTCATCGGACCATCGGGCAGGTGGTCTGCCTACACTTCTTCTGCCTAGCCGGGGTCTCCAGTCCAGAACGCGCTTGCTCCACCGCGCGCGTCATTTTGGTATCCGATATAAAATAATAGTCTTCTGTTTATCTAATCTAACTAATATTATAAATGTGAAAGTATGGATGGATGGATAGATAGATGGATGTTTGTTTGTTACTCAATCACGCCAGAACGGCCCAACGGATCTGGATGAAATTCGGCACATAGATAGAGAAAAGTCTGGAATAGCACATAGGCTACTTTTTATCCCCGAAAATTGCGTAGTTCCCGCGGGATAGCGATAAACGAATTCTTTGCAGACGAAGTCGCTGGCAACAGCTAGTTTAATTATTCATTATGAAATTGCAACATAACTGTACCTATATGAGTGTAATATTTATTAGAATTGGTTCAACAGTTCCAGAGATACCTATTGGGAACGTGCCAAGTGTATGTTGGGGTATAGGAAACGATCACAGCGCATGCCGCGGCAGAAATTTGCAACTATAGGGGAAACTTGTCAGTGTTGCTTTGGAAATGGATCATTATTAAACTTGTTTTATAGGGTGTTAAGGTCACCGATGTTTGGCGAGTTATGTTGGCTCCATTGACTTACAATAAACAACTAGACTCCCAATCGCAAACAAAAGTGCCTCAAGAAACGTCCGAGCGGCGTTGTCTATGTATTGTGTGTGTCAACACATCAACTTACACAGATAACATTAACATATTCGTTCAAATTAACACGTTATTTCGTGGCAGTAATGTTTAATGTCAACTGCATACAATCGTGAGAAGTAATAACACGACGCCACGCGCTGGAAACCTGTCTGTCTCTTGTTCTCAAGCCTTTGGGATTACGGTGCGAAAGAGACATGTACAGTCAAGGGCATAAATATATATACATTCCCAAGGCAGCAAATACAACTGTACAGTTGATTAGCCAGAAATATCTGTACAGTAATCCGGTCAATTATTATGTAATCATTTAATTAGTCAAAAAGATCTAGACATTTACATGGCCATAAATAAATGTACAATGTCAGTCAAATATATGTAGGCAAATTAGGAGGCCATAAATATCTATACACGCAACTCTCATTTATATAAGAACAAAACCCAACAATATCTATACAGTCAAGGGCAATAATATCTACACATATCTAACAGTCAAATATATCTATACAACAAACTAACAAGTTTTCTAATTTTGAATTATGACAATCACCGAAAAGAGTACCGTTCTGTCATGATCGCTTTGTCCTTTTCGTTTTGATCGTGACGTCATTGACGTGTCATTTGTTTTACCTTTCAGCCTATTATTTTAGATTCTGTTCCACAGCTATATATCTACCATACAAGATTTTCACGTGGCTTTTCTCGTAAATATTACGTTACCGTTTGTCCGATGCTGAATTTTGTTTGTAACATATTAAGAGCTACTAGAGGTAGTTTATAATAATAACGTTCTTTCGATTTCGCTAATTTATCTAATTGCGTAAAATCACACACGTGGTTAAAAATAACACTTAGATTTTTATTGAATAACTAGCTTCTGCCCGCGACATCGTCTGCGTAGAATAGGCAATTAGTTAACAATTTATTTATTCTGTCACGTGAACCTATGTGACAATAGGGAATATTCATAAAAAACAAAATTGTGTTTAATATTTTTTTCTTGAATCTTTATTATCGATTATAATTAAAAGATATATTTTTTATTCAGTTATGTATTGAACCCATAAAAAATTGTATAAAAAATTAAAAATATGGTTGGGAAATTCAAACTTACGAAACGCGTCACCATTGGTCAAAACGAAGTGTGACGTCAGATGTCACAAATTGGATTTATCGGCGTTGATATTCGTACTGTTTGTGAGAAAATTGGTTTAAAAACTGTATTCCTGAGGTGATTTCTAGTGAATCTATATTTGATGTATCTTTCTTTACCTGAAATTTATTTCAGATGATTAATCATCATCATCATCAATCATCAAAATTTCGTAAAATCTCAATATGAATATGAAATGTTTTAAAGAAATTTTTACCGAACTTGTATAAACTAGCTTAGGTTAGTTTTAAAGTGAATTTTGTACTGTTTAAAATCTGTGATCTGATTCTGTTTAGCAATTAAATGTGCACGTAGGAATGAAGAAGTAAACTAGCCGCCCGGCCTGGCTTCGCACGAGTAGATATTTAACAAAATATACATATCAAAAACTATATTTTTGTGTCGGGGCATACTAAAAAAACTGGCCAAGTACGAGTTTGACTCGCGCACCGAGGATTCCTTACAAATTCGGCTAGCTAATATAATATCCATTTTTAGCAAAGACCTGGTTCTAAGCAAAATGTACGCAGCGTGAGGTCATTTTATACTGGTTATTTATTATAGAGTGACATTATAAATTTAGATTTTAAAAAAGTAGTTATTGTGACATAACTGTAATAGTTAAACATATAGTATAGCGGACTTTTTTGTAAACAATGATGTCTCCTATAAAACTGTAGTACATCACTTTGCTATATTGTCAACAGTTTCTGCAGCCGTACGCAATATAAGGATTATTTTGGATTTTTTTTCACACCTTGGGTGACATTATCGAAGTTTTCTTACGGATCCCTAACTTTTTGAAAATATTCTATAGCCTATGTTACTCGGGGATAATGTAGCATTCCAATGGTGAAAGAATTATTAAAATAGGTCCAGTAGTTTTTGAGTGAATCTGTAACAAACATACAAAAAATACTCATTTTTCCTTAATAATATTAGCGTAGACAAACACGGGATATGACAAATAACATCAAAAGTGCGCGCTCAATGGCGGCGTTTTGAACGGCGCAAATTTATTCGATGTTTTAAATTTTTACTTTAAAAAATAATTTGAATATTTTCAAGCCTGTTTATATTTTTTTCTGTGTTATAGAGATGCAATTGATCATTATAAGTAATAAAAAATACATGAATATTCCCTATTAAACCAATATTCAACTATAAAGTAAAATTTTCAACGTAAGTTAGTAATGTATCGTGTTATACATACTTAATGAAGATTATTGTGAGCTGGTTGTGTGTAGGCTGAGAAAGCTTTTTTTGTCAAAAAAACGTCAAGCGTGAGTCGGTTTTAAGTGTTGAAATGTCTAATTCCTGTAGGTATGGACTATTGACTCGATTGTGATGAATTTTTTGTAAGCTGTTGTGTGTATGCCAAATATGATTCTAATAAAACGGTCAAGTGTAATTAGGCGTTCGCTTTTCTACATCCACAGAAACATTCCAATTTAGAAATTAATCGTTGAAGTAGGTATATAGTATCTAAAAATTCTCTACTTTACGCCTATTTTTCCAAATTCTGACAACAAATTCAACTTTGGAGACCACTCCGATCCGACCCTCAGATATCGATTTTGAAAGCACTTCTGTCGTAAAACTAAACATAAAAATTGTGGCCCATTTCCATTTTTGATAACGGATTCGTGTTTGGGGCCCATGCGGACCCTCAGATATCGATTTTAAAGACAATCGGTCCAAAAACTGAAGATTCCAAAATGGCGACCAGCTTCAAAACGCCAATTAACATAATAAAGGACTCTGAGTACGGCAGGGATGATTACTTCAAACTTGAACTTGGTCCGGAAACATGGTAAAACAGTTCTAAATTTCCAGTCAGTCAAAACAAACCGACAGGGTAATCAAAGTTAACTTTCACACTGAGAGACGTCGATTAAGTTTTAATAATCATAATATTAACTGACGTCTCTGAGAACGGTTTGTTATATTATTATTCTGCAATAATTATTTACGTTGCCACTCTAGGCAGCTACGACATTTGACATGTTTACCGCTATCCCTCGGGAACTATGCAATTTTCCGGGATAAAAAGTAGCCTATGTGTTAATCTAGGGTACCACGGTACCAGCTATCTCCGTTCCAAATTTTATCCAAATCCGTCCAGTCGTTTCAGCGTGAAGAAGGAACAAACATATACACTCACATCGTCACATCCATCCATCCTCACAAACTTTCGCATTTATAATATTAGTAGGATATAAAAGATCACATTTTCAATTTTATGGGCTAGTATTTCCTAGGTCATAAGAACCACTATGTTATGAATTGTGGCTTCAGAAGCACAATAATTATGTTGGAGTCCTACCGACAGCTCGTCTCCTGGTCCACGTACGCCATTCGAGATCTTTTTGACCCCATCGGCCATCGGTCCTGCGAGCAATGTGCCCCGCCCACTGCCACTTCAGTTTCGCAGTTCTTCGGGCTATGTCGGTAACCTTAGTTTTACTGCGGATATCATCATTTTTGATTCTATCCCGCAGAGAAAACCCAAGCATAGCCCTTTCCATAACCCTCTGAGTGACTTTGCGCTTCCTCATGAGGCCCATCGTTAGCGCCCATGTCTCAGATCCGTATGTCATCACTGGCAACACACACTAGTCAAAGATTTTTGACTTCAAACACTTCAGCCATTTGGACGAAAAGACACTGCAAAGTTTCCTGAACGCTGCCCAGCCGAGTCGGATTCGGCGAGTAATCTCTTTCTCGAAGTTGGACCTACCCTGGATCTAATGAATGCCCTTGACTGTACAGATATTTTTGGCTCGGGTTTTGTTCTCATGTAAGTGAGAGTTGCGTGTATAGATATGTTTGACTTGGGTTTTTGTTCTTATATAAATGAGAGTTGCGTGTATAGATATGTTTGACTTGGGTTTTGTTCTTATATAAATGAGAGTTGCGTGTATAGATATGTTTGGCTTGGGTTTTGTTCTCATATAAATGAGAGTTGTGTGTATAGATATTTATGGCCTCCTAATTTGCCTACATATATTTGACTGACATTGTACATTTATTTATGGCCATGTAAATGTCTAGATCTTTTTGACTAATTAAATGATTACATAATAATTGACCGGATTACTGTACAGATATTTCTGGCTAATCAACTGTACAGTTGTATTTGCTGCCTTGGGAATGTATATATATTTATGCCCTTGACTGTACATTGTTATCGAAGCGCGGTCGAAACACGACTGAACCAAAACTCTGCACAATAGACGCGTCTTGCAGACTTTTGCTTCCGACAGTTTTTGAGCGTGATTGGGAGTCTAGTTGTTTATCGTAAGTCAATGGTTGGCTCGTATTAAATTACTATTGCCATTAGTTCTTAGTTCTACATTCTTTACGTGTTCTGCTAAAACCAATCTATTTCCTTTCAGCGTAGTTTTCACACTTTCGGTGTGAAAACTTGTATGAGCCACTCGGGAGCAAAATTATTTTCATCTTGGGCGTTAACACTTGAATCCCTCATTACGCTCTGGCTCCTAATTTAGAATCCCTCGCTACGCTCAGGATTCTACTGTAGAATCCTTCGCTACATTCTGGATTCAATGTAGCGCCCTTGCCGTAAATACATCATTTTGCTCCCTAGTGACACAAATAACTATTTCACACATCTCATTCTGAAAAGTAAGCTTTGCTCTCTATCGAGAGGGATCAAAGTGCAACTTTTCTGTTCAAGGCTTTTCTAAGTGTTTTTTTGCAAATGCAGTTTTTTGAAGTTGATAATTGTAAAACCACGCCATTTTCTGTGCTGGTAACTCTTTAATCATGGTTAGAATTATTTTGTCAAGTTTTTTAATGTTCGGTGTGAAAAGTTGTATGAGCCACTCGGGAGCAAAATTATTTTCATCTTGGGCGTTAACACTTGAATCCCTTATTGCGCTCTGGATCCAATATAGCGCCCTCGCCGTAAATACATCATTTTGCTCCCTTGTGACACAAATAACTATTGTGTATAACACTCTCAAAACCAGTTTTTATAATAACATCCATTTTTCCTCTAAAAATACTATTTATTGTCTTTTTATATGTTACTTATTTACTTTGTTTTATATAAAATAATAAGCACTTGTCATTCATTATTTGACAAACGCCCCTAAAGTTGAGTTTGCGAGATGGCGGTGGCGCTACTGCACAGTGCGATACGAACATACAAACAAAAGTTTACCTCTGTATTTATACTAGTGTTAAATTAAAAAAAATAGTTTTATTATGAACATGGTTTTATTTTTTATTCAGTACAGTCAAAGAAAAAAATTGCAAAAATATGTCACAATTTCGCCAGAATATTATATCCTACTAATCCCTACTAATATTACAAATGCGAAGCTATCTGTCTGTTGCCTTGTCACGCTTAAACCGCTGAACCGATTTGGTTAAAATTTGGAATAAAGATAGTTTGAGTTGGGAAGGATAGGATAGTTTCTATCCCGGATTGTATAGTTCCCGCGGGACAGCGATAAGCGAATCTAGGCAGACGGATTCTTTATGGCGGGGTATAAGTCAACGCACGTAGAAAGAGCTCTGGGTCGCTAGTGGAGGGGATATGTTTGCTTGTTGTTTGTTGTTTGGATATAGTAGCGTCCACCGCTCCCGCCAATTTGGTCTGTATTTAAGAAAGAACGAAAGAAGACATTTATTCATTTTGCAAGACACAAAATAAGACACACAATTTTATAGAAAAGAAACAACAAAAAAAAAACAGACATGAAAATTTAGATCATAAGCGTTGTCTTCGCAAAAGTGAAACGGTCGCTGGCTCAGCATTACGCGGATGTGTTAGACACCTGCAGCAATGATATTCAGCCAGTATGCTTAGTGTAAGTTTTCGGTCACAGAACACGTCTCGACCGCGTTTGCGTTAAAATGTCAAATACTATGGGAACACTTTGTTGCCGTTTCGATCCGCAAGTGGCGCTGTTCATTTTCCCATAGTAATTGAAACGTTAACGCGAACGTGTTCGAGACGTTTGTCGTGCCTAAAACTTACACTATTATTGCCTAACTTGCTCGCAATCGCCATCGTGTTCATTTTGACAGTTCATGTATGGGCTGACAATTGTCATCGGAATCAGCTAGCCGTCACATTCATACAAGAACTGTCAAGGTGAACACGATGGCGATTGCGAGCGAGTTAGACAATAAGCCTACATAATCTATTTCGCTCATGCGCAGGTATATCGCCAGGGGACTGATTTTTGATCCAATACCTATCTATTGAAATACCACTCGAAACTGGTGCAAAATTGTGCTGAATTTGACATACGAGTAGCTTAGAAGATACAGTTCTCATTAATCGTGTGGACTAGTCAAAAATTTGATTAGATCCGTAGTTTTGAAGTTATAAACAGATTTATACCACTTTCGAGTGATGTGCTTTCAAAAATCGGGGCCCAGGAGCTCTTTACGTGCGTTGGTTTGTACAGTCAACTGGGGTGACTTTGATTTACGGGGTGACTTTAAAAAGTAGTTTTAGTGACAAAACCCTTATTTTTTATTTGCGTTTACTGCTTCCAATCGATGTCTTCGTCGATTGCGTTTGCGTCTACATGCCAAACATTCACCGGATATGGATAATATCGATTTTGTAGCAATTTTAAAACGATCAAAGTAGCCCCAAAATTACCAAAGTCACCCCAGTTGACGGTACTGTATTTCTTGTTTATATGTCCTTGAAATTTGCTTGATGTAGGGGTCCGTGGCTCGGGTTGGGAACGCTGCTTGTGTTTATTTGCTGTGCCACACGGTCTCTATTATCCAGGGCAGGTACGCCCTGACGTCTGTGTAGATGCCGGGAGGGCCGGCGCCGCAGCCGGGGCCGAAGGAAACTATGCCTCGGACTATGTAGGTGCAATGCAAGTCGCGGGCTAAAGCCATCAGTGGACCCCCGCTGTCGCCCTGAGAACGGCAAAAATATAATTCATATATTTCTAAACGATACTGAAAAGTAGAACATGGAAAAATCAGAAAAATACATAAAATAAAGCTATGGTAATCGAACCAGTGGCGTAACTACGACAGGGCCCCGCGGCAAATTCATCAGATGGGACCCTTCCTCACTAGAGTCTGTCTAACCAAAGCTGAACCCACTAGTTATTTGATTGGCAACATTTTTGTCTCTAACCCCCGGGCCACATTAGCGGGCGAAGGTTCGTGTCGCGATTTCGACGAACTACGTGGCCACACTAGACCAAATTATCGCGATAAAAACTTCGGGCAAACTATGTCGCGCAACTCTGAATTTGGCGGGAAAATGAACCAAGAGCGCAAAAAAACAAAAAAATAGAGGAAGCGTTTACTTTGTATTGTATGTCTGTAAATAATTATTGAAATGTCACTTGTCAAAATTGACGTCCTTTTCAGAAATTTCAAAGTACGACACTTGCACGAACACGAACTCTGTCGCGATAAAATCCTTTGATCTGCGCTAGATACCGACAGGAGCCCGATGACAGTTCGAGTTCGCCCGAATGATTCGTGATAAAGCGAACTGTCTGGCCACACATGCCGCGATAGGGCGAACCTTCGCCGAATCCCGTTAATGTGGCCGTAGCATAAGTGTGTCTATGTGAGGTGTCATGTTGTATGTCAAATTGACATTTCTCTGAGCAAATTGCAGCTTTGTGAGTGATCCTGTGTTACCCTGTCATGATTTTTTGAAATTGCCGCGTTTTTACAGGTTCAGCTTTCGTTAGACAGACTCTATAAAGAAGTGCATCACCTTCCCTTATGTGCTCAAGGCCAAACCAGTTCGGGGCCCCGTGTAGCTGGGGGCCCCTGGCATTTTGCCAGCCCTGCCACCCTATAGTTACGCCACTGAATCGAACCCGGATCCTCGTCATTTCATGATGCGTGCTTTTACACCTACAAAACAAAAGGTTATTAAAACACATGATGCTGTCTAATCTGGCCAAAAATTAAAAAAAAAACAAATCTATTTTTTTAATAAGACGGCAGATGATGAAGATGATGATGGTCTAGGCCTATACGGCTAAGATTTATGTCAAAAACAGCGCAAACACTGCTTAGCGGCAGGATTACCGAGTAAGACGGTGGTAGAACACCTAACTGCAAACAGGGAATTTCAACTTTAATTAATCGATTATTTCTAATTTCTAAACGACACTGAAAATTAGAACACACAGAAAAATCCGAAAAGTAAAGCTATGGCCGGGAATCGAACCCGGGCCCTCGTCATTCCGTGACGCGTGCTATACCCCTACACCCATCTACTGCTCAGGGACGAGAGAAGGCGCTATTTTTCAAATTAATTAATGAATAATTGTTTTGTTTTCGATTATATCTACTTCGCTTGTATGGATACATTCCCTTTACCTATAGGCGTATAAAAAAGTACTCACTGGGCACGAGTCCGCGTTTTCATTGTTCAAAGACCCGGCACACAGCATGGATTCTTTCTTATAAACCTCGTTGATATTGTCCGACCAACGAGACTTGCACTCCGTGTCATAATCTAACTCTGCTACGTTCACCTGTAAGCATAATTTGTTTTTAATACAAGCTTTTTTCTTAAGAGGCTGACAACACCTAATTTTGTTGAAATTGATGTTATTTAAGCACTTTTTTAAGAAAAACTACACACAAAAAAAATACAAAAAAAATAGAATGTTAATTTTCATCATATTTCAAACACGCTAGACGGACTCGATACATAATTGAACAAAATCGGCTCGATAGAAAATAATTGCAAAGATTGGTCTTAAAATCATCATTAAACGGTTCTATGTCTTTATTTTTTCGACGTATGGGTCTGCAATTAAAAACATGAAGTCAACATATTTATACCTACACGGCTAACGAGTCATATTTCACATATAATCCATACTTTTTTTTATTTTTTCTTATTTGTGTCTTATTTGCAAGATTTTAGACGCGCGCCAAGCTGCCGGAATAGTTTCTTCTCTTTCACTCACAGGCACGCGAACCGTATGTGTGAAGAGTGGCGCTGCTCAAGGTCATTTGCTGTTGACAGCGCCTTAACTGTAGTTCTATTGTCATCCGTCCTACATATACCAACCAACCAACCAACCTACCAACTTTCAAGTCTGACCAACAGTTGAAGAGTTATCTTGCGGAGACGGTCCTGCAGGTTTATTACATAACTCGCTGGCAAACGCCATCGTGTTCATTTTGACAGTTCTTGTATGAATGTGACAGCTAACTGATTCCGATGCCAATTGTCAGCCCATACATGAACTGTCAAAATGAAGACGATGGTGATCGCGAGCGAGTTACGTAATAAGCTAGCTGGCTGGACTACCAGAATTTTACTAGCAGATTATTGTATTGTCATCTGAACAACTCAAGTATGCAAAATTTTAGCTCAATCGGATGAAGATACAGCCTTATTCATAAAAAATCCTTAATTGAGGTTTGATCAGTTCATTAGTTAACAGACTGATTAAGCTTATTTGATAGTTGTTAAAAAGTATGATTCATAAACGCTTGCTAGCAGTCTGTTAGCTAATGAGCTGCTGATGGATGGATTAGACGCGTTATGTTGTCATGTCACCTTGACAAATCATAGACCAAAAATGGCCTTTTAGTGAATTAAAAAAAATAAATTGACAGCAGTGGCAGCGAATTAGCGGGAAACCAGCGAATTAACACGACAGACTAGGCATTGTGGATCTAGTTTCCTTTACCTTTCCCGGAGGGAATAAAAACTTAAAACAAAAAAAACTATCTTGCTTATGGTTTTGCTCTTGCCAAAATCAGCTGTTCACATGTGTGGCAGCCATTTTGTGAGTTAGCAGAGAGATAAAGTAGGGTCTATGGTCCGCTAACTTTCGGAAGACTTAACAGACCCTTGAAGGACTGATTAGCGCTAACTGACGTTTATGAATCATGATTCTTTGCATCGGTCCTATAGCGAGCTTATAGCGAGCCTCTAACTTTTTATGAATAAGGCTGGTAGGCTTCAATGAGTCGCAAGATTCCACCTGGACAAACATACTTACATATATAGATACATACGTTGCATGTTAATATAAAGCTTGTAATTAAAGCTTGTCTTGTAACTTGTAATAATAAAATAAATTAGTTTCAGCAACCAATACATTTACGGCAAAACGTAACGTTGGCTTGCATGCGAGACGGTTGTGCTCGGTGTACTCATACTCATACTTTGAACATGGACCCGTAGAGGGTACGAAACAGGTCATTTTTTTTTAAATTTATTATTATTATTAGCTAGTTATAATATAATAAAAGCCGTGGTAGCCTAGTGGTTTGAGCGTCGTGGGTTCAAATCCCGGGCTCGCACCTCAGAGTTTTTCGGAATTTATGTGCGTAAATTACATTTGAAATTTGCCATGAGCTTTTCGGTGAAGGAAAACATCGTGAGGAAGCCTGCACACATCTGCGAAGAAATTCAATGGTGTGTGTTAAGTTCCCAATCCGCACTGGGCGCGCGTGGGAACTATAGCCCAAACCCTCCAATACACGGAGGAGGCCTATGCCATGAGGCACGCCGAATTACGCGACAATTTAAACAACAACAACAACACTTACTGAAATTGTAGCGGATTCGGAATAAAAAGGCTAATTATATAAATATAAATAAATTAGCTAGTTATTTGAGTATGTAGCGAAATAGGGTCTACCTTCATCAGAATTTCCGAAGCTTGATTGTTGGCTTCGGTCTGCCCCCAGCCCGCCAGCAACCTGGTCGAGTCCTTTACCTCCAGCCCTGGAGAAGGCAGGCACGCTGGTCGGATGAACTCGCTAAACTGCACCCTGTAACCATGACAACAAAGGTTACAAATCAACTACTCTCGTTACACTATTCGAGAATGTTCTCATTGACGTACAATAAACAACTAGACTCCCAATCACGCTCAAAAACTGTCTGAAGCAAAAGTCTGCACGACGCGTCTATTGTGCAGAGTTTTGGTTCAGTCGTGTATCGATTTACCTACATCTCTTTCGCACCGTAATCTCAAACGCTTGAGAACAAGAGACAGACAGGTTTCCAGCGCGTGGCGTCGTGTTATTACTTCTCACGATCGTATGCAATTGACATTAAACATTACTGCCACGAAATAAGGTGTTAATTTGAACGAATATGTTAATGTTATCTGTGTAAGTTGATGTGTTGACACACACAATGCATAGACAACGCCGCTCGGACGTTACTTGAGGTACTTTTGTTTGTGATTGGGAGTCTAGTTGTTTATTAGTCAGTGAATCAGTGAATGTTCTGTAACTTGCACACTTTTTTTTATATGAATAGGAAGGCAAACGAGCAAGTGGGTCATGGTAAGTGATCACCACTGCCCATAGACACCCGCAACCCCGAAGGGATCGCAGATGCGTTGCCAACCAAGAGGGCTAAGATGAAATGCCTCTTGTGCTCGTAATTTCCACGGCTGTCTTACACTCCACACCGGAACACAGCAGTGCAAGCACTGCTGCTTAGCGGCAGGATTAGCGAGTAAGATGGTGGTAGCGATCCGGACGGACCTTGCACAAGGTCCTACCACCGGCAAAACACTGCAAAGAGTACCTTCAGGGTTCTATTTTATAAAGCTAAAGTTGCAATTTACTTCTTTCTCCTCTTGTTTTTGCTTGAACTTACTGATCATGGTATGTAGCAGCTTTCGCACATTACTTTTTATTGTTTACGGCAATTATAAATGAAAAATAATTGAGTTCACAAAATACTGACAACTATAAACAAAGTCTGTGATTTGCCTTTGACAGAGTAATAATGTTGCCATATTAAAACTTTTTAAAAAATCCAGGTCACGCTTTCGTTTGCCAGACTCTAGCTCAGCCTTTCCCAAAGTGGGCGATAACGCACCCTTGTGGGCGCTGCAGGCCTAAAAGGGGGCGGTAAGAGACTCAGAAAAAAATGGAGGCGTTGTGTAGAGAGAAGTAGGTGAAAAAATGGGGGCGCTAAAATAGTTATTTGTTAGGCAAGGCTGCAAAGTTTTTGTTTGGCGCGAGTGCCTGTATTGAAACCCGAGCAAGCGAAGGATTCTTTCGCTCGTGGTTCAAAAGAAGAATCCTGAGCGTCGCAAGGGTTTCAGGGCACGAGACACTAAACAAACTTTGCTGCCGGGCGTAACACACAATTTTTCACCTCACTACAGCGAGAAAAATTTTGGATGGAAGAATTTCAAATTTCTAATTACTTGAGTATATGAGTAGGTGAGGTGGTCGTGGTCGTGGTCGTGGTGGAATGGTGGTCAGCGCGGCGTTCGAATTTCAAAAACCTTTTCCACCCAAGAGGGGAAAAAGCCCTTTTCCACGCAGATTTTTAAGGAGAAAGACAGCCCTTTCGAGCAAGTGAGGTGAAAAATAATTTATTCTCAAAGTGGGCAGTAGACAAAATAAGTTTGGGAACCCCTGCTCTAGCTGGATGATTTCTTTACTGAATAAATACGCTCGTTCCTGAGGAGTAAAAACTGTGAGCCTGGAAGGGTAAGGAATCTGAAAAGGTTATGAAGTGGCGTAACTACAGCGTCAGGGGCCAGCGGCGAATTCATCAGAGAGCCCCTCACTATAAAGAAGTGCATCTACCCTTCTGTGTTCAAGGCCAAGCCAGTTCGGGGCCCCGTATAGCTGGGGGCCCCTGGCATTTTGCCAGCCCTGCCACCCTATAGTTACGCCGCTGTCTGCTGGGCATTCTTACTGTGGCGTAACTACAGCGTCAGGGGCCCGCGGCAAATTCATCAGAGGGCCCCTCACTATAAAGAAGTGCATCTACCCTTCTGTGCTCAAGGCCAAGTCAGTTCGGGGCCCCGTAGAGCTGGGGGCCCCTGGCATTTTGCCAGCCCTGCCACCCTATAGTTACGCCGCTGTCTGCTGGGCATTCTTACTGTGGCGTAACTACAGCGTCAGGGGCCCGCGGCGAATTCATCAGAGGGCCCCTCGCTGTAAAGAAGTGCATCATCTACCCTTCTGTGATTTAAACCAAACCAGTTCGGGGCCCCGTAGTGTTGGGGGCCCCTGGCATTTCACCCTATAGTTACGCCACTGATGGGCACTAACCTCCGGTCCAGCTCTAAGAGTGCAATGTCGTGGGGCTTCTGGTTCTTCTCGTATAGCTTGTGTGCGAACATGTTGACTATGCTGAATAAGACGCCGTCCCGCGCCTGCGTCTTGTTCGTTACCCCGAGCAGGACGTAACGGATTGGACCGCTGGAAACACATAGGTACGTATTAGGGCCAATACTCAGCGTTTTTTCGGCGTTTTTTTTTCGTCATTATCGTCTCAGCATATAACATTAAAAGACTTAACTTTTTATGACAACGAGACACAGTGTATGCTGCAGTTAGCTTATCCAAAGTTGTCGCGGCTTGTCCTTCTGTTATGATAATAATTGTGGGACGACAATGACGCATGAACCGAGCGGTTGAAACGCTTGAAAATTGGCTCATTAAGGTTCACGCACACATACAGGTGGCGGCAAATAAATAAAACGTGGAGGGGATATGCGCAGTGTGAAAATGATGTTGTTTTTCATACTGCGCATCTCCCCTCCACGTTTTACTTTACTATTTTACTTATTTGCCGCCACCTGTAACCGCTCCGTGCATGTTCTTTTTTATTTTATTTTTTATGTGTCGTTTTGAGTCAATAAATGTTTTCTTTCTTTCTTTCTTTCTTTCTTTCTCCGCGCCGGCACGGCACCCGCTCAACCCGGCCCGCTCAGTATTACAATACAATACAATTACTCTTTATTGCACACCACAAATCAGTACAAAACAATACAGAAACTAAGAACAAAGTATACAATAGCCAGTCTTATCGCTTAATAGCGATATTAGCGATCTTTTAGACAACCAATAAGACAGAGAAATAAGTTAGAGACAGTTTAAGTAGGTGCCGGAAATAAATAGACAGGAGAAACGCAGAAATAATAAAAACAACAATACCGACATAAATAATAAAACATAGCTAAATAAATAAATTGAATTTGAATTGATTGGGCCTTTGTGAGCAGTGAGAAGGTGTCAAAGAAGGCGCGTCTGGCTGTTCATAGAGGGGTGCTAGTTCCAACACTAATGTACGGTAGCGAAAGTTGGGTGTGGCAAAAGAAGCATGAAAGTAGAATAAATGCTGTAGAAATGAGAGCGTTAAGAAGTATGGAAGGTGTATCACTGAAAGATAGAATAAGGAATAGTGTGATAAGGGAACGTGCTGGTGTGAAAGAAGATATAGTGACTAGGATAGAAAAAAGTATGCTTAGTTGGTTTGGTCACGTAGAGAGGATGGATGAAAGAAGATTAACTAAACAGATTTATATAGGGAGTTTGAATGGGTGCGTTGGGAGGGGAAGGCCTAGGCGGACGTTCCGTGATCAAATTGGGAACGTTTTGGAAAAAGGCCAGGTCAAGAGTACCCGAAACCGACGAGCATGTATGAAGAGATTAAAGAATGTGGATGAAGCGAAAGAGGTATGTCAGGATCGTAGCAAGTGGAACAAAGTAGTCTCTGCCTACCCCTGTGGTAAAGAGGCGTGACGATATGTATGTATGTATATAGAAAGAAAGAAAGAAAGAAAGAAGACATTTATTCATTTTGCAAGACACACAAATATAAGAGCATGTACACACAATTTTATAGAAAAAAAAAACAACAATAAAAAAACCAGACATGAAAATTTGATCATCAGCGTTGTGTTGTGTCTTCGCAAAAGTGAAACGGTCGCTGGCTCAGCATTACGCTGAGGTGTTAGACACCTGCAGCACTGATTTATATGTATGTATTGTTTGGGATTGATTTTTTAATTGGGAATGGATGATTATTTTAAATGTGCTTGGTGATTTTTCTATTGATAGGAATAACTATCCTTAGCTACGGAAAAAAGTTTCAGATTTTTCCGTCTAGCCATATATTTTATATAAATAAAAACATTTTACTCAGTCACTCGGCGGCCTCTATACGGCAGTAAGCAGTACGCCAATGACATATCAAATAAATAAAAAAATGCTGCTTGAATCTATGGTACACGATGGCATTTGTAGCTAAAAGAAGCAACGGTTAAGTGGCGCCGTCTGTAGATTGTTCGTGTTACTAAACCATACATGGGGAATTTCAATAGAAATGACCGTAATATATATTTTGTTCTCAGATTTTTGAATTATTGGGTTATTTCTACTCCGAATCAAAAACACTACTGAAGGTTATATGAGAAATTAATGGTAAATTTAATGAAATCCCAAATAGGTGGTTTAGTACAACCAACAATCTACAGACGGCGCCACTTAGCCGTTGCTTGTTTTAGCTTCCGAGAGTGCGGTGCTGTCAACGTCAGTGACAAATTCAAGCAGCATTTTTTTTTTAATTTGATAATGCCGTATAGGGGCCGCTGAGTGACTGAGTAAAATGTTTTTATTTTTATAAAATATATGGTTCGACGGAAAAATCTGAAACTTTTTTCCGTAGCTAAGAATGGTTATTCCTATCAATAGAAAAATCACCAAGCACTTTTAAAATTATCATCCATTCCCAATTGTTTATAATATTCTTTGTATGGAACTCCATACTGCAACGCACACTTATCGGCTACGGAACGGCAACGGCTCGCCTAGCATTTAAAGGCGGGGGAAAGGGGAAGGGGGAGAGGGGAGGGGAGGGGGGGGGGTGCCGTGCGCGCGGGGCGGCTATGTATGCGATAACCTTTAAGGTGGAAACACATTATTAAGAGGGTGCATCCGTGCTGAGCTCGCAACGTCGCATTTTTGGTGATTTTTTGCGATTATTTCACAGAAATTGAACGAAAGTATCAAATATCCGTCTGTAGTGCACTTCGTTTTTAGTGTATTAATGTGTCCAATGCAATGATTAATGGTGATGGACTTTTATTTTCGTATTAAAGGGATAAAATACAATATCTCGTTTAATAAGAAAACAAAAGTCCATCACGATGAATTATTGCATTAGACACATTAATACACTAAAAACGAAGTGCACTACAGACGGATATTTGATACTTTCATTCAATTTATGTGAAATAATCGCAAAAAATCACCAAAAATGCGACGTTGCGAGCTCAGCACGGATGCACCCTCTTAACACGCGACGCGACCCGATGCAACGCGACGCGTGTTGAGTCGAATCAAATTGTATTATTTTCTATGACCAGAACCACACTATGAACATCCGACGCGACGCCATGCGCATACATTCGTTGCATCGGGTCGCGTCGCGTGTTAATAATGTGTTTCCACCTTTAACCGCGTCTTTATCCCTGTTTGGGGCAAATTTAAATTTTAATAAAATATTATTTATAACTAAAAATTAAGATTCTCAAAAAGACAATTTTGGTGGGACTTTCTACGTATGTACCTACCAGGTGAAGTAACAATTATGCAAAATGTTCTTACGGCGCTTGGCAATGTTAAAACCCCGACTAAACTGGCTTATTTTTTATACTTTAAACATTAAAGTACAATAAACACATAAAAATAAAAATTGCATAATTGCCTCAAATCTACACTAATATTATAAAGAGGAAATAATATATATTTTTGGAAAAATATAGGGTTTGATTTAGCCCTGCTGGTCACCAGCCAAGTCTGCAGTTCCGTGTTGGGGTATAATAGGAGAGCTTGACAAGTTTTCAGCTTGCCTCAAACCTACACAAAAATTGGTACCAGCTCTCGGAATATGGCACCACCCGTGACCTTCTGCCCGCGATTTCGTCCGCGTAAAATTAGCAATTGACATGTTTATCGCTATCCCGCGGGAACTATGCAATTTTCCGGGATAAAAAGTAGCCTATGTTTTAATCTAGGGTACCAGCTATCTCCGTTCCAAATTTTATCCAAATCCGTTCAGTCGTTTCAGCGTGAAGAAGGAACAAACATACAAGTGCCGGCACGTAAGTCTAGCGATGACCGTTGATGCGCGTAGTCGAAAATAAGGTATCGCGGGGGAGTGCGGGGGACGCGGGCGGGCGTACTCCACGTTAGACTTACGTGCCGCCACCTGTACACACTCACTCACATCGTCACATCGTCACTCACAAACTTTCGCGTTTATAATATTAGTAGGATGTATGTATGTACTAGCTGTTGCCAGCGACTTCGTCTGCAAAGAATTCGTTTTTCGCTATCCCGCGGGAACTACGCAATTTTCCGGGATAAAAAGTAGCCTATGTGCTATTCCAGACTTTTCTCCATGTGCCGAATTTCATCCAGATCCGTTGGGCCGTTCTGGCGTGATTGAGTAACAAACAAACATCCATCCATCCATACTTTCGCATTTATAATATTAGTTAGATTCTTACTAGTCAGGATGGGACAGCACGTGCCCCGCAGTCAGTATGAACTTGTCGCTGATGAGGGCCCCACCCGCGACCCACTGCAAGGGCGCTATGCCGGTGTTCACCTCGTTCCGGCAGCCAAGCAGTGCCTGCGAAGATACTAGTTACAGTACTACACTACAGACACTAGTTTCTTTCTTAAACATGCAATTAAATATTTAATGTTATGTTCCTTATATATTAAGCGCGAAGTGTCACGTTTCAGGTGCGAAACGACAGGTCTTTAATGAGATTTCATCGAAATAGCAGGCCAAGGCCACAATTTTTCAAAGCACATCATTCGAAAGTGGTATAAATCTGTTTATATCTTCAAAACTACGGCTGTAATCAAATTTTTGCCTAGTTCATAAGATTAATGAGAGCCGTAAGTATGTACTAAGCTACTCGAATTTCAAATTAAGCACAATTTTTCACCACTTCTTTTTGTATACTTTGTTCTTTGTTTCTGTATTGTTTTGTACTGATTTGTGGTGTTTAATAAAGAGTATTTGTATTGTATTGTATTGTACTTTCGAGTGGTATTTTCACATATTATGTGCTTTCAAAAATTGTGCCCTAAGGCATTTTTTAGTTTACATTCCACACATATTATTTGGGACCAGCATCTTGGCATTCAACCATAAAAAAAAACTGTAAGCAATTTGCTCCAAGCGTTATGACCTATGCAATCTGTCACCTACCTTTAAAAATTACGAGGTTTGATAAATTTTGCAGTTTTATTATGTCTAGTTTACTACAAGTTTCTCTAGAAATAAAAAATAATTTCTTGGAAGTTTCGAATTTATTTCATTGCATATTTGAGAAAAGCACTCGCTCGCCGGGAAAAGGGGTCGCCAACCTAAAATATCCAGCCTCGCTGACGCTCGGTCGTCTATATGTTTTCGACCTGGGGCCTTACCATGACGTCTTAATGCGATTCAGTTTAGGTCCGCTCGCTGTCAGATTCATACTAAAAGTGACAGCTAAAACTTGAACTGAGTCGGAATTAGGACGTCATGGTAAGGCACAGGACCGCGACGACTGAGTTGCAAAATTCATGCCTCACAAACAAAAATAGCACATTACCTACATTCCGAGGGTGGTGAAATAAAGAGTCTCAGATCGCAGGACCTTGTCGCACGAGCCAAAGGCGAGGTACCACCATGCGACCTGACTTTCTTTATCACCGCCCGTGTATATCATTTGAGATTGATGAATGTGGATGAAGCGAAAGAGGTATGTCAAAATCGTAGCAAGTGGGACAAAGTAAATAAATAAATAAAAGTACCTAGTCTCTGCCTACACCTATGGGAAAGAGACGTGGCTGTATGTACCTATGTACATAATTTTACGTCTTCCCCTGTCCAGGAAGACATTTCCGCTAGCGGGCGGGAAATTGTTGCTTACGGCCCGGCGTAAAAGCTTGTAGCTTGTAATTCAGGGTTACCATGTGCGGGAATTCGTTGGGTTCCGCCGGCGTGCCGCCCCAGATGCGGTCAGCCAGCTGGCATGCGTCTTGTCGGACCAGCATGTCGTCTTGTTCCTCGTCCGCAACACACGGCTCCACGTAGCGACGGTATTCTAGACATTCTGTCAAAACAAAGACAAGGTTAATTAAGGCCCACTTGCACAGTCCCAGAGTTAAAAAATTAAACCGCTAACTCGGGGTTAGGTTTGACAGTTCCATACATTTTGACACTACTTAGCCCCGGGTTAGCATCTAACACGGGGTTAAGTCGCTAACCCTGGTCCGTGTAAGTGGCCCTAAACGAGTAAACCATAAAGAAAAAATAAATCAATTTAGGGTGCGACCACACCGCCGCTTAAAAAACGGTGACGTTACGGAATCGCAACAAAAAGTATGAAAAGGGTGCGACCAAACCGTCGCGCATACGCAGTGACGTGTCGTATGCGTCACCTTTTCTCACCGTTTCTTCATACATTTTGTTGAGATTCCGTAACGTCACCGTTTTTTAAGCGGCGGTGTGGTCGCACCTTTTTGCCAAAAACAAAAATGCCTTACATCATTTTGGAAAAGAGCTGATATTCTTCGAACGGCTGGACCGATTTTTACCAAACATGGTTTAGAACCACCGCAAGGAAACTGGCTTTTGACTAAAAATAGCCGCAACAAAATCGGTCCATCAGTTCGAGAGCTACATACACACAAACATCGATGCCAAACTTAAAGTATAACAACCTTCTTCTTTGCATCGTGGGTTAAAAAAAAACTAAAGGTCAGACCGCACTAGGCGGAACTGCGCTGCACGGCGCGGCAAAATTCGGCATACCGCACATGAACTGCAGCGGAACTGCAGCGGCGCGGCAAATTTTGCCTGTCAGTAGTTCGGCAGCGTTCGAGCAAGATGGTAGAACCTGACACGGATGATTTTATTTACACGAAAAAATAATAATCGAAAGTATCTACACAAAATTTGCCCGCGGAATGAGAGCGTGTCTCCGGACAAATGTATATGCACATATTCAAAGGTTTACAAATGAGGTAAAAATCAGGTGATGTGCTTTTTTTGTTACCTGTTTATATGGTAATAAAATAAAGGTAAAAGAACAATATTGACACGCATAGTATCCGAATTATCCGGCATTTTGTAACTAAAACCGGCTCCGGGACAACCCACCTTGATGAGAAATATGGTCTAAATATATTTTTTTAAATGATTAAATAACATAATATTTTAATTTTAGCTGTTGCCCGAGGTAGACAATAGGGGGCTGTTTCCTAAAAAAAATAGTTCTACATTATCAAAGCCTTCTGCACCTGCGTTTTCATCAAAATTTACTGCTTGGGAAATTGACCCCTAAACTAACAAAACAAGCAGCCAAAAGGAATATGGATCAGCAAGGATAGTTAGATATAAAGAAATATATTTTTATAAATATTATTACATAAATAACTTGCAGTGCCGCGCCGCTTGCTATACCGCACTACGCGGCAGCGGAACTGCGCGGCGCGGCGCGGCGCGGCAATTTTGGTGAGTTGGTCAACTTTGCCGCGCAGTTCCGCCTAGTGCGGTCTGACCTTTAGCCTACGCCCGTGATCTCTTAAAACGTCATCCGGGTTTGTGTTGTTGTCTCACTCACTCTTATGGGTTTGACACTTGAATCGGTCGAGTGAGGGTGACAGCAAGACAAACCCGAATGGCATGAGCTGACGGATTGTAACGTGTCTTACTTTTAAACGCTATGTCAGTGGGTCCGACGGGCGGGGGATCCAAGGGGGGGCACTTTGAGGGCTCGGGGGGAGGGGGCACCTCCTTCGTGTTCTGGCAACACAGAGCCGGCATCTCTCCATTGTAGCGGCAGGTCTGTAAAGTATTAAACATCTTCACTGATAGTGAAATGAAAGGAAATAGGTATTTGTATTGTATTTTGTGAAAGTTTAGTTTTCTGTATGTCTCGATAGATGTCGCTAGCTGAGAGACTACAGTATAATCCCGTGTCGGGATAGAACTCTTATTGCTGTCTCTTTTACACCACTACTGGAGCGTCTGGCATATGTCGGCGGTGGATGAGTTTAACCGGTATAATTTCGCTAACGCGATCGTTAAAATTAACGGTAAGCAAGACCATTTACCCCTCCTCCCCGCCTTATGGTACCCGCCTCTAGCATGTGAGCAAGTTGTCATTTTTTTTGTTGTTTTATATTTTTCTCCTCCTTTTTTTGTGTTGTTTTGAATGCTTTGTAGAAATTATTGTTGTGATGTATGCTCCGTAATTATTGTATTGGGAAATCTACTGTGTAATTCTATCAGTATGCATTATGGTATTGTACCTATGTTAATAAAATAAAATATTTTCGATTTTTTTTTCGTTCGATCAATTAACCGGTATATTATCGAACGAAATAAAATAACGATATTGGAACAATATTAACAGGTATATGAATAACGGTTCCGGTCCCTTATCCCTTCGCTTTTAACGCCTCATGCAAATTAAATGCGCCATCTATTTTGTTGTGATTTTGTTCAAGTTTTGACCAATTTCTGTGATGGCGATCGACATTCCTACGTTAAGAGTGTACATCCGTGCTGAGCTCGCAACGTCGCATTTTTGGTGATTTTTTGCGATTATTTCACAGAAATTGAATGAAAGTATCAAATATCCGTCTGTAGTGCACTTCGTTTTTAGTGTATTAATGTGTCTAATGCAATAATTCATCGTGATGGACTTTTATTTTCTTATTAAACGAGATATAGTATTTTATCCGTTTAATACGAAAATAAAAGTTCATCACCATTAATCATTGCATTGGACACATTAATACACTAAAATCGAAGTGCACTACAGACGGATATTTGATACTTTCATTCAAATTCTGTGAAATAATCGCAAAAAATCACTAAAAATGCGACGTTGCGAGCTCAGCACGGATGCACCCTCTTCGTCCAAAATCAATTTCGGGTGGGCGAAGTGACACTGTGTGTGTAGTGTGTTTGAATCGAGTTTCGAGTGAGAACGCCAGTGGTAACGAGAGTGCTCGCAGTCGACGCGCAAGAATGAGGGTAGACAGAGCTCGGTCTACCCAACAATAACATCCACCCGCAAGTTTTTCAGTCTACCCGTGATCATGATGCATGCAACTGCGTCGAAATATCGGGTGCTCAATAAAGGTAATCGCGGTTCACATCCCGTTTATAATAATATTTCGAATTCCTACGTTATAACGTCCATGCTACTTACCAGATCAGGCCCCTCCAGGATCCCCTTCTTGGTAGCTCCGAAGTACGTCCTCAGCTGTCCAATGGTCCACTCCATACCCTCTAGGGGGCAACAGACGATTCTAGTCTTGCCCATCCATTTGCACATCTATAAATAACAACAACAACAAAAGCACTGGTAGTGATAATCTTCAGGGTGAACTGCGGGCACTACATGGTCTAGATTTTAAGAATAAATTGAAGATTTGGTTGCATGAACAATGCTTTTATAGTGTTAAGGAATTCATGGACTATTCAAAATATAATTAATTTAATTGAATGTAAATTAGAGATTTGTCAATTTTAGTTTTTAAATTGTGACATAAGTACTTTACAATATTATGATTTATTGTTCATTGCTGATGTATCGGCTGAATAGTGTTTCCAGTTTTAAATTAACATCTTTTTGTATGTACGTGTTCTAAGCAAATAAACAATTCTTACTTTCTTTCTTTCTTAGTTTTCCTGATTTATTGTATACGTACACTGTGTCTCATGGTGTGTGTGGTGCGTTAAAAAGTTTAGAAGGAACATTGGAATACTAGCTTCTGCCCGCGATTTCGTCTACGTTGAATTGTACATATAAACCTTCCTTTTCAAATCATCACGGACTGGAGAGACGGAGACTGGAGAGTAAGACAGCCGGTGAAATTACGGAATATTATTATATTAAGGAATATATTTATTATCTTAGCCCTCTATGCTGGAAACGCATCTGCAATCCTCTAGCGTTGCGGGTGTCCATCGGTGGCAGTTCTCAATTACCATCAGGTGATCTACTTGCTCGTTCAGCTGGCTTTTCAAAAAGATTTATATGCATACCGATATTACTCTCGCTTTCGATTTTATTTCCTTTTGCTTTCAGTCTTCGTTTAAAGCGACATGGAAATTTTAACAAGTTCTTTTGAAACTTCAGTAAATCGTTCTAGGCTGTGTTTTGTTATGTGGAACATTCGTGATCACAAATCAAAATCTGTTGCGTTGTTTTAAAGATATAAGCATACAAAGGGACAGACAGACAGTGGAAAGCGATATAAGAAACGTGCTGGCGTTAAAGGAGATGATAGGTATATATACTTGGATAGAAAAAAGTAAAGTAAAGTAGAAGATGAAAGAAGATTAACTAAACAGATTTATCCCAAGTTCTATTCAGCGCAAATGACAGAGCGGGTGGCAGGGCCTTGTGCAAGGTCCGTCCGGATCGCTACCACCATCTTACTCGCTAATCCTGCCGCTAAGCAGCAGTGCTTGCACTGCTGTGTTCCGGTGTGGAGAGTAAGACAGCCGGGGAAATTACGGGCACAAGAGGCATTTCATCTAAGTCCTCTAGGTTGGCAACGCATTTGCAATCCCTCCGGGGTTGCGGGTGTCTATGGGCAGTGGTGATCGCTTACCATCAGGCGACCCACTTGCTCGTTTGCCTTCCTATTCAAACAAAATAAGTAAGTAAGTAAGTAATGCTTTATTGTACAAATATAAAGAAACAGATACAATACAGATAAAGATAAAATACAGAGAACCATTAAGAGGGTGCATCCCTGCTGAGCTCGCAACATCGCATTTTTGGTGATTTTTTGCGATTATTTCACAGAAATTGAATGAAAGTATCAAATATCCGTCTGTAGTGCACTTCGTTTTTAGTGTATTAATGTGTCCAATGCAATGATTAATGGTGATGAACTTTTATTTTCGTTTTAAAGGGATAAAATACTATATCTCGTTTAATTAGAAAATAAAAGTCCATCACGATGAATTATTGCATTAGACACATTAATACACTAAAAACGAAGTGCACTACAGACGAATATTTGATACTTTCATTCAATTTCTGTGAAATAATCGCAAAAAATTACCAAAAATGCGACGTTGCGAGCTCAGCACGGATGCACCCTCTTAAAATTATAGGTTCAGAAATATGAAATGTTGTCAATTGGTATACTTCAGACGGAATGATGACAACGTAGGTACAGTCACACACACTTAGCTAGGCTTAGCTAGGCTAGGCTTAGCTAGGCTATATTTAATTCTGCGCGGACGAAGTCGCGGGTAGCAGTTATCTATCTATAATATAAAAATGAATCGCGAAATGTGTTGGTAAGCGCATAACTCAACAACGCCTGGACCAATTTGGCCAATTCCTTTTTTAAAATGTTCGTTGAAGTTCAAAGATGGTTTTTACGGCGAGAAAAATTCGAATATTAATAAACAATTCCCACGGGAACGGGAAAAAACGGGATTTTTCGTTTTACTGGTCGTAGAAAGCTGAAATTTGGCAAGTTGGTTCCTTGGGGAGTATAGAGAGTATAAGAGATAATTTCCCAAAATTCCCACGGGAACGGGAAAAAGGGACTTTTAGTTTTACTGATTGTAGAAAGCTGAAATTTGGTATGTAGGTTGCTTGGAGAGCATTTCCCGAAATTCTTACGCTAACGGGGAAAAACGGGATTGAAATACTCCTGGTACACGCGAGCAAAGCCACGGGCAAAAGCTGTTTGTCAATAAATGAGTCTACGCGGACGAAGTCGCGGGCAAAAGCTAGTAGTATATAAAAAAACAGTCTGCAAAAGATTTCATTGAAAAATTATATTTTAGGTTAGGTTATTAAAGATCTAACTTACCTTAGGTTTTTTAAAATTATGCAGTTGTTTGTAGGCAAAGAGGCACTTGTCTAAAGGTTTGCACGTGCCCACTGTACCGTTTTCAGCCTCGCACGTGTCTCCTGCAATGTAACGGTTGTGTCAGTTCTAGTGTAAGTTTTGACACTAAAGGTGCGACCACACCGCCGCTTAAAAAACGGTGACGTTACGGAATCGCAACAAAATGTATGAAGAAACGGTTTTTTTTTTAAATATTAAAACCGACAAACGGGCATGCGGTGCACCTGATGGTAAGTGATCACCGCCGCCCATGGACAACCACAGCACCATTGGGCCTGCTAGCGCGTTGCCGGCCATGCAAGAAGCGGTACACTCGCCTCTTAAAGGTACCCAGTCGTAGCCAGTTGGAAAAACCCCTGCCGCCAGCCCATTCCAAATTTTACACGTACGGGGCAAGAAAGACTGTTTAAATCGTACGGTGTTGGAGCACCATCGAGGTGATGAAACGAGGTGACAGTGAGAAAACGTGACGCATACGACACGTCACTGCGTATACGCGGCGGTTTGGTCGCACCCTAAAATAGTAACGCATTCGCGTCGTCTGTATTCCCGAAAATGGCAACGCAGTAGCTTCAACGCAAACGAGAAACTTTCACTATAGTCTGGCAGATAAACCACTGCAGCCAGATGACACTTTCAGTGTTGTCAGTTTTTGACAAATATTAAATAGTGATGTGACTTAGTGAGTGAATGAAAGAATGAACGATGTAATGAAATTAATTTGCGTCATAAATGAGAATTTTCAAAACGTATTTTAATAAAATGGTTTGTTCAATAAAGTTTTTTTGGATGTTTTCTAGTCAGTAGTGTAAGAGCGCGATTTGGAAATGTGCGGAAGCATGTCAAATCAATTACCAATTTTCAACTCATTCCCCATTTTGCCATAAATAAAACAACAAATTATCACATTAATATTTTTTTCTACCTTTGTACTTTTACTTAAAAACTTAAATTATTCCGAATCAGTTTCACTGCTGCTGTCACTATTTACGTGTATTACAAAGTCATCGCACATTTTATCTACTATGTTAATATGAACCTTGAATGCCTCAAAACGCGTTATTTTGAAATATACTAAACTACGAATGTGACATTCATAAAATATTTCGTTCGTTCAATAATCAAATCATTCATTACGTGACCTTAGTCGAGCACTAGTGAAATAAATGTGGTATCATTATTTCGTAAAATGACATTTGGAAGTGTCATCTGGCTGAAGTGGTTTAGCTGCCAGACTATAAAGATAAGAACTTATACTTTCAAGCGATATCTACTGGTTAACCCTTAAGTAGGTAGGTGAGAGTAGCATTGTTAGGTCATAATTTATTTAAAAAAAAAAACCGGCCAAGTGCGAGTCGGACTCGCGCACGAAGGGTTCCGTACCATCTAACTAATATTATAAATGCGAAAGTATGGATGGATGGATGGATAAGAGTTTTTAATGATTCACGGTTAAGTTCATTCGAAATATTATAAACGGGATGTGAACCGCGCGGTTCACATCCCGTTTATAATATTTCGAATGGATGGATGGATGTTTGTTTGTTACTCAATCACGCCAGAACGGCCCAAGGAATCTGGATGAAATTCGACACATAGATAGAGAAAAGTCTGGAATAGCACATAGGCTACTTTTTATCCCGGAAAATAGCGAAATTCCCGCGGGATAGCCATTAACGAATTCTTTGCAGACGAAGTCGCTGGCAACAGCTAGTTATTTATAAATATCAATAAACCAGTGTAAGCAGAGCCCAGCCCAAAGCAAAATGTACGCAGTGTGGGGTCACTTCATATGGGTCACTGAATATACAGACCTACATACATATTCACGGGTTTCGCAATTTTTCCTTTATCTGTGCTATGAGACGTTGCTTCGTACCAAATTTCAAGATTCTGCGTTCACGGTTCAAGGTTTTGATTCCCTTTCGGGTTTCGAAAATTTGCGGTGCTGCATAAACGGCTGTATCTTTTGATTGCGTTGGCTTAGAAGTTTGATTTTTTCACAGCTCCAAGGTGCAGTAGACCTGAGTATTTGATATTTATAAATTTCAGCTTGATACGTGAGGGTATCAAGCGTTCCTGAGAAAAAGGGTCTTGACAGACGGACGGACGGACGGACGGACGGACAACAAAGTGATCCTATAAGGGTTCCGTTTTTTTCCTTTTGAGGTACGAACACGGAATACTTCTTATATGTTTGCGGGTGGTAGGGCCTTGTGCAAGGTCCGTCCGGATCACTACCACCATCTTACTCGCTAATCCTGCCGCTAAGCAGCAGTGCTTGCACTGCTGTGTTCCGGTGTGGAGAGTAAGACAGCCGGGAAAATTACGGGCACAAGAGGCATTTCATCTAAGTCCTCTAGGTTGGCAACGCATCTGCAATCCCTCCGGGGTTGCGGGTGTCTGGACAGTGGTGATCGCTTACCATCAGGTGACCCACTTGCTCGTTTGCCTTCCTATTCACATAAAAAAAAAATGTATAGATACTACTACTACCCCGTGAAGAATAGTTTATTTATGTTTGTAGGGATTTAAAAAAAAAACAAGGAAAGAGGATCAGATCTTAGACGGCGCCCGCTCGGGGCGGTCGATGTGTAAATTTAATTTGAAAATACAGAAAGTATGTATGTATGTATAACTCTTTATTGTACATAAAACACATAAAAAAGGTAAATACAGGACAACACAAATGTACAAAGGCGAACTTATCCCTACAAGGGATTTCTTCCAGTACAGAAAGTACAGTAAAGGTATCGGTATGATTACCGCTAGGAGGGGGGGGGGGGGTACCTCTTCTTTGTAGCCGACTGTAAGTTGTCATGCTCTCTCACTCTTATGGGTCTGATACTTGTCGGCCGAGTGAGTGAGACAAACCCGAATAGGGATTCTAAGTGCTCACGGACTATACAATATAATAAACAAATAAATAAATATTAGAGAATAATTCACACAAATTGACCTAGTCCTAAAGTAAGCGCTAGTAAGGCTTGTGTTATGGGTACTAGACAACGATATACATACTTATATAGAGAAATACATAATTAAATAGATAGGAACATCCATGACTCAGGAACAAATATTCATGCTCATCACACAAATATATGCCCTTACCAGGATTCGAACCCGGGACGCTTGCTTCGTAGGCAGGGTCACTACCAACTAAGCCAACCACGTCGTCAAATACAATAACTCTTTTTTGAACACCACAAATCTGGTAAAACAATACAGAAACAAAGAACAAAGTATACAATAGGCGGTCTTATCGCTTAGTAGCGATCTCTACCAGACAACCATTAAGATAGAGAAATAGGTTGGAGACAGTTTAAGTAGGTGGCGGAAACAAACAGACAGGAGAAACGCAGGGATAATAAAAACAACAATACTAACAATACAAAACAATAAACGAGC
The DNA here is from genome assembly GCA_963854515.1 of Pandemis heparana. Taxonomy (NCBI): domain Eukaryota; kingdom Metazoa; phylum Arthropoda; class Insecta; order Lepidoptera; family Tortricidae; genus Pandemis; species Pandemis heparana. Next base: position 9,621,233 of record OY978032.1, read on the forward strand.
AAGCGTGGCAAATATTCTGTATTAACAAACTACCATGTGTTTGTAGTGGCGGTCGTTATTACAACTGCAGATAACATAATGCATTATTTGCACGCAACGAACAACACATTCGAAATATTATAAACGGGATGTGAACACACAACACACAACACATTATCGAATCGTCAACTATCCTGTTATCATTATTCGTTGTCTGTTGTCAACGTTGTTCATACGAGCACTGTTGCCGCACTTGACATTGAAGCGCAAGCGAGTGCGCAACAAATCAAGTAGGTGTGTGCGAGAGATAGCGCTATACGCGCGAGCTGGCATCGCAATCGCAATTCAAATAACTGACTTTTGGTATCATTATTAGCTGTTGCTGTTTGTTGTCATTCAGTACAATAACAAACAAGGCAACAGAGCGTTGTTTTGCTTTTGTTCCCGTACGTTTTTATTACGCTGCGATTACGACGAAATAAGTATAACAATTATTTAATAATAAGTTCATTATCGTTTTGTAAAACAGCAATATAACAGGATAACAGAACAGTTTACAATAACAGCTATTTAAGAATAACACAACACTGTTATTCATTATTGCAAAACAGCCGTTATTGCCACCACTATGTGTTTGCGGCGCTTGATTTCGAAACATAATGGGACCTTGGTCAGCGGACACCAAAAATGTAATTGAGGATCTCTCAACACCTCAACACGTTTAGTGCTGGCCACGGGTGACCCTAGGGCTGGCGATTACCACTCTCAAAGGCTAGGAACAGCAGTTCAGAGAGGCAATGCGGCCAGCGTCTTGGGGCTTACCTTATAGTTTTAAAATCTTGTTGTTTTGTTTTAATATTTATTAATAGTACATTACTGCAGAGGCCGTGAAGTAAGGGATTGCAGGACGAGATTGGGGTACACGGCCGAGTCGTAGACGAGGCCGGATAAAGCGAGTCCTGCAATCCCTGTTTCCGGCCGAGGATTGTATAGTGCTTTTCTCAAGCAATGCGAGGAAATCAAGTAAAAATTGTTTAAATATCCGCTTTTTCAATTTTTGAAACATGCCATTTGAACAAACTATTGCTCGCGCCATGTTCCCCGTGCCCGCCCCGCGCCCCGCGCCGCGCCGACCGCACCCGCCGACCGCACCACCACATTACTTCTTGGCCTAGGCCGTAAATGTAAAACTTCTTGGCTTCATTTCGACCGCACCACATTACTTCTTGGCCTAGGCCGTAAATGTAAAACTTCTTGGCTTCATTTCGACCGCACCACATTACTTCTTGGCCAAGGCCGTAAATGTGAAACTTCTTGGCTTCATTTCGCGACATTAACGCGTACATTTCCGAGCATGCTTGAGGAAATAGTGTTAAGTATATATTTTTCGGTTTAATAAAGGTTACATTGTAAACAATAAAATGTAGGTAGGTAATGTCTTGGGCTCGAGTAGAACGAATCACATTTTAATTTGTTTTTCTGTTGAAAGTAGGCAAATAAATGATTTTCCTTGTGCGTGAAGGCCACGATTTTAGCATGATTGTGGGTGAGGTGGAAAGGGGAATCGAAATACTGATGGGTTGCTAGCATCGCCTATAACATGATTCCTAAGATTTTCGCCTCCCTCGATGGGCTTATACCGACACGGGAAGAGAAGCAACTGGGGCCTTACCAGGACTCTTAATGCGTTTCAGTTTAGGTTCGCTCGCTGTCAGATTCATACTCAAAGTGACAGCTAAAACTTGAACTGCGTCGGAATTAGGACGTGCGGTGCGAGTCGGGTTACCTCCTCGTGGGAATAAGAGCTGCGGTTCGTTTTCGGATCCGTCCGGGTGGAAGAGCAGTGCTTGGTCCGGTGCACCCTGGGCAACGGCTAATGATTTCCTGGCAGTATCTGAGATCATTGACCGTTGGCTAAGAGCCCGACAGGGGGTGGGGGGTCTTTGACCGTGTTACCGTACAACGTTGCCGACATTTTTTGTCACAAGATTTTATAATTATTTTTTTTACCCTGACATTGGCGGAGTTGTCGTCGCTATAACGACTTGGAACGCCAGAAATAAAAGAAGAAGAAGAAGAATTAGGACGTCATGGTAAGGCCCCTGGTCTGGATAAACAACCAGCATGGACGGAGAAAAATAACTTTAAATATGCTACAAATTAAATACACAATCACAGAACTGGGACTCAGTGCCTCGGTCTTGAGCAATAATAGATAGGTACATAACCTTTTGAGGACGCGGTTGGCCTAGTTGGTTGACCCTGCCTGCGAAGCAAGCGTCCTGGGTTCGAATCCTGGTAAGGGCATATATTTGTGTGATGAGCACGAATATTTGTTCCTGAGTTATGGATGTTTCTATCTATACGGGCTGTATCAGATAGCCTCTAACAATAATCAACTGGGGTATATAACCATAGCTACAGAAGCTAAAAAAAATATTTTAAAAAAAATTGGAGTACAAAATTGTTTATATTTTCTATAGGAATGGTAGTATTAACTGTAATCATTCCTATAGAAAACATAAAAAAAAATTTACTGCAAGTTTTTTTTTATATATTTTTTTGCTTCTATAGCTATGGTTACGAGTATATACCGCAGTTGATTATTGTTAGGGGCTATCTGATAAACCCTGTATAAGTATGTATATCGTTGTCTAGTACCCATAACACAAGCCTTACTAGCGCTTGCTTTGGGACTAGGTCAATTTGTGTGAATTGTTCCCTAATATTTATTTATTATTTATTTATAACCTACTTCAAAAATAAAAAGTCGGGACTTGCGAGGTCTAACCAGATTTAGCTAACTTAAATATCTGTATTTAAATTTGCAGAGAGCCGCCACCAGTCACCATTTTGTTGATGTACCTACAGTTAGAAAGAAAGAAAGAAGACATTTATTCATTTTGCAAGACACAAATAATACGAGCATACACACTATTTTATAGAAGAGAAACAACAAAAAACACAGACATGAAAATTAGATCATCACCGTTGCAGTTAATTACAATAACAACAAATCAACAAATAGGCGACGCGGCTAGCAACCCATCACTATTTTGATTCCCCTTGCCACAATGCTAAACGTGGCGCTTTGGCCTGTACCCTGGCTCCGATGCCGGATTTAGAGGTCTGGAGGCCTCTGGGCAACAAAGGAGTAGAGGCCGCTGGCCCCAAATTATTTTCCTGTCCAAGTTCTGTTGTTTACAAGTCTGATTTTTTTTCGAAGTCTATCGCGTGGGCCCCTCTTTTGTGGAGGCCCCGGGGCTGTAGCCCCGGTTGCCCCCCCTTCAATCCGGCCCTGCCTGGCTCTGACCGTAAGGGAGTGTTACATTAAAATATATACGTATGCATTATGTAAAATAAATCAAAATTTACCTATTTCCAACCCCCTTACGTACGCCAAACACAAAAACATCACAGCACATTTTAATAACATTTGCAAGTTGTTTATCTCAAGTTTAAAGCGTCTGTTCTCCAAACAGGTTTAATAGCCACTGGACAAGGTAGCGTCGTCTTATCTACACATAAGTATATATATTTAGACATGTATCGGTCGGGTATTTTAAGTTGTTTTTTCCTCGTTTTAGCAGCTTTTATAACGTTAATATTTGCATTATAGAATCGACTGTCTGACTTGTTTTTGTCTACATTATATTTGCCTAAAGGTACAGTTATATTTACAAATAAATATGTTACTTATATCAAGCTTATTATATCTGTATTATTGATGTAATAACTTCGGTTCATTGTATCTGTATATTTAATCCTATTAGTAGAAATACAGAACAGAAACCAATTGTTTGACTATTAGAAAGCATTATCCGAGGTTAACATTGGCTATTTTCTCCGGGAACGAACAAAGTTTCCGCGGGATGGTGGAAAGTACTCTCGTGAATTATTTTTACATTTACGTAACTGTTGGATTTTTAGTGTTTTAAAACTTTTGGTACTTAGGTATTTTAGACACAAAATACCAGTAACACAATTATTGTCTTTTTTATCGGGTAGAGTACCTACCTAATTAATTAAAATGATTTCACAATTTTCTATATCTATAAAACAGTACCGTGACTGACTGACAGACGACGCAGGCTGTGCGCTAAACCACTGGGCCTAGGAACTTGAAATTTGGCAGACGTAAATCTTGAGTTTCCCAGAGGAGCACTAAGATATTTTTTGAAATTCCCACGGGACAGGAAATAAATGAGGCTTACACATTTCTCAGTAACTGTAATAACTAGACTCATCAAATTCGGCACACCTGTAGATGATAGTAACCTTATTGTAACACTAAAACATGTTCTCCGGGAAAACGAGAAATTCCCGCGGTACAGAAATAAGTGCATTCAACTTCGAGGCTGATTTTAAAAATAACATACCTATTTCATTTGTATTAGGACTTGAGTTATTGTCTACGCGTACGAAGTCGCGGGGAAAAGTCAGTCAAAATATAATTGCTTCACTTAATTAATAGGTGGAAAGGGAAATCCAAATAGGGGCCGTCCATTAATCACGTGAGGCTTGAAAGGGGGGGGTTTGACAAAAATCACGAAATGTCACAAGGGGGGAGGGGGGTGTAGTAAAGATATCACGTGTATTTATTTTTTTATAATTTTTTCAAACGCGCGATTTTTAAATCGAAAAGCGGCGTGTAGTGTGACCTTGATTGACCTTGTGATTGGCTGACAGTTACATGTATTATAGTAAAATGACACAAAAATATATCATGACATATACTATACCAAATTAATATATAAATTCAACACGCGCGCCTGCGCACGCAAGACAATTATAGTTCTAAAAATTTAAGATTATTTGTAGATACGAAAAATACACGTGATGTTGGGTGGGGAGTGGGGGGCTAGTCTTAACAGGCTGACAACACCTAATTTTGTTGAAATTGATGTTATTTAAGCACTTTTTTAAGAAAAACTACACACAAAAAAAATATAATGTTAATTTTCATCATATTTCAAACACGCTGGACGGACTCGATACATAATTGAACAAAATCGGCTCGATAGAAAATAATTGCAAAGATTGGTCTTAAAATCATCATTAAACGGTTCTATGTCTTTATTTTTTCGACGTGTGGGTCTGCAATTAAAAACATGAAGTCAACATATTTATACCTACACGGCTAACGAGACATATTTCACAAATAATCCAAACTTTTTTATTTCTTCTTATTTGTGTCTTATTTGCAAGATTTTAGACGCGCGCCAAGCTGCCGGAATAGTTTCTTCTCTTTCACTCACAGGCATGCGAACCGTATGTGTGAAGAGTGGCGCTGCTCAAGGTCATTTGCTGTTGACAGCGCCTTAAACCTCACCATGTATCACCAAGGGGGAGGGTGGGTTAAAAAATGCTTAAAAAAGATCACGTGATTAATAGACGGCCCCATAGGTAGTAATAGTAATGGGTTGCTAGCATCGCCTATAACATGATTCCTAAGATTTTAATCCGTCTCCCGACAAATAGACTGTAGTTATTACCATTGTATCTATTACATCTTCCATGGCTAAAGTCAACTCCTGCAGAAGTGCTTTGTGAGAACCCATTCATAGCTACATGATTTCCATTTTACTATCGTAGTATCATATTTCTGTACTAAAGCGTACGAAAGTGCTTTCATAGGCGAAGTACTGTCGAGTAGCAAAGTGGTCTCAATGGATTCACTATAAAATCGTTTGTTTTAGTACTTTTACTGTTTAAATTTGTTTTAAATCGGAGGATTCAGAATGTGAATAAATATTGTCACTTTGGAACCATTTCACAGTATACAGATCTATCCAAATGGGTCAGAAAGGAGAAGTCAAAAACCATTAGAGATAGGGGAATCTGGGGCCTTACCATGACGTCTTAATGCGTTTCATTTTAGGTTCGCTCGCTGTCAGATTCATACTAAAAGTGACAGCTAAAACCTGAACTGAGTCAGAATTAGGACGTCATGGTAAAGCCCCTGTTCTTAAAAACCGTGGCATCGGTCTTAGATTTCATAAAAATGGCATATTCTTATTATATTCTTATTAGGGTTTTTATCATACGCATAAGTTTTTACAGAGTAGTTCGATTTTGATAATTATTTTTTTATTGGATAGGGTAACGTATATCCGGGTCATACACATTTTTTTTTCGTTTCTCTCCTATGGACATGGCAAAAGTCAAGGGTCTATAGTCAATATTTTTAAGTCAAGTCTACATCGGCGTGTGGGACGCCTGGCCAACTTTCGGCCCATTTAAATAAAGCAGCTGATAGCTGCTGGTGAGCAGTACATGTTCCACGGGAGTTTGTAATTGTGTCGTACAGACACATCATTCAAACAGAGGACGCTTAGCGACAAATATTCGCATAGTAACAAAGTCACGTAACAGTTGGTAACAGATAGAAAAATTCGAACGCTTACTCACCTGCTATGGGTGGTGTAGGGGTATAGACGCGTCACGGAATGACGAGGACCCGGGTTCGATTCCCGGCCATAGCTTTACTTTTCGGATTTTTCTGTGTTCTAATTTTCAGTGTCGCTTAGAAATTTAATTTAATTTTTCATTTAAATAAACCTTAAGTTTGCCGACTCGGAGTCGCTAATTTTATGCCCACAGGAGAGACACCTTTTGTTTCTTATGGTGTGTATACATGACTCATCCCGAGGCTGGTCCCATAAAAATTTGAGAAAAAAATCCATCCCTAAGGATAGGAAACATGGGTGTCTGCCGAATGCATCCGGATCGCTGGGCAAAAATTACCACCGACTGGGTTCCATGCGACGGGCGCCGGAGCAGAGGCAGACCAAAAAGATGGCGGGACGATTTGGAGTATTTTGAGATGGACTGGGGAAGCCTCGCAACAGACAGAGACGGAGGGAAAGAGAAAGGCCCTTTGCCCAGCAGTGGGACACCAAATAGGCTACCTGCACAAAATAAAAACACCGGGTAGCACTCCGGGAGTGCCGGCAGAAGTGAAAACTACACACGCACACTCGGGCAAAAAGAAAAACAAAACTTTTTCTACACGAGTTTCGAACTGCGGTCACTTGACGCACTGTTATTCCACACCTTATAACACAAGGCCAAACGCACATACGTTAAAGCGACGAAATTAACGTACACTTCAAAAATCGAACGCGACTAGCTTCATTCGTATTTCAAAATAAGTTCTTAGAGGATCCTGATACCCAGCAGCAACTTAAACTCCCTCCGTCTTACGCCTGACGCGAGTTTAACATTTTTTACCCATCCCAAAAAGTGTTCAAAGCCCCTAAAGAAGTTTTCACTTTAAAAATGCTGAGTTGTGTTTTACAATCAAAATAATTCACTATATAAAAGCATGAAAAAAATGGTCGGTTCCTCAGATCTAAGTGCCAAACCCAATAGGCACCGACTTCAAACAAAAATCAGTACGTCAACTGGGGTGACTTTGGTAATTTCGGGACTACTTTGATCGTTTTAAAATTGCTATAAAATCGATATTATCCATATATCCGGTGAATGTTTGGCAAGTAGACGCAAAGGCGATCGACGAAGACATTGATTGGAAGCAGTAAACGCAAATAAAAAATAATGGTTTTGTGGTTTTGTCATTAAAACTACTTTTTAAAGTCACCCCAGTTGACTGTAGCGCAAACGAAATGTCTATGGTCATTTTTCATTTTTCAGCAGTTATTTTTTGAAGGCGGTTTTATTTGTTATTGGTAACGTCGCAACACAGCATTCATTAAAAGTTCACTCACGCACTACCCCGCAAATTGAATTAAAATTTATATAGGGAAAGTTTCAAGTCATTATAATATAGCTGAATTTATTTATAAAACTCCAAGACATCATGCTGTTGCCCGACTTTGGCTGTGTTTTGACGTGCGGCCTGGTCTTGTTGCCTTAGGCTCTGGCTACCCCGTAAGGGATAAATACGTGATTTATGTATGTAATTTGGTGTAAAATGTCGTGGTATATCGAGTATGATCCTTGAACATTCCGATGTATGTGATGCCAATTGCATGTACGCAATTAGCATCACATACATCACAATGTCATGAGTGATTGTGTACAATATAATACAAAATACTCTTTATTGAACACCACATATCAGTACAAAACAATACAGAAACAAAGAACAAACAAAGTATTCAATGGGCGGTCTTATTACTCTTATTGCTTAATAGCGATCTCTACTAGACAACCAATAAGACAGAGAAATAAGGTAGGTGGTTCGGGGGGGGGGGGTAGGGAGGGGGGTAAGGATGTAGAGATTTAGATGGAATTAGTTTGTCTACAAAGGCATTAAAATGGAATGGAGAAAAGCAGATAATTCCCTCAATAGTAGTTTTTTTTTAATCAAGCCATCATAAATTATGACCTGATGATAAATAAGGGTCTGTGTAAATATTTATAATACCAGCTGCTGCCTGCGACTTCTTCCACGCAAATGAAATATAGCCTATGACATTATGGTAAAAGAATTTTCAAAATCGGTTCAGTACTTAGATCTACGGATTACCGCCTACAACGACACAAACTTTACCTCTTTATATAATAGTATACCTAGATTTGTTTTTACTTGCTACGCATGCCTACAAAAACTTTTTATTTATTTTCTTTTCTTTAAAAATCCTGAAAATGGGGTGTTTCAGTCAAATTGGCCTAACCCAAAATTCCAGAATTATTTAAAGACAGTATTTATTTTTAGATTATTTATTCAAATACGAACACACCGACACGATATTCTATTTCATAGCTGCCCACGCATAGCAAAGAAGGCAAACTTTATCCATATAAAAGGGGTTGTTTTGATGCCACCATCACTCCTCAGCGAGCTTTCAGTCGGCCATCTTGTCATCCACAGACTAGCAAAATGTTCAAAATTACGGCTATAGTATCTTTGATGCTGATTGGTAAGTTTTTTTTTAATGGTTTTGGCGCTCTTAGCGCTTTCAGCCAGTGATTTATTGTTTTTCATTGCACCCGCGTCTTAGTTAGTCGCAGGTTGCAGTGGAAGAAAATTAGCTACAATTTATTAAATGAATCAAGAACTTTTACTTCTTGATTTTTTATATTTATTTAATTTACGGTTTTACCCGTTAGAAGATTAAACTAAACGAATTGAAAACTAGTAGAACACGAAAAATTCGAAAAGTGAAACCATAGCTTCCCGGCCATAGCTTTAATTTTCAGATTTTTCTGTTCTAATTTTTAGTATCGTTTAGAAAGATTATTTGTTTATTGACGTAAGTAGTTAATAGCTGTGAGTTCTATTTTAGTTTTTTTAGTAAAAGCTATTAATAAATTAACTGTTTACTAGCGACTTGGTCACACGCGGACTCTAGAAGGTACAAAAAGGAGGCCACGTCTTTCGGCTCAGGTCAGATCAGCATGAAAAACCTAACACGGTTCTAAGTAGGGATTGCAAAATTCGGTTTTTTCTCAAATCCGGATTTACAAATTATCAACTTGTACAAATCCGGATTATACGGTTTTTTCGGATTTTTATTAATATCTTGAAATTTTCATGTACTTAATTACATATTTCTTTGAATACCTAATGGTGTTAAATTTTTATGTTTTTAGAATTTCCCTAAGAATATCCTACTAAGTTAATATTATAAATGCGAAAGTTTGTGACGATGTGAGTCAGTGAGTGAGTGTGTATGTTTGTTCCTTCTTCACGCTAAAACGACTGGACGGATTTGGATAAAATTTGGTACGAAGACCGCTGGTACCCTAGATTAAAACATAGGCTACTTTTTATCCCGGAAAATTGTATAGTTTCCGCGGGATAGCGATAAACATATCAATTGCTAATTCTACGCGGACGAAGTCGCGGGCAGAAGCTAGTATAAAAATAAAACTGCAAAAATCTCTCTGTCTGTGTCTCTGTGTGTCTCTGTGTCTGTAAGTGTCTGCAGTACAGTACTACCGGACCGGCCGACTAGCTAGATCTAAAGCTAGGTATGAGGTAGCCAGCAAAGCGCGGAGGGGAGAGGGATAGATGCCACATAAATGAATGAAATGAAACTAAATTCAAAAGAAAATTCTGGTTAAATGACAACAGTCATTGAAATTCGAAAAAACCGGATTCTTATGCTAAAAATCCGAATTTATAGAAGGCGACAAAAATCCGGATTTATCCGGTGATTTCGGATTATCCGGATTGCAATCCCTAGTTCTAAGTAACTGGGCAGTCGCAACTCATTTCTACCCGTAGCCATTTTACCGTGACCTCTGGGGAACGGCTAGCTTATTACGTAACTCGCTTGCAATCGCCATAGTGTTCATTTTGACAGTTCTTGTATGAATGTGACAGCTAGCTGATTCCGATGCCAATTGTCAGCCCATACGTGAACTGTCACAATGAACACGATGGCGATTGCGAGCGAGTTACGTAATAAGCTTGCAGGTCATGTTAAAATGGTTTTATGAACTTTGGTGTGAATGTTCGGATTACTTAGAACTCTCTCTGGATTTTCTTATTGTTTTGTAGTTAAACTAGTGTTCTTAGATTGTGGTATTAGATTGCTAGCATGATGTATACAATCACTATGTATGTAGATATAAACTAGATTTAGATTAATTTACTTATTAAATTTATGTTTTTAATTTTAAGGGTCTGTTTCACCACCCTCTGTTATGTTCCAGTTATCTTAACTGTCAGTTATCTATGATGACGTCTCTGTCTGTTTCGTAGTAATGAATAGAGACGGAATCATAGATAACATGTACGTATTTGACTATACAAATATTTTTATTCTTTTTATTTTAAAAGTTAATTTAAAATTAACCGAAAAATACTTCAGAGGCCTATTTTTTATCGAATTTCAATAACACCTAGAAATAAAGAATGTCTCAGACCGTTGGAACTTGTCGCACGAAAGGCGAGGGCGATAAACACGCGACCTGAGGCTCTCTCACCGCCCGCGGCGTACACAATTTATTTTACGTCTTCCCTTACCAGGAAGCGGAAGTTTCCGCTCGCGTACAATTTAATTTATTTTTATTTTTTATTTTTTTAGTATCTATAATGAATAAATAGACTAAGTATATGTATGTATGTCTTCGTCACAGGCAGCACGGTATGGGGAACGTTCTCCTGCGACTCCTGCGGCAGCGAGTGCGTGAAGGCTTGCGGAACGAAACACTTCCGAGCCTGCTGCTTCAACTACCTGCGGAAAAAGAGGGGGCCCGAGAGAGTGAAGGTAATGGTGGAACCTTGTCACTCGCTACCATCAACTTCATCTCATTCATTTCATTTAATTTATTTATTTGTAAAACATGAGTAATTACAAATACAAAGATCGTAGGTTAGGTACACATACAACAGTCCGTCATGTTTTGCCTCTCGGCATACAAATTCACTTAAAAAATAACAATAATGCTCCTAATCGAAAAAAATAATTGAATTAAATGTTATGTATTTCATTAATAATCAAATCAAATTAAATTAAATAATTACCTACACTAGATAGGTCATCATTCAAAAAGTCATTAATACTATAGTAACATTTTTCTAATAATAATTTCATCATTCTCTTCTTAAACATGTCAATAGTACAATTCCTAATTTCTAAGGTTATTTTATTGCTTTGGACTTAAAACCACAAAATGTCATAATACGTCAAAATGTCTGTTGTAACAATTTGATATTTTAGGTATTTTTAGGTATTATGAGCCCATGGTAATTTGAAAATTAGGGGTATAGTGAATAAGGTGTTATGAAATTTAGTGGTTTTAAGCCCAAAGCATTTTATTGTAGATTTTGGGGGTTAGGCCAAATATGCTTTTCTTTAGCAGGGCAGTGTTCGTAATTTGGCTTGTTATCCTATCATTATCACGTGGTCTGAGATAGTTAAATAATCCACTGTGACGCTGAAATCGGTCAGGGTCATTCTAAGCAAATACCGCTACTTCATAGATATAAATTGAAGGGAATGTTAGCAATGTAAATTTTATAAAATACTAGCTGTTGCCAGCGACTTCGTCTGCAAAGAATTCGTTTATCGCTATCCCGCGGGAACTACGCAATTTTCCGGGATGAAAAGTAGCCAATATGCTATTCCAGACTTTTCTCTATATATGTGCTGAATTTCATCCAGATTCGTTGGGCCGTTCTGGCGTGATTGACGAACAAACATCCATCCATCCATACTTTCGCATTTACAATATTACAATACAATACAATACAATACAATAACTCTTTATTGAACACCACATATAACAATCAAAACAGAAAAAGGTATACAGAAGTAATAAGGTAACAATAGGCGGCCTTATCGCTACAGAGCGATCTCTACCAGGCAACCATAACGGACTGGAGAAAAGAACAGATCTGAGCAGGTGGTGCAATTTAGTTTATGTTAGTTAGATGTATGTATGTAATTTTATTTTTTGACAGTTCTGGACCCCGAACGCGTTGGAAGTCAAAATGGAGTCTCCGTACAAGACCAAACTGCCAGTTATAGCTTTTGAATCTGTGCCCGACTTCTTGGCTGAGCTGTCGAAGGACTTTGAGACCAACCCCTATGAAGACACGGTCGAGAACAGATTGAACGTCTACGACGCTTAAGCCGTTTCAGTTTTAGGCTGCAATACTGTTCCCTGTCAATTGGATCGGAGCCTTTTCTGTCAAAATTACGTCGCTATTTTTAGAAGGCCGTATCTTGAAATGGTCTTGCTAAAGTGAACTTTACTGCGTATGCTGTATGGTTCAATTTAGCTAACATTATTCGAGATACGTGCTTTTTAAGCAGGTAGTGACACTAGTGACGATATGTGGGAAGTTTTAGTATACACATAAACTTTTATAAGTTCGTTTTTTTGGGTTAATTCGAAATTTATCCCAAAAATTTAAACTTGAAATAATAAGTATTAAAGGCACAAAATAAGGCATGATTGTTATTCAACCCACCGAAAAGTTCTGACCATAAATTCTGCTAATTCTATTAATTTTACGAAATTCTACTAAATTCTTCGCGTACGTCTTATTATTGATTAGGTACCTATCAAAAACTTGACAGGAATTGTTCTCGACATTAAAATAAATGTAAAATTTGTATGTAACTATAGCTTAAATACAACTAAAATATGTGTATAGCTTTTAACTAGTAATTAAAAAACAGCAACTGATGGAAATTATGCCCCATTTAAGGCTGGATGAATGGTCATAATTTGATATTCGAATAAAAAAATATCCTAAACGATTTGACTTTGTTTTTAATGATTCCTTTTAAAACAATTTATTTATTTATTCGGTACAATTGACAACATTTCATATTTCTGAGCCTATAATTTTAATGGTTCTCTGTATTTTGTTTCAAAAGACGAAAATGCTGACAGTTTAATTTTTTCGCTAGGGTTTGTATTTAATTTAAAATTAATTTATTAATTTTTGCTTATTCTAAAAGGGCGTAACTCGCGTAACGTATAAATTTCTTGATTCATTTGATATTTCATATCATTTGAAAAACAGCGCCATCTCTCGTCCCTGGTGATCAGTAGATGTTCCACGGGAGTTTGTAATTGTGTCGTACAGACACATCATTCAAATAGATGACGCTTCGCGACAAATAATCGCATAGTAACAAGGTCACGTGACAGTTGGTAACAGATAGAAAAATTCGAACGCTTACTCAGCTGCTATGGGTGGTGTAGGGGTATAGCACCCATCACGGAATGACGAGGACCCGGGTTCGATTCCCGGCCATAGCTTTACTCTTCGGATTTTTCTATGTGTTCTAATTTTCAGTGTCGTTTAGAAATTTTATGTATTTTAATACGTATCCGACGTTGGCGTCGAAAAGGTTAAAATAAATGAGAAGGCTCGTGTAGAGAAGAATTCTTTTATTTCTTCATAATAAATTCGAACATTATATATTTCTTAACTTACGACTAGTTCTTTGGACAAATATAGCTCTCGATCAAAATAGAAGTTCTTAAAAAAATCTACATTCGTTTACAAATTGAATCAAGACCCAGCATTTAAGAAAAAGTAACACTATTTAGTAGGAACGTGCATTTTTAAACACTTTCCGTTTTCAATTTAAACTTAGTCCTATTTTCTACCTAACAATATGGTTATTAAAATATTTAATGTCACCTCCTAGGCCTTAAAAAAGTACATTACAATTCTATTCCTAAATAGCAACAAGAAAAACAAACTAGAACTAATGTAACATAAATAACTTAAATCAATCGATTTAAATAAGAAACTATTAAAATATCACTGATACTTACAAAAGATAACGAATGATTAGACAGAAAAACTCGCATTTTTGTAACAATTTACTGTAACTTCTGGACTTACAACACTGTAAATGTGACTTGCGTGTTACCAACTGTATAATGAACTGCATGATCACAATTAGAGTGATAGAGACGGAACTAATTTTACTGTTCGCACACCCAGAACTTTTACTAGGTACAAGAATAAAAACTTTTTTTAAAGGACAAAATATTTTTGAGTTGTGTTGATCTGTCCTTCTCGATGCTACTAATGAAACAAAGGGAATGTCAAGAGGATACATAGGTACTTATAAGGTCTTCTTTTCTTTATTGAATAAAGATGGACCATTTCGTTAAAAGCAAGCACTATCGATCCTGAAAGCAGAAAAAAAATGTACCAAAAATTCCATACAAATTTGTATGAATGAAGTAACAGAATGGGAAAGGCAATTTTGAGACGTTTTCTTTCTCCTATCAGGATCGATAGTGCTCGTGATTTCGAGTAGGAAACCGAAAATAAAACTAAAATCCCAGAAAAAGCAGAGTGTACAACTTCTAATGAAAAAGTCCAGATACTTCGCGAAAATAATAACGTGGGTAGTTTAGGTTTCTTAAAGTTAAGGTTTTGGGCATGGACCTGAGTATTGAGTTTAAAATTCCTTTAAAATCCTTAAAAATAATGTAGTGTCGATAATAGACTTGCGTCCTGTATAGGCGGTTGGTGAGAGGCGTTCCATGAATATATATATCGCTAAACATAGCCGACTTGTGTGGTTGAGTTTTTTTATCTAATCATCTTTTCAAAAACAACAGCGGCATCTAATGAGCCCAAAACGAATATTCAATCTTAAATTAGCCAAGACGCTACGGCAAGGGTCGAAGCCAAACAGCCAAGTCGTATTTTTCATCTTTTTACGGGGACAGTTGCTGGGAAACGGATTTTTATTTTCATTAATAGACAAGAAAGGACGATTCGTGACCTATTCTATTCACGTAAACATTTTGATGCTTATGTCATTGCGTAAAAACGTAGAATACTAAAAAAACAAAGCCTGTTCCGCACTGTTGTCTAGCCACAAAAAAATTACTACAAAGAACACATCATTAATGTTCTATTAAAAGTACATACCTACCGTAAGACCGTACATTATCCCTAAAGGGTAACTTAGTCCACTTAAAAATTGCTTTTTTCTATTCAGCGCAAAGGACAGAGCTATATGGCTGCATAACTCTGTCCCTTATGCTAAATAGAACTTGGCACGCTAGGATGAAAACTGAATTTCGAAAAGCAGACAAAGTAAATTTTAGGAATGTTATAGGTGATGTGATGCTAGCACCTATCACTATTTGATTCCCTTATGTCTATATGCCCACAATCATGCTAAGCTTTAGGATATATCTACCCCGTAAGGGTAAACGTGATTTATGTTTGTATAGACAAAGTTACCCTGAGGATAAACTACACCGAACTGTCAGTATTATAATGTCCTTTAAAAAGGACTATAAATTAAAGTGCTTTTAAAAAAAGTACGTTCCAGTAACCGTCCCCGATGCTTCAGTGTTTAATTGAAGACTTCCTTCTGCTTCCGCCTTGCTATCTCGGCGCTGGCTTCCTGTATGGCCTCCCAGAGTTTAGCCTCTGAGAGGATCTGACGGGACAACTCTTCGACCCCGTTCTCAGACTCCAGCATTGGTAGAGAGTCGTCATCAACGTACTGGAATAGATAAATTTCCAATTATTGCCGGAATTTATAAAGTGTTGTATGATTATCTGTTATGGCAACACTCTTTGCGTCAACATATTCATATTCATATTCATAATGGTTTATTACAAATTATGTTGTTTTACAAGATGGCGACAATGCAACTATTAAATGGCGACTCTATTTAAAAAGTAATAAATAAATGAATAAACAAAGTCTTATTACTTAATACAATAAACTTTTTAGTTCCATGGTGGCTTAGGAGCAAAGAAAAAAAAACATAGAATGTAAATAATACATCAAATGAATCAAGAATTTTACTTCTGGAAGCTTCTTGGTATTTCACATAATATTTTTGAAGTGAAAACTTCTTTAGAAGCGTTATGCACTTTTTTGGGATGGTTTAAAAATGTTAAACTTGCGCCAGGGCCTTCTCATGACGTCCTAATTCCGACTCAGTTCAAGTTTTAGCCGTCACTTTTAGTATGAATCTGACAGCGAGCGAACCTAAACTGAATCGCATTAAGACGTCATGGTAAGGCCCCAGCTCGAAAATTCGTAAGACGGAGGGAGAGTAGACCGCCGGCGCGGCGTAGGACAGGAAGTAACATCCCCATCTCTTTCTATAGCGCGGTTCAAGTTTATACGGTTACACTTTAGTAATTCTGCTAAACATGGGTGGTGTTGTTGTAATAGCATGCATCAGGGAATGATGAGGATCCGGGATCGATTCCCGGGCCATGGCATTACCTACATTTCGGATTTTTCTATGTGCATGTGTGTGATGTGTGTGATGTATGTGATGTGTGTGATGTGTGTGATGTGTGTGATGTGTGTGATGTGTGTGTGTGTATAGTCTTCAGTATCGTTTAGAAATGTTTATAGAATGTAAGTAACAGATGCTTCTCATCCCGTGCATGGTAAAAGTCCATCGAGGAAACGAGCGAAAATCTTAGTAATCAGTTATAGACGATGCTAGCAACCCATCACTATTTTGATTCCCATTTCCATACGCCAACAATGACGCTAAACAATGTTAGACACATTTAGTAAACATGGCCTTTACCTGTGGCTCTGTCTATAACTAGATTCCTAAGATTTGTGTAGAAAAGAGTATGCTTAGCTGGTTTGGTCACGTAGAGGATGGATGAAAGAAGATTAACAAAGCAGATTTATATGGGGAGTGTGAATGGGTGCGTTGGGAGGGGAAGGCCTAGACGAACGTTCCGTGTTCAAATTGGGGACTTTTTGGAAAAAGGTCAGATCAAGAGTATCCGAAACCGACGAGCATGTATGAAGAGATTGATGAATGTGGATGAAGCGAAAGAGGTATGTCAGGATCGTAGCAAGTGGAACAAAGGAGTTTGCCTACCCCTGGTGGGAAAGAGGCGTGACTGTATGTATGTAAGATTTGTGGCCGCTCCCTCGTTATGATTAAAGTTAACGTTTCAACTTGATGCAATTCGTACTCAATGTCGACCCACCTGTCGTTGCCTCATCAGATCCTGAACTGGCATTCCGGGAGCGCCCTGGGACCTCTTGCGACCGCATCCTGAAAAGTAGGTACAATATTTTCAAAATGATTTTCAAGCTTAAGTTCGGACTATTAAGTTATTAAGTACTAGCTTCTGCCCGCGACTTCGTCTGCGTAGAATTAGCAACTGACACGTCAATCGCTATCCCGCGGGAACTATGCAATTTTCCGGGATAAAAGTAGCCTATGTTTTAATCTAGGGTACTAGCTATATCAGATCCAAATTTCATCCAAATCCGTCCAGTCGTTTCATCGTGAAGAAGGAACAAACATACACACTCACATCGTCCCATCCATCCACCCATCCATCCTCACAGACTTTCGCATATATAATATGAGTAGGATATTGTTTTATGTGATCTGAATTAACGTATTTTATTTATTTATTTATTCCGAAGTTGAAACATCGAGTTCGTTTCGTGACGATTCGCTTGCACTAATAGTCATTACGATACTAACATTGAATTTTGAGTAGGTAGCCCTTGTCATAGAATACATAATAACAGCATAATATGTTCTTACTTATTCTATGCACTTGTTTCCAACTTACCAGTGAAGGCGTTGCAGAAGGGTCTCTTCTTCGGCGTCATCACCACTTCTTCCGAAAGCCGGGGGTCGAAATTGCGCGGGATCTGGAAATAATTTCACAAATAGTGCTCTAAAATCAAAATCTCTGTTCTAAATAAAACATGTAGAATATTTAAAATGTTTGAATGTTCGTTTTTTAATCGAAAATTTCAAAAATCTTGCCTAACCTACTTAGGCCCACTTGCACAGTCCAGAGTTAAAAAAAATAATCGCTAACTCGGGGTTAGGTTTGACAGTTCCATACATTTTGACACTACTTAGCGCCGCACACTCACTCACATCGTCACAAACGTTCGCATTTATAATATTAGTAGGATTTTATATACCTAGCAGTGGCGTGGCGTCCATAGAACTCGATTCCCACTGGCTTGCCTATTTTAAGGCAGTTGGGCAATTTATTGTGCAAAATTAGAGGAAAAGGCTAGTTAGGTAAGTTCCCTTCGGCTTGCATTCTGATATACTTGACGCCACGCCACTGATACCTAGGTTCCTCTTGAATTTATAGCAAGTAAATATAGTTTTTTAAATCATTCGTTACTCAATTTTTTTTTGTTTAGTTTGTCCGTTTAAACAAAGGGATTCTATACCATTTTTTTTGTCACACTAGCTTAAAAAGTGTAAAAAAAACCAAAACGTTTGTTTTGCAAACAGGCCGTTAAGGGCTCTTTTACACGTCTTTTTAAAACTACCAGCGCATTCGGAAAGAAAAGACCATAGTTGCCAAGAATGCTCCGCAAGAAACTTGGCAGGAAGTAATTTGCGTAGGAATAGGAATAAATGTCTCTTTTCAATTTCTTGTGTACCTTATGCTGTGGACTTACACTGGCTGTATAGCAGTGATCTACGACCAGCAACGCGACGAAGACCAGAAGAAGAACGTGGCGGGCCATGGCGGGAATTACAGTTGACACAGTTACAGGCAAGATGGCGTCTGAAAAAAAAAAAGTTTTTACCTGAAACCGAATTTACATTATGCAACTAATTTCGTGCAACTAGCATTACACTGCGGCGTTTGATTAATCACTTTTGAAGCGTTAGGTTATCGGCCGAGCAATGTAATGCTACTTGCACAAAATTAGTTGCATAACTAATGTAAGTTCAGCTTAAGAGGCTGACAACACCTAATTTTGTTGAAATTGATGTTATTTAAGGGTCGTTCTCTCATTTCGTGCAAATTGGTGGTATTCTCTCGAAAAAATATTTTTTCTTGTAATGGTACAATTGAAAGATTTTATGTGTTTTTGAACATATATTGAATATGTGTATGTGAAAGGCACCTTAATTACTTAATTACTTTCTATAAAATATGACCACTGGTAATGAAGTACGCGCTGGTAATGAAATTAGCAAAGATGGTAATGATTTGCTAGTGGAAGGAAATGAAATAAGTACAAGAAGGTAATTTCACCTTAGGATGGTAATGACAAAACGATGTGTTTTTAATCATTTATTCATCAGGAATGTGACATAAAAATCCAATATAAAGAATATCAATGAAGGCACACGCATAATGAACCTCGGAAGACGTTATCTTATAGGTTTTATCCCCCTTATTCATAAACGCTGTGTACAGGTGTAGTGCAAAATGATTTTCCATGACATTTCGTTAAATTTTATCCGATTTTCAACTTTAGTGATATTGTTATTAAAGTCGTGTATACAATTCAGCTGTCAGATTAAATTGTTTTATAAATAAGAACCTTATGCCAATGTCGTTAATGTTGAAATTGAAAACCGCATAGGATTCAACGAAATGTAACGGAAAATCATTTCGCACTATATCTGTGGGCTTCTGTTAACTTAGCAATTCTTTGTTCTTATCTGTCACTTTGACATTTAACTTTCGCAGCCCTTGCCTTCTGCTTACTACTACTACTACAGAAAGTCTGAATTTCAGAAAGCAGTATTTCTCGCTAAAATCGATGGGTATCAGAATCTCGTCATTTCTCAAATCTTTTTTTAGTTCTTTAATCGAGGCATACTGTGCAACAATGTTTTTTGTGTGAATCAAAAACTTCGGCAGTATAACTTCTTCAAAAATGAATTATATTCCGTGGATTGACCTCTATTTCTTTTTAATTGTAGTATTCGTTGTTTTTTTGCCATCTTTTGTTTTGTATTTTTGTTTCTCTGTTAGCCATTGATAATACAAATTGATTTTCTCTTCGTTACTAAACTTTTGATAGTTAATTATCTTATGTGCAATATCTTTCTAAACATTTTTCATTGGTAGTATTACAGCATAATTTGTTTAAATATCTCTGAGCTTGATTAAACCTTCTTTACATCTTTTTCTTCCGTTTATTGTTTATTTTGTTTATTCTTTCTTTTAATTGTATTTAATTTTTAATTAATTGTTTTTAATTTTTAATTTCTGTTTAATGTTTAAGTCACTTAGTGTTGGAATCTTACTTAGCAATGTATACTGTTTTCTTTGCATAGTGTGTCGTTTGATACTGTGCGCGTCACCTCATTTTAAGTTAAGCTATGCTTAACTTGTACTCTGTTACTATTTGTGAGTTCCTGTAATTGGCTCTGTGTTACTACTTTCATTACCTAAATTGTGTTAAATGCTGTTGGTGCTCCTTAAATAAATAAATAAGTATTATTACAGTTTTAAGCTCTTTTACCTCTTTTAAGTGTTTCTATCGAAATCTTAGAATTCGTGTTTTAACATTTACAGTTTGACGAAAAGTCTGCTTTTTGTATTGTAACTCATTATAATTGTGGGTTACTTTTATAATTTCATATTTTTCTCTCTTCCGTTGCCGATCTTTAGCTAACTTATCTTTTTTAGACTGTTTCTTTTTTGGCTTAGCCATAATTATAAGCTGCAATAAAAAAATACTTTTGATATGACTAAATTTAAGTAAAAATTATTGATTCATAATGATTTATATCACGACAGGATGTAAATTTATTAGTGATAAAACAATGTTTGTTATTAAAAACAATGTATAGGTACAACATATGGGCTTCTTCATGGACACCATTTGACGGGCAACGGGCTAGCATATGACACTACATATATGTATATCACCTTATTTGAGTATGATTATATACCTCAAAAAATGCTTGAATATAAATATAAATTCATCAATAACACACCTAAAAAATATATAATCCAATTCATCAGGGGTTAAACTGTTTCATTTTTATCACTATTACTGATCTTATGACTGTGTTCACGAGTCTAGGTTTACGAGCAATGTTAAAATCGTATTATTTTTAAAAACATAGAAGATATAAAATGTTGTTTTCGTTGAAGCTACAGTCAGAACTATGCCATGTATTCATTGCCTTCTCGAACTATTCATGACCATGCCCCTCAATTTCGATTTAATCATTACCATCTTAAACAATTCATTACCCTCCTTTTCAAATTTGGAAGGAAAAGAAGGTAATGACACGGATATGAATGAAATATTGAGAGTTTTTCTCAACTAACTCATTTTGTAATTGACATTGAATTTACTAAACTTCCCAACTGTTAGATAGTTTACAAACACAGCAAATCAGAAAGAGCATACTTAATTATTTTAAGTACTTACCGATTGTGTAGTTGGATGGTGATGAAACTGAAAACGTGACAATCTCGTTTGACTCACGGGATAATATAGCTATTTCTACAGTAAGCTGCGTATACGCGTCGCTCGGGGTGGCTCGCGCTCGACTGACCAATGAACGATGTTTTAGTTGGCGGTAGGTATTCAAAAGCATGTTTGTACATCAAAATATATATCAATTCATTTCTCGCGCGGGTAATGATGGAACTGCTGGTGACAAACATTTAGAAACGTCTATTTTTATTCTGGTTGGCTTATAGTCTCTCATATTTTACCTTTGGAATCTATAATCAACTAGTGTTTGATTAAATGCTAAATAAAACCTTTGTTTTCAGTATGTTTTTCTAAAACTGTGATCAAAATCACATCAACATACTTTAGGCCCCGAGGTGAATGAAAAAAATAGATATTTTATATTAATAAAATAAAAACCACATAGTTATTAGTATCAGTTTTTGAAGATAACAATACCGTACCAACTATGTGACAAGCTGGCAATAATAACATCACGTAAAATCAATTACATTTTTCACAATATTCGATTAAAGGCGATTTGCACGAAATGAGAGAACGACCCTTAAGCACTTTTTTAAGAAAAACTACACACAAAAAATATACAAAAAAAAATAGAATGTTAATTTTCATCATATTTCAAACACGCTAGACGAACTCCGATACATAATTGAACAAAATCGGCTCGATAGAAAATAATTGCAAAGATTGGTCTTAAAATCATCATTAAACGGTTCTATGTCTTTATTTTTTCGACGTATGGGTCTGCAATTAAAAACATGAAGTCAACATATTTATACCTACACGGCTAACGAGTCATATTTCACAAATAATCCATACTTTTTGTATTTTTTTCTTATTTGTGTCTTATTTGCAAGAATTTAGACGCGCGCCAAGCTGCCGGAATAGTTTCTTCTCTTTCACTCACAGGCACGCGAACCGTATGTGTGAAGAGTGGCGCTGCTCAAGGTCATTTGCTGTTGACAGCGCCTTAAGGCTCTGTCTGTATCGTTATTCTTATGCCCTCGTCTGTAGATACTTGCATTTTTTTACCAATAACCGCAAATTCAATAAATCTGTGTGTTGTGGGAATTATAGCTGACCCTCTAAGACATTACATAAATACGGAAAAACTAAATTCCGACTACCTATCGGAATCACGAATAATAATGTAATTCCGACGGTTTTTTAAAAATCGGAATTAGTAAATTCGGAATTAAATATTTCGGAGTATTTGCGCGTTCCCATGAGAATGAGAGGAGGCCTAGTGCTGCTGTGTGCAGATGATAATGATGCTGCAATCAGGAATCGGAAACCGGTTTTTGAAATCAACCGGTTTGGGGTCAATGACCGAAACCGAAATGGATTGCGGTTTACGGTTTGGTTACCGATTGCTCGTTGACCTGGAGCCTTACCATGACGGTCTTAATGCGTTTCATGTCCGATTCAGTTTAGGTTCGCTCGCTGTCAGATCGATACTAAAAATGACAGCTAAAACCTGAACTCAGTCGGGATTGAATGGCAAGAAGTCATGGTAAAGGCCCCTGATCTTTTTCAAACCGTCCCCAATTGACAACATTTCATTATTATAACACCTGAATATGTATATATGGTTCGAAAGCATTTTGCCTCCTGATCACTGCAATATGTTTATATAATTTTAATATCGCTTATTATAAAAAATAATTAAAAATATGTCCTAATTTTACCAAAACTACCACATGATAGGTGAAACGCCTTTGCTTTTTTCACGAGAAAAAATAAGCGATCATAACTTTGTATTTTTGACAATTTCAAAGTACAAGGGGGGCAACTCTGAAATTCTATTTTCAAAGTTCGTTGCATACCTTCTCTTACTCTGAAGATAATGACTATTAGTATGAGCGGAACAGCACGAAGCGAACCTCGAAAATCGAATATTTTAGAATAGGGACATTGACAATTTGAAATTAACGTCGGGTTTTTTTTTCTATAGAGAAAATACAAAGGGATAAGTGTGTATTCTGTGATAGTATCGGAGTTACGCCCTTTTAGAATAAGCACAAATTAATAAATTAATTATAAATTAAAAACAAGCCCTAGCGAAAAAATTAAACTGTCAGCATGTTCATCTTTTCAAACAAAATACAGAGAACCATTAAAATTATAGGCTCAGAAATATGAAATGTTGTCAATAAAATTTGGCCACGGAACAATTTGGTTGTCCGTCTAGGCTAGGTCTAGAAAATAGGCTGAATTTACGAGGCTATTCGATCAAATTCGAATGAAAAGTTAATTGTCTTCACTTAACTGGTCCCAAACGGATCCTTCACAAATTGAATCAGCTAACTCTCTAACAGTATCAACAAACTTGGCTTGTACAAATAAAAAGGAAGCTTAATTATTTAACTAACTTGATGACGGTCTAATTGGCCTCTAGGGAAGTTACTAAAACGTTTTTAGAACAATAGGTGAAGTCATTCCTTTGTTTTAAGCCTTTAATGCCGTTGACTCGAGAGTGGATGCGATTCTACGTGCCCATCGCCTAAATAGCCTAAAACTAAATTTTATAATTTTAAAATTGGCGTTGTCATTTGATTATGACAGCCACTCAAATAGCAAAGGGAGTTAGCGACACCTAAATAAAATTGGGAATTTTAGCGGGCGCTCTAAAATCGGGACCAGTGTCGAAACCTAAAGATTATTAAAAGAGCTATTCAATGATACCCCACACAACGTTACTCGGAAGCAAAATAACCGAAGCGACCCAGATCCTCATACATCCTACTAATATTATAAATGCGAAAGTTTGTGAGTGACGATGTGAGTGTGTATGTTTGTTCCTTCTTCACGCTAAAACGACTGGACGGATTTGGATAAAATTTGGAACGAAGATAGCTGGTACCCTAGATTAAAACATAGGCTACTTTTTATCCCGAAAAATTGTATAGTTCTCGCGGGATAGCGATAAACATAACCAATTGCTACTTCTACGCGGATGAAGTCGGGGGCAGAAGCTAGTACATACATAAATCACGTCTTTATATTTTACTAGCTTCTGCCCGCGACTTCGTCCGCGTAAAATTAGCAATTGACATGTTTATCGCTATCCCGCGGGAACTATGCAATTTTCCGGGATAAAAAGTAGCCTATATTTCAATCTAAAGTACCAGCTATCTTCGTTCTAAATTTTATCCAAATCCGTCCAGTCGTTTTAGCGTGAAGAAGGAACAAACATACACACTCACTCACATCGTCACAAACTTTCGCATTTATAATACACTAGCTGTTGCCAGCGACTTCGTCTGCAAAGAATTCGTTTATCGTTATCCCGCGGGAACTACGCAATTTTCCAGGATAAAAAGTAGCCTATGCGCTATTCTAGACTTTTCTCTATCTATGTGCCAAATTTCATCCAGATCCGTTAGGCCGTTCTGGCGTGATTGAGTAACAAACAAACAAACATCCATCCATCCATCCATCCATCCATCCATCCATCCATCCAAACATCCATACTTTCGCATTTATAATATTAGTTAGATTAGTAGGATCATCCGTCCTACATAATGTGTTCCTACCAAATTTGTAAAAGCTTGGTTTATGTAGTATATTTTTTATCTGTATACCGTTTCGTGAGTCACAGACGGTTCTGGCTGAAAATTAGTGCTGCAGGTGTCTAACACCTCAGCGTAATGCTGAGCCAGCGACCGTTACACTTTTGCGAAGACACACACAACCCTAATGATGTATTTTTCATGTCTGGGGCCTTACCATGACGTCTCAATTCCGACTCAGTTCAGGTTTTAGCTGTCATTTTTAGTATGGATCTGACAGCGAGCGAACCTAAACTGAATCGCATTAAGACGTCTTTTTTTATGTGAATAGGAAGGCAAACGAGCAAGCGGGTCACCTGATGGTAAGCAATCACCACTGCCCATAGACACCCGCAACCCCGGAGGGATTGCAGATGCGTTGCCAACCTAGAGGACTTAGATGAAATGCCTCTTGTGCCCGTAATTTCCCCGGCTGTCTTACTCTCCACACCGGAACACAGCAGTGCAAGCACTGCTGCTTAGCGGCAGGATTAGCGAGTAAGATGGTGATAGCGATCCGGACGGACCTTGCACAAGGTCCTACCACCCGCACCTTATAATCAATTGATCGATTGATCCTGAGCAGATCCATGCAAAAATTTCTAAAATCGGAGAAAAAAACATAATTGTACCCTATTTCTGAAATTCCCCGTACCTATGCTCTTATAATATGTATGTATTTGTGTGTCTTGCAAAGTCGAATAAATGTCTTATTCCCGTCTCTCTTTAAAAAATACACTAATCAATAAGAAGTTTTGTTTAAAATGATACTTGTTTTATCTGGAAACATTTCTACTAATGTTTGGTGTTCCATTTGATTTCATTACGGCTTATTGTTATTGACAACGTGATAAGGGACGAACGAGAAACGCTAAAAAAAGATAGCTTATTGTTATTTACGTTCTGTACAAAATGAAAACGAAACATTTGATAAAAATAATACAAAGATGGTATTGTGGTTTTGGCGTTCTTAATTTTAAGGGTTCCGTGCCCAAACGGGACCCTATTATTGAACTGAACTAAAAACAGGGGGCTTACCATGATGTCTTAATGCGATTCAGTTTACACTCGTTCAGGTTTTAGCTGTCATTTTTAGTATGGTACTAAGTAAATAAATGGGGGATGACCGTCTTCCACGTCCGTAGGAGGTAACCCTAAGAATCCCTACACGTGTCCCCTGGGTGGTGCCAATCGGAAGACAACGCCGAGTACGGGCGGCGGTTAAGTAACCCAAACAGGTTGCCACAAACCTAGAAAGTGGAAATACTCTCTAAAAGTGTGGAGCCCGCCAAGACGTGTGGCCGACGTGGCGGGTATCGGGCTAAGTACCTCCAATTATGAATAGTACACCTTTACCACGGCCCCCAGTCCCCAGCAGCCCCGCTAGCCCGAGCCACGGCAGCAGTTACGGTAACGGCGGGGCAGGGGGTGCGAAGAATCCCTGGGTACGATCCGGCTGCCAAACTAAACTGACCCTGGCGACATATAATGTAAGGACTTTGAGAGAGGAAGCAAGATTGGTGGAGCTGCAGAAAGAGCTAGGACTTATAAACTACGACATAGTCGGACTGAGCGAAACCAGACGACAGGGGGAGGGTACTGTAAGGCTTGAGTCAGGAGACCTATTCTACTACAGAGGCGAAGAAAATACGTCCTATGGCGGCGTGGGATTTATAGTAAAGCGCAACCTTGTGAAGCACATAACCGAACTTGGCAGCGTATCGTCTCGCGTAGCCTATACTGTCATACGTTTGAACAAAAGGTACTCCCTCAAAATCATCCAGGTGTACGCACCAACTAGCACACATAGTGATGAAGACGTAGAGTCGTTCTTTGAAGACATATCCGAAGCGATGAGGAAAGGACACTCACGATACATTATAATCATGGGTGACTTCAATGCTAAAATAGGGACAAGACGGGAGCTGGAAGCAAGCGTAGGGCCTCACGGAGTAGGCAATCGGAACTTGCGTGGAGAAGCGCTGTTGAACTATCTCGCAGCAAACAACCTGTTTGCCATGAACTCGTTCTTCCAGAAGAAGCCCAAAAGGAAGTGGACATGGGTAAGCCCTGGAGGAAACGTGAAAAACGAGATAGATTATATAATTTCCAACTTTAAGCACATAGTAACAGATGTCACAGTGCTCAATCGATTCCAGACCGGTAGCGACCATAGACTTGTCCGAGGAACGATTATGCTGAACACGAAGCTGGAAAGAGCAAAACTCGTCAGGAAGAACCTGGGCAGGCTGGCTGTTCCGTTAGGCGTCAACGAAAAGTTTGAGAAATCTCTTGAAGAATCCCTAAGAAGAACAGCGATCGAGCACTTCGAAGACGACCTCCAGCTGAAATACAGCCGCTTTACAAAGGTCTTGACGGACACAGCAAAAGAACAGTTTGCAGCAGTACCTAAAGCTTCAGCGTGGTTTCCTGTAAACGTGAGTGACATGATGCTCGAACGCCGTAAGGTAGCAGCTGATGACTTCAACGGCGATACACACCGTGAGCTTAATAGGAAAATCCACAAAACTCTCAAGCGTGAAATCCGTAAAAAGAACACTCTTAAAATCCAGGAGCTCATTGAGAAAAATCGAGGTTTTAAAGTGTTCCAGCGAATCAGCGGAGGAAACGACTTAAACACCCTGAGAGATAGCAGTGGCAACCCGACAACTAACATCTTGGAGATTAAAAAGATCACAGAGGAATTCTATAGCCATCTGTACTCAACTTTCACACCACAGCCTGCTTCTGTTGAGCGAGGTGATAAGCGTGCGCCAATCAAGCGACACTACACAGAAGATATCCCGGAAATAAGCACTTATGAGGTGAAGCAAGCGTTAAAGCAACTCAAGAAGTTCAAGGCTCCGGGAGAGGATGGCATTACTGTGGAATTATTGAAAGCTGGAGGCAGAGCTATCGTAAAGGAGCTAGGTCTTCTGTTCAATGAGGTCTTGTTTACTGGCGAAGTTCCAAAGGAGTGGACAAACAGCATCGTTGTGCTTTTTCATAAGAAGGGTGATAAGACCCTCCTCAAGAATTATCGGCCCATCTCACTGTTAAGCCAGGTGTACAAAGTGTTCTCCAGAATCTTGACTACACGTATGACACGAAGACTGGATGAACATCAACCCAGAGAACAAGCAGGCTTCAGAAAAGGTTTTGGAACAATCGACCACATCTTTACTCTTCGGCAAGTAATCCAAAAGTCCGAAGAGTACAACAGGCCTCTCTATCTAGCCTACGTCGATTATGAAAAAGCTTTCGACTCCATTGAACACTGGGCAGTCACTGAATCGCTGCATCGTTGTCACATAGACTATCGGTACGTACAGATTTTGAAGAGCTTGTACAGGGCGGCGACAATGACCGTACAGCTGAAAGAGCCAACAAACCCCATTGCAATCCAGAGAGGAGTCCGACAAGGAGATGTTATATCCCCTAAGCTATTCACCAACGCTATGGAGGATATATTCAAGTCACTGGATTGGAGTGGTAAGGGAATAAATGTAGACGGCGTGTACCTAAATCACCTGCGCTACGCTGATGATATAGTCATTGTTGCGGAATGTGTCGAAGACCTGCAAGACATGCTGGGGCAACTACACCAAGCCTCCCTGCGAACGGGTCTCAAGATGAATATGGAGAAGACAAAGGTTATGGCAACAACCGATCTCACACTGAATCCCATTTCATTGAATGGACAGCCGCTGGAGCAGGTGCAGGAGTACACGTACCTAGGTCAAGTGATAAAGCTCGGCCGGGACTCGATGATGGCAGAGATAAGGCGAAGGAAGCAATTGGGATGGGCAGCCTTTGGGAAACTGAGCCGCGTGCTGAAGTCGAAAATTCCCCAATCGCTCAAAACAAAGGTTTTTAACCAGTGCGTACTACCGGCTATGACGTATGCTTGTGAGACATGGACACTGACTGCTGGGATGGTCCACGAGCTCAAGGTGACGCAGCGAAATATGGAGCGAGCTATGCTTGGAATAACGCTGCGGGACCGAGTCCGGAACGAGCTCATTAGACAGCGCACGAAAGTCGTTGACGTGGGGCACAGGGTCGCCAAGCTAAAATGGGCGTGGGCCGGCCATGTGTGCCGACGACACGACGAACGGTGGAGCAAGCGCGTTCTGGACTGGAGACCCCGGCTAGGCAGAAGAAGTGTAGGCAGACCACCTGCCCGATGGTCCGATGACATAAGGGAGACAGCAGGACCAGTCTGGAAGAGGGAAACTAGCAACCGTTCGGGATGGAGACAGATTGGAGAGGCGTATGCCCAACGGTGGGCGTCTACACGCTGAAGAAGAAGAAGAAGAAGAAGACTAAATAAATAATAATAAATAAGAAATAAATAAATATCTTGTGACAAATTACACCAATTGACAACATTTCATATTTCTGAGCCTATAATTTTAATGGTTCTCTGTATTTCGTTTGAAAAGATGAACATGCTGACAGTTTAATTTTTTCGCTAGGGCTTGTATTTAATTTATAATTAATTTATTAATTTGTGCTTATTCTAAAAGGGCGTAACTCCGATACTATCACAGAATACACACTTATCCCTTTGTCTTTTCTCAATAGAAAAAAAAACTGACGTTAAATTTCAAATTGTCAATGTCAGGTCCTATTCTCCAATATTTGATTTTCGAGGTTCGCTTCGTGCTGTTCCGCTCATACTAATAGTCATTATCTTGAGAGTGAGAGAGAAGGTATGCAATGAATTTCGTAAATAGAATTTCAGAGTTGCCCCCTTGTACTTTGAAGTTGTCAAAAATACAAAATTATGATAGCTTATTTTTTCTCGTGAAAAAAGCAAAGGCGTTTCACCTATCCTGTGGTAGTATTGGTAAAATTAGGACATATTTTTAATTATTTTTTAATTTTTATAATAAGAAATATTAAAATTATATAAACATATTGCAATGATCAGGAGGCAAAATGCTTTCGAACCATATATACATTTTCAGGTGTTATAAAAATGAAATGTTGTCAATTGCCTAGCCCCAAACTAAGCAAAGCTTATACTATGGGTACCATCAGTCAAATATTCGGTCTACCACCCTAAGGTTCAAAATCCTTTGCACATCACAATATTACCTATAATGTCGATAAGACGTGGCTATCAACTTGAAAGTTCGACTTTAGCGACTATTTTGTTTGATAGGAAGTTGGACGAAAAGCCACTTCTTTGGTCGACCGTACCAGGCAACGGATAAACATACTTATATATAATGTAGGTAAATACATACTTAAATACATACAACATCCATGACTCCGGCACAAACATTCGTATTCATCATACAACTGTCTGCCCCTACCGGGACCTGTAATTTCAAGATTCTGAGTTGACAGGAAGTATGTACCTACCCTTTTTAATACCCTACCTGTTTTGATTCCCTTGAGAGTTTCGAAAATTTGCGGAAATTTGCGGCATAAACGGCTGTATCTTTTGATTGCGTTGGCTTAGACGTTTGATTTTTTCACAGCTCCAAGGGGCAGTGAACCTGAGTGTTGATATAAATTTCAGGTTGATACCTCCACGCGTTCTTGAGAAAAAGGGTCTTGACAGACGGACGGACGGACAACAAAGTGATTCTATAAGGGTTCCGTTTTTTCCTTGAGGCACGGAACCCTAAAATAACCCGTAAGGTATATAGAAGTGATTTGTGTATGTGTGTGTTTGATGAGCTCCCGAATTAACAAACGCGTATCCTTTATGGCTTATGAAGCGACACAGTCATATTTTCGGGAGTGTCAAGTACAACATTATTGCGTCATATAATATAGTATTACTATGTCATTGCCGAGTAGTAAAATATATGAGCATCGTAAACTAATTTCGTTAGGAGTGTTTATGGTGGCCACAATGATTACTGTAATTTTGCGACTCCTGAAATGCCGAGCCAGAGTAGCATCAGGGGCCTTAACATGACGTCTTAATGCGATTCAGTTTAGGTTCGCTCGCTGTCAGATTCATACTAAAAGTGACAGCTAAAACCTGAACTGGGTCGGAATTAAGACGTCATAGTAAGACCTCAGTACATCCTACTAATATTATAAATGCGAAAGTGTGTGACGATGTGAGTGACGATGTAAGTGTGTATGTTTGTTCCTTCTTCACGCTTCAACGGATGGACGGATTTGGATAAAATTTGGAACGGAGATAGCTGGTACCTTAGATTGAAACATAGGCTACTTTTTATCCCGGAAAATTGCATAGTTCTCGCGGGATAGCGATAAACACGACATTAGGTACATAGTATAAAACAAAGTCGCTTTCCGCTGTCTGTACCTGTATGCTTATATCTTTAAAACTACGCAACGGATTTGATTACGGTTTTTTTTAATAGATAGAGTGATTCAAGAGAAAGGATTATATGTATAACTAGCTTCTGCCCGCGACTTCGTCTGCGTAGAATTATACTTGCATTAGGCAGCTACGGCTAGCGACAAACATATAATGTTTATCGCTAGCCCGGAACTAAGCTATTTTGCGGGATGAAAAGTAGCCTATGTTTTAATCTCGGGTACCAGCTATCTTCGTTCCAAATTTTATCCAACTCCGTCCAGTCGTTTAAGCGTGATGAAGGAACAAACATACACACTCACTCACTCACATCGTCACAAACTTTCGGATTTATAATATTAGTAGGATAGGATTCTACGCAGACGAAATCGCGGGCAGAAGCTAGTTTATGATAAACGAAAAAAAAACACGCGCCAACTCACCAAAAACTTAATATTGTGTACGCCATTTTTGAGGGCCATCGCAAACAGAGGAATGTTGGGCAACCGGGCCCGACTCAGTTCAGGTTTTAGCTGTAGTTTTTAGTATGGATCCGACAGCGAGCGAACCTAAACTGAATCAGAATTGAATCGCATTAAGACGTCATGGTAAGGCCCCAAGTATTACGCAAAAGTAACAGATAAAAATAAATAAATAAAATAAATAAATATCATGGGACAAATTACACCAATTGACCCAGTCCCAAACTAAGCAAAGCGTGTACCAGGCAATGGATAAATATACTCTCTTTTTTATGTGAATAGGAAGGCAAACGAGCAAGTGACCTGATGGTAAGCGATCACCACTGTCCATAGACACCCGCAACCCCGGAGGGATTGCAGCTGCGTTGCCAACCTAGAGGACTTAGATGAAATGCCTCTTGTGCCCGTAATTTCCCCGGCTGTCTTACTCTCCACACCGGAACACAGCAGTGCAAGCACTGCTGCTTAGCGGCAGGATTAGCGAGTAAGATGGTGGTAGCGATCCGGACGAACCTTGCACAAGGCCCTACCACCCGCCTCTTATAATTATAATTGAGATAAATCGATTGATTGATCGGTTTGATTGATTGGATCGTAGCAAGTGGAACAAAGTAGTCTCTGCCTACCCCTGTGGGAAAGAGGCGTGACGATATGTATGTATGTATGTATGTATAAATAAATACTTAAATACATACAACATCTATGACTCGGGCACAAACATTCGTATTCATCATACAAATGTCTGCCCCTATCGGGATTCGAACCCGGGACCTCTAGCTTCATAATCAGGGCCACTAACCACTAGGCTATCCGGTCGTCAGATTAAAGTACGGAGGTAGAAAAAGATTGTAACATTGCCCGTCTGAAAACATTTGTACAGTGTTATACGTAGCCTCGTTCCCGACTGTTTCTCTTTCATTTACCTCTATTTTTAATGTACTTTTGAAATTAAACAGACGTAAGGGAGTTCACGTTCCATGTTTTTTAAAGGTAGGAAAGATTCGTAGCACGTATGTACGTTTTGGCGAATGTGGACAAAGTTTTATGAAACCACTAGTTGTTGCCAGCGACTTCGTCTGCAAAGAATTCGTTTATCGCTATTCTGCGGGAACTACGCAATTTTCCGGGATAAAAAGTAGCCTATGTGCTATTCCAGACTTTTCTCTATCTATGTGCCGAATTTCATCCAGATCCGTTGGGCCGTTCTGGCGTGATTGAGTAACAAACAAACAAACATCCATCCATCCATCCATCCATCCATACTTTCGCATTTATAATATTAGTTAGACTACCTTCTGTCCGCGACTTCGCATCGAATTAGACTTACGAGCTGATGTTGGCAGTGTATTCTGCAATAATTTACGTTGCGACTCTTGGCAGCTGACTTTTGACATGTTTATCGCTATCCCGCGGGAACTATGCAATTTTCCGGGACAAAAAGTAGCCTATGTTTTAATCTAGGGCACCAGCTATCTTCGTTCCAAATTTTATCCAAATCCGTTCGTTACAGCGTGAAGAAGGAACAAACACACATTAGATGACAATGCAAGTTTAGTATACACTAGCTGTTGCCTGCGACTTCGTCTGCAAATAATTCTTTTATCTCTATCCCGCGGGAATTTTCCGATATAAAAAGTAGCCTATGTGCTATTCCAGACTTTTCTCTATCTATGTGCCGAATTTCATCCAGATTCGTTGGGCCGTTCTGGCGTGATTGAGTAACAAACTAACATCCATCCATCCATACTTTCGCATCCTACTATTTCTTAATGCGAAAGTTTATGACGATGTGACGATGTGAGTGAGCGAGTGTGTATGTTTGTTCCTTCTTCACGCTAAAACGAATAGTCGGATTTGGATAAAATTTGGAACGAAGATAGCTGGTACCCTAGCTTAAAACATAGGCTACTTATTATCCCGGAAAATAACATAGTTCCCGGGGGACAGCCATAAAAATGTCAATTGCTAATTCTACGCAATAGGTCGCGGGCAGAAGCTAGTTTATAATATTAGTTGGATATAAGTACATAGGCAGTAAACAAACAAGATAGAAAATGATTGGTTTAACAAAAAAATACTTGTCATAAATGAGCAGCATTCGAGTCAATTAACATTTTTAAACGTTCAAATTTGAGATCAAACGACGTTTACGTTTCTTACAAATCCCTAAACAGCCATGCATGTTGCGTTACTTCATGAATTATGCCCTCTGTTTTATAAGTGGGCCGGAACATTCCCCCATACAGACAGGGGCATAAATATGTATACGTGACCAAGACGTCAAAAATATCTATACATGTTGACGACGCGGTTGGCCTAGTTGGTAGTGACCCTGCCTGCGAAGCAAGCGTCCCGGGTTCGAGTCGTAAGGGCATATATTTGTGTGATGAGCACGAATATTTGGTACTGAGTTATGGATGTTTTCTATCTATATAAGTATGTACTTCTTTATATAAGTACTAGCTGTTGCCAGCGACTTCGTCTGCAAAGAATTAGTTTATCGCTATCCCGCAGGAGCTACGCAATTTTCCAGGATAAAAAGTAGCCTATGTGCTATTCCAGACTTTTCTCTATCTATGTGCCGAATTTCATCCAGATCCGTTGGGCCGTTCCGGCGTGATTGAGTAACAAACAAACATCCATCCATCCATCCATCCATCCATCTATCCATCCATCCATACTTTCGCATTTATAATATTAGTTAGATTAGATGTATATCGTTGTCTAGAACCCATAGCACAAGCCTTACTAGCGCTTACTTTGGGACTAGGTCAATTTGTGTGAATTGTTCCCTAATATTTATTTATTTATTATTTATTTATTAGTTACGCCGCAAACAATAAGGTCGGTGACCAGTGGCGTAACTACAACGTCAGGGGCCCGCGGCAAATTCATCAGATGGGGCCCTTCATCGCTATAAAGAAGTGCATCTTCCCTTCTGTGCTCTAGGCCAAGCCAGTTCGGGGCCCCGTAGAGCTGGGGGCCCCTGGCATTTAGCCAGCCCTGCCACCCTATAGTTACGCCACTGTCGGTGACCCGACTGCGGAGTCTTAGTAATGGGGTTTCCTTTTACCCATTAGGTACAGAACCCTAAAAATGGTCTTGACAGACGGACGGGCCGAACAACGTTGTGATTCTATACATATGTAACAAACTATGTGGGTATATGTGAAACGTATCTTATTTTACAGACAGCTTTGCTCCTGGCACGGCGTGACAGCTTGACATGGGCAACAAAGCTAACAATATGACACAATATTTAACTCGAATCCTGACTAATCTAATACCTTTAAACGAGCAATTCTTGTACATTAAATATATAATCTAATTCTCGGAAACGGCTCTAACGATTCTTAATGAAATTTGGTACAGAGATAATTTAGTGCCGGGGAAGGATATAGGATAGTTTTTATCCCGGAAAACAGCATAGTTCCCGCGGAATAGCGATAAGCGAATTCTTACCGTTAAACTTATTCTTACTTACGCAGAGACTACTTTGTTCCACTTGCTACGATCCTTACACACCTCTTTCGCTTCATCCACATTCATCAATATCTTCATACATGCTCGCCGGTTTCGGGTACTCCTGACCAGGGGCCTTACCATGATGTCTTAATGCGTTTCAGTTTAGGTTCGCGTGCTGTCAGATTCATACTAAAAGTGACAGCTAAAACTTGAACTGAGTCGGAATTAGGACGTCATGGTAAGTCTCCTGACCTTTTTCTAAACGTCTCCTATTTAGTCCCGGAACCGTCTAGGCCTTCCCCTCCCACGCACCTCACACTCCCCATATAGATCTGTTTAGTTAGTCTACTTTCATCTAGTATGTCTCAGCTAGTATATTGAACATCAATATCATCTATTGGCCGCCATTTTAAATTAATCACTGGTAAAGTCAAGTATTTCGTGGTAGCCTAGTGGTATGACTTGTGGCCTCTCAAGCAGAGATCGCGGCTTTGAATCCCGGGCTCGCACCTCTGAGTTTTTCGGAATTTATGTGCGAAATTGCATTTAAAATTTACCACGGGCTTTTCAGTGAAAAAAATCATCGTGAGGAAACCAGACCAATCCCAATAAGGTTAGTTACCCTTCTGGGTTGGAAGGTCAGATGGCAGTCGCTTCTGTAAAAACTGGTGCCTACGCCAAATCTTGGGATTAGGTTGTCAAAGCGGACCCCAGGCTCACTGAGCCGTGGCAAATGAAACACTAGGAAGATGACTGGTAAAGTACATATTCAGTGAGTGAGTCTCCACTGTTAACGAAGGTCACTTCCATAGAGCTTAGAAAGTTTTTTGTGGGCTTCCGAATAGTTCGCACAGGATTTTCAGAGCTTTAAAAGTTCCGAAACTGTGCTTATAACGCGCTAGAAAATGGTGAAACAAAGCTTTTAATAGAAAGCATGTAGAATACTGGCGGTTACCCGCGACTCCGTCTGCGCGGAATTCAGTATTTGCTATCCCGCGGGAAGTATACTATTTTCTGAGATAAAAACTATCCCATATGCAGGACATGGGATAGTTTTTATCCCGGGACTGAAACTATCTATGTCTTTATACAAAATACCAAATGGTTCAGCGGTTTAAGCGTGAAAAGTTCTAACCTAAAGTTACTCTGCTTGGCTGTCATTTCATTTCATTTCGCTTCACTTCCTCCTCTTTTTCTATTGATCTGTGATGTGGTTGTCTATACTTATTTTTGTTTCATTTTACAAAGGGTTTTGGCCCAGGCAACCACATCCAATTATGCTTTATTTTATTTAATGTTTATTTTTTACTGTTTATTTTAACTGTTGTATCATTCTTTTCTTTTCAATGTATGTGTATCACCCTATGGTCCCAACGGAAGACCAGCGCTGGCTGCAAGGCCAGCAAATGCTGAGTTGGGACCATTTTGTGACAATTTATTTATTTATCTGCTGTATTATGTGTTTTTTTTATTTTGATGTTTTGTTTGTCATGAATAAACTTTTTTCTTCTTCTTCTTCTTCTTAAAACGTAACAGACAGACGGACAGACTTACTTTCACGTGCCCCCGTGCGCCCCACCTCCCTTTAAATCCAACCCTCGGAAGGGCGTTAAGATGTTAAGAACGGATGCCTTTTTTAACAGTTTAAATTTGGAGAAAGTCAGCGGAAATGGAAAACGAAACGATTTCCGGGATTTCTTCAAAGAGCTCCTATTAATTATACAAGCTTTTATTCAACATACAATGCAATGTGTATGTATGTCTGTCCGGATGGAATCTCGCGACTCAATTTTGAAGCAGATATTTTCAAACGATTGAGTTGAGATTTTGCATAGGTACGGTCGCCCAAATAAGTGGTCTACCACTTTTCATCCAATTTCTTATCAAATGAAAATGTCGCTAAAGTCGAACTTTCAAGTTGACAGCCTGTCTTATCGACGTTATATATTGTGATGTGCAAAGGATTTTTAATCTTAGGGTGGTAGACCACATATTTGGCTGATGGTACTTGAAAAATCTGATGGTCCCAACGGAAGACCAGCGCTGGTCAAGGCCAGCAAATGCTGAATTATGACCATTTTGTGACAGTTTATTTATCTGTAGCTTTTTATATACATTTTTGTTTTGAAACTACTTTTTTTATAGTCATAAATAAACTTATTCTTTTCTTTTCATTATCAAATGAAACAAATGACATGCGCACGCACCAGTTGTAATGTATGAAACTACTAGCTTCTGCCCGCGACTTCGTCCGCGGAAAATTAGCCATTGACATGTTTATCGCTATCCCGTGGGAACTATGCAATTTTCCGGGATAAAAATAACCTATTTTTCAATCTAGGGTACCAGCTATCTCCGTTCCAAATTTTATCCAAATCCGTTCAGTCGTTTCAGCGTGAAGAAGGAACAAACATACACACTCACATCGTCACATCGTCACTCACAAACTTTCGCATTTATTATATTACTAGCTGTTGCCAGCGACTTCGTCTGCAAAGAATTCGTTTATCGCTCTCCCGCGGGAACTACGCAATTTTCCGGGATAAAAAGTAGCCTATGTGCTATTCCAGACTTTTCTCTATCTATGTGCCGAATTCTATCCGGATCCGTTGGGCCGTTCTGGCGTGATTGAGTAACAAACAAACAAACATCCATCCATCCATCCATCCATCCATCCATCCATACTTTCGCATTTATAATATTAGTTAGATTAGTTAGATTAGATTAGATGAGATATATATGCCAGTTTGTTGCCGTTTCGATCCGCAAGTGGCGCTGCCAATTTTTCCATAGAAATTGAGACGTTTACGTGAACGCGTTCGAGACGTTATTATATTATGCGAAAACTTACACCAGTATGCTTAGTGTAAGTTTTCGGTCACAGAACACCGTCTTGAAAGCGTTTGCGTTAAAATGTCAAATACTATGGGAACAGTTTGTTGCCGTTTCGATCCGTAAGTGGCGCTGCCAATTTTTGTAATTGAGACGTTTACGTGAACGCGTTCGAGACGTTTGTTCGTGTGAAAACTTACCCTAGAGGCTCAGACCTGATGCGTGGTCACGCACGTGTGTACGCGCTGTAAATTTGCATGTAGAGTAATATAACGTGTAATGCAGATTAAGATCGAAAAGTGCATGGCATCCATTATATTGGCTATTTGTATGCCTCTATTTGTATGCAACATAGTGGTCCTAAATATACGACACATATTAATAAGATCTCTGTATGTGTATGTATGTAATTGCCTAAAAAATAAATAAATTTACAAATAAATTAATTTCAATTTGAATTTGAACGATAGTATTTTTGACCCTGAGAGGAAATAACCCAAAATTTCCGAAATCTGTCAAAAATTGTATTTTTTTAAATTCGCCTTTATCTGGACCACGGAACGCTGAAAAGTGTATGATTTTTGCAATATAAATTTTCAAGCGGCGCAAAGGTTTGTTTATCATGAGCACGAAGGCATGACAGGTAAACAATAATTGTGAATAAATTAATTATACTCGATTAAAATAGCATTGCTGGCTCGAGTAACTTATTCCTGTTCAGACAAAATCATATTTAATATTAAGACGTTTCTCGAACGGCGAAGGGAGGTCGATTGAAACTACGCCTTCTAAAATTAATAATATATGTCTGTACCGTTAGCAACTGTTTGATAATTTTGGTCGATCAAGTCACCCACAGAAAAAATAATAATATAGAAAAGCCGTGATAGCCTAGTGGGTTGACCAGTGGCCTCTCAAGCGGAGGGTCGGGGGTTCGAGCCCGGGCCTCTTCCGTTCGAGCCTCTGAGTATTCGGGATTTATGTGCGAAATTACATTTGATATTTACCACGAGCTTTTCGGCGAAGGAACCTGCACACATCTGGAAGTTCCATATCCGCACTGGGCCCGCGTGGGAACTATAGCCCAAGCCCACTCATTCTGAAAGGAGGCCTGTGCCCAGCAGTGGGACGTATATGGGTTGGTGATGATGATGATGATGTTTGACTTTGTTTGGGATTATATCAATTAGTATCACTTAGTAATTGAGACGTCTATTTGACACTTCAGAGAAGTTTTGTAATTTTTAATTATTTTTTAAAATCTTTTTAGCCAATATCTTGGTAATTGGGTATTAAAAAAAAGTTGACCACAATATCATATATCCAACAAAATGACCTCAGTTTTCTATAAAAAAAAAATTGTGCCAGTTTTGTGAAGACCCATAATAAATCGCATGAAATTTTTTTACGCAATATCGACTAAAATAACGGACTCTTTTTTTTTTGCAAAAAATAATACTTGCTATTTAGAAAGACCCAAAATTTGTTCGTCTTGAAGAAAAAGTAAATGTTACTCTTTTTTTATAAACGCAGTATTTATTTGTGATTTGATTGGTATTAATATTATTTAGAATAGTTAAGAAATACGATTTTTAACAAACAGCTGTACAAAAAAAAAAAAAACATTTCCGATGCCTTATCTAACCAAAAATTTTGAAACGTATTTTTTTATGGAGATCATGGCAGATGGGTTATTTATTAAATCCATGATTGGCCCATTGTAATAGGTATTTTTTTATTTGCAGTGTTTTTATAAAACATATTTTATAACTAATTTTATTTCAATAAACATACTATTACACTTAAACTTAATTTTCCTGCATTTCGGATCTACTGGTATGGCTAAAGAGAATCATAGGATTATCCTGATCACCAAAAATGAAACGAATAATTAACTATTTTAATAATTGTTATTTAAGAAAAATCACTTCAAAATTACTCGAACAGCTTATCTGCTTTTGTTGCGTCAAAAATATCAGTAATTACCTACAAATATTTTATAAAAAAAAACTACGTCTAAAACGAAACTGAGACCGGACCTAAATCATTAAAAAAAAACTATCGTCAGAACACACAATGTTATTCAAGACACATTTTTTTAAACAAAGAAAAGCTTAAGACTAGTGGACACTTACCCCCACGGCGGCAGAATGCAGCTCCGTCCCAAGCCTCCCTATATATAGAGGCGCGAGCACAAAAACCATAGAGCGGCAAAGCTAAACTTTTCCTGCGTCATTTAAATAAAGCCCACGCTAAATGGGAATTAGATGATCTGGAATAACAATTTTTGGGAGGCGGTGGCTGTGCAATTTGTTTGCTCATATAGTTTTTAGGGTTCCGTACCCAAAGGGTCGTTCAAAGAAAAGGTCTGGAAAGGTCCACATGGACATTGCTCCACCGACAAGAGCTCTAAAGTTTGAAAAGAAGACCCAAAGGAAAAACGGGATCCTATTATTAGGACTCCCTTTCTGTTTGTCTGTCACCAGGATGTACCTCATGAACCATGACAACTGGACAGTTGACATTATCGCAGATGATGTCTGTTGCTGCTATAACAACAAATACTAAAAACCGAATATTTTTATGTTTGCCTATATAATGTAAAATTATGTATTATAAATGCGAAAGTTTGAATGGATGGATGGATGCATATTTGTTTGTTACTCAATCACATCAGAACGGCCCAACGAATCTGAATTCAATTCGGCACATAGATAGAGAAAAGTCTGGAATAGCGCATAGGATAATTTTTATCCCGGAAAATACCCGCGGGATAGCGATAAGCGACTTCTTTACAGACGAAGTCGCGAGCAACAGCTAGTAAATATAAAATAGAGACATCATAAGAATTAACAGATAAAAATTAAACTTAATCAATTGTAATTTATTCAACACATTACTTAATTGTAGTGGTGGCAATAACGGCTGTTTTGCAATAATTAATAACAGTGTTGTGTTATTCTTAAATAGCTGTTATTGTAAACTGTTGTCTGTTATCCTGTTATATTGCTGTTTTACAAAACGATAATGAACTTATTATTAAATAATTGTTATACTTATTTCGTCGCAATCGCAGCGTAATAAAAACGTACGGGAACAAAAGCAAAACAACGCTCTGTTGCCTTGTTTGTTATTGTACTGAATGACAACAAACAGCAACAGCTAATAATGATACCAAAAGTCAGTTATTTGAATTGCGATTGCGATGCCAGCTCGCGCGTATAGCGCTATCTCTCGCACACACCTACTTGATTTGTTGCGCACTCGCTTGCGCTTCAATGTCAAGTGCGGCAACAGTGCGCGTATGAACAACGTTGACAACAGACAACGAGTAATGATAACAGGATAGTTGACGATTCGATAATGTGTTGTTCGTTGCGTGCAAATAATGCATTACGTTATCTGCAGTTGTAATAACGACCACCACTACTTAATTGGCGAGAGAATGGGCGAAATTCTTAGGACTCATGTTATCATCATCATGAATACTTAATTTCAATTTCCTTTCAATTTCCTTTATTTGCATCATCAAAAAATACATTATGAATAGCCCTGGAAGAGCGTTGCACAAAATTAAAACTTAAACCTAAATTATAACATTATATAACACAACATAGGTACACATAATAATATTATAACGAATTTATACACAATTTACACGTAATTTAATTATTCTTAGATTCTCATGTCACTATAATTTATGTTAAGATCATTTGGTTACAATTTAAAATCTAATTAATTTAAAGTTTAATTCTATATAGATATAAATATATTTTATTTTTTACTTAGGAATCATGTTATCATCATCATCATCATCATCATCATGAATACTTAGGAATCATGTTATAAGCGATGTGGCTAGCAACCCATCACTATTTTGATTCTTCTTTCCACCATACGCCCACAATCATGCTAATCGTGGAATTTAGGTCTAATTACCTTAGGCTCTATCTACCCTGACAGGCGTATAACAGTGTTTTATGTATGTACACACAGCAAAGCTATTCGGTGAGCACCTTTGCATGCACGCGCCGCTTTAAACCTGCTTACCGAATAGCTTTGCTGTGTGTACCTATGTATTTTTTTATAATGCAAGCGTCTCCACAGCATCCCATGTTCTCCGTCCACTTCCGAGCGCCCCTGCGGCGCGTCCCGAATGCTTCTTGACATAACATACACCATATATATATGTACGCTCATTATGCGTTATTGTAATTAACTGGGATATAGTGGGTTTGAGCTCTGACCAAGCAATACTTCCCTTAGGGCCTGTTTCATCACTCTCCGTAAGTTGTAGTTATTTAAGTAATTAAGCGTCAATTATCTATGACTTGCTTCTGCCCACGACTGCGTTTTTTTTTTTATGTGTAAGCGATCACCACTGCCCATACACACCCGCAACCCCGGAGGGATTGCAGATGCGTTGCCAACCTAGAGGGCTAAGATGAAATGCCTCTTGTGCCCGTAATTTCCCCGGCTGTCTTACTCTCCACACCGGAACACAACAGTAGAATTATAATATTAGGGAACAGTTCACACAAATTGCCCTAGTCCCAAAGTAAGCGCTAGTAAAGGCTTGTGTTATGGTTTACAATTAGACAATAGAGAAATACATACATAATAGAAACATTCATGGCTCAGGAACAAATATTCGTGGTCATCACACAAATACCTACCAAATAAATAGCGATAAGACCGCCTATTGTATACTTTGTTCTTTGTTTCTGTATTGTTTTGTACTGATTTGTGGTGTTCTATAAAGAGTATTTGTATTGTATTGTATTGTAAATACATGCCCTTACCAGGATTCGAACCGGACGCTTGCTTCGCAGGCAGGGTCACTACCAACTAGGCCAAACGCGTCGTCAAAATTTAGTTTTAATGCTGGTTTTTCGTTTTGCAACGAGGGTTAAAAAAATATCTTAGAATAATCTTGGGCCAGCTTGATTCACTAATATATATTTAAACTAGCGACCCGCCCCGGCTTCGCACGGTATATTATGCATGTATTATACATATAAAACTTCCTCTTGATTCACTCTATCTATTAAAAAACCGCATCAAAATCAGTTGCGTAGTTTTAAAGATTTAAGCATACATAAGGGACATAGGGACATAGGGACAGAGAAAGCGACTTTGTTTTATTCGAAATATTATAAACGGGATGTGAACCGCGATTACTTTTATTGAGCTTTATTGATTTTTTTATGAACTTAACCGTGAATCATTGAATACTCCAACTTTGTTTTATACCATGTAGTGGTACTTATTATACTTTACACTTTACTTTTTTTAACTATTTTTTTATTATTTACCTCTTTTATTATTTTATACTTTTATTCGGTTATTGGTCGT
Organism: Pandemis heparana; assembly: GCA_963854515.1. Taxonomy (NCBI): domain Eukaryota; kingdom Metazoa; phylum Arthropoda; class Insecta; order Lepidoptera; family Tortricidae; genus Pandemis; species Pandemis heparana. The sequence goes on from OY978032.1 coordinate 9,664,821, forward strand.
AATTTCAGCTGACTTTGGCGCAAAGTGGGCCAAAATTCACTTTCTACATTTAAAACCTATTTAAAACAAACGAAAAAACAAATATACAAGTGAAGCGAACCCCCCAAAACCTGTAAGAAAGATCCGTGCCTGGTTTAGAAGTATTTTTGTGGTGAATCAGCTACCTTACTAATTCAACCATGGTGCAAATAACGTAAGGAAATAGTCTAACCACCTTATTCTTGTCTTACCACGATACGGAAAATCTTCTTCTGTCCCTATCTTGAGCTCATAGGCAACTTAAATTTCTTAACTTTACCTAACTTAACTTAACTTCGTATATTTTAGTGCTGATACTAAATTGGTTAGAGAACCTTATCATAAGTAACACATAACCCTCATTTGTAATTTGGACTATTCCAGTCTGCTTTGCTTGGTAATTTCAAATATTCATTTGTTTGTTTTCTTTGTTATTTTTTATCTTTAGACTTTTGTTCATCTCCTTACAGTACTTTAATTGTCTAATTAGAGTCAGTTCTCCTCTGCTGTTACACAGTACTATTCCATGTTGTTTCGACACTGAATTTTCCGGCGAACTCAAGCCCATAAGGCACAGGTTTAACACCTAGTTTAGGGGTCGAAAGCTTCGACCACAATTTCATCTGACCTATTGTACAACTGAATAATGTTTTTCTCTTTGTAACGCACCAAATGTATGTACAAAATAAATTATTATTATTATTATTATTTATTATTATTCATAAACGCTCTATAGACTTCTTTTTCTTCTTCTTCTTTTACTTGTGGCGTTACAAGTCGTTATAGCGACGACAACTTCGCCAATGTCAGGGTAAAATTTTCTTGTAATAAAATCTTGTGACAATATGTCGGCAACGTTGTACGGTAACACGGTCAAAGACCCCCCTCCCCCCCTGTCGGGCTCTTAGCCAACGGTCAATGATATCCCTCAGATACTGCCAGGAAATCATTAGCCGTTGCCCAGGGTGCACCGGACTAAGCACTGCTCTTCCCCCCGGACGGATCCGAAAACGAACCGCAGCTCTTGTTCACACGTGGAGGTAACCCGACACGCACCCCCTCTATAGACTTCTGCTAACTTAGTAATTGTTTGTCCTTATCTGTCACTTTGACATTTACCTTCCACAGATAAGGACAAACGATTGCTAAGTTAGCAGAAGCATATAGAGCGTTTATGAATAAGGGGGTAAATCAGAGTTTCTGGGGGGCCGTGAGTATACATTATGGGGGTCCATAGTTTGATGTACAATTATAATACTTTACACTTGGTGAAGTATACTGAATTTATTTTAACATACATACATAAGTCACGTCTATCCCTTACGGGGTAGACAGGGCCTAAGGTACGAAGTAAAGGCCACTTTTAGCATGATTGTGGGTATAGGTGGAAAGGGGAATCAAAATAGTGATGGGTTGCTAGCATCGCCTGTAATATGATTCATTCGCCCATTCCCTCGATGGGCTTTTAACATCTGCGCGGGAAGAGAAGCAACTGGTACATTCTATGTTTTCTTTGCTCCCAGACGAGCATAGTAGTTTAATTATTTTAGAATAGAATAGGATTTTGTTCAATGTTTAAAATTTATTAATTAATATGTAATGTGTAAAGATTTAGATAGAATATATTTATTTTTCAGAATATACATACATACATACATACCGTCACGCCTCTTTCCCACAGGGGTAGGCAGAGACTACTTCTTTCTTCTTTTTTCTTTCTTTTCTTTTTCTTTCTTTTTCTTTTATTTTTATTTTTTCTTTTTTTCTCAGAATATGGTTATGGTTAATTTTAAAACAGTGTATATTTCAACGACTACTCCATTTTTCAGTACCCCGTCATCTGACCACAGACAAAACTTAGTCGGCTTTTAACTTTTTAAGTGCCAACTCGTAAATTAGCAAAGACAAACAAAACCATTCAGTGATAGCGAACTTCAAAATGGTTGCCACAAAGTCAACTAAGCCAAAGAGATTATAAATACCATGTACCATGGAAAAGGTGTCAGTGTAAGAAAGCTCGAAGCTTGAAGCAAACTAGTAAATGTTAATTACGAGATATTTTAATAACTCAATTAGTGCATTTTGTTCTCTATCATTAACTTAGGCAGAAATGCTTACTTTGTATTACGTTCAATGTGTCACCCTATAGTCAATTTCACACATTATTAGACGTGAATAGGATGATCCAGATGAGATGAATCGCTTGCAAATTTGACGAATGGTGAATCCATACGTCCTACTAATACATATAACAATGCGAAAGTGAGTCTGTTTGTCTATCTGCTTATTACTTTTTCGCGCTAAAATGACTGGATGGATTTAAGTGAAAGGTATTTAGTTTTTTGAAGTGAAAAGTTCTTTAGCGGCGCTGAGCACGGATGGGTAAAAAAAGTTAAAATCGCGTCAGGCGTAAGAAGAAGGGATAGTTTAAGTACCAGGATATCAGATCCTCTAAGAGCTCTTGAAATACGAATGATTCGTTCGATTTTTGAAGTGTTCTTTTTGTTGAGTCGTGGAGCAAAAGTACTAGGGCATCCAGCACATTGTTACAGGTCTGTCAATATAGATAACACGTACGTTTTTTTTTGTAAGCGGCCTGTACTATACGCGTCTTGAGCGTCATGGAGGTTACAACATTAAAATCTAATCTAAGCTGCTGTTTTCAGTTCTGCCGGCACTCGAGGAGTGCTACCTGTCGCTTTTTTTTTATAAAGTTTATACATAATAGCATATGTCACCCGGGTCATTACAAATCTATTAATAATAATAATAATAATCTCATCTGGCTAACGGCGAGTACTTACACAGACACAACCTAGTAGCCAGGATTATCCATCAGCAACTTGCTCTTTTATATGGCCTTGTTGACTCCGAGGTGCCGTACTATAAGTACACACCCGCGCCCGTTCTCGAAAATGGTCGTGCCACGCTCTACTGGGATAGGTCTGTTATCACGGACAGGACTATTGTTGCCAATAAGCCTGATATTGTGCTAACAGACCGATCCCAGCGCCAGGCAGTGCTTGTTGATATCACCATCCCCCATGACGAGAACCTCGTGAAAGCCGAGAAGGACAAACTCAGCAAGTACCTTGACTTGGCTCACGAGGTAACCGCCATGTGGGATGTTGACTCAACAATCACTGTCCCGATAGTAGTTTCGGCGAACGGTCTGATAGCGAAGAGCCTTGACCATCACCTTAAAAGGCTCTCGCTAGGTGGTTGGGTCAAGGGTCAGATACAGAAGGCGGTACTCCTGGACACGGCCCGGATAGTCAGGAGTTCCTCTCTCTGTCGCCCTGACCACCGGCAGCTTAGGCCCCGCCTCGCTGCCGGCGGCACCCTAGGTTAGGTTTTTATAATGTTTTGTATTTTGTATTCTTCTTCTTCTTCTTTGGCGCTACACTCTTGCCAGAGTGGTCGTGGTCGTCACGCCGATTCTGTGGCCTGCTTTACAATGCGACGCCATTCTGCACGAACCGCCGCCCTCCTGCTACATTCGTGCAGAGGAACGTCGACAGTCTTCTGCGTGGTCTGGTGGTTGGGATTTTGTATTAATATTGCTTTATTACTTTTTATTTGAATATTGTAAAAACCTAGCTTAAGATAAAAGATAAATATACCGAAATAACAATAATAATAATGTATTTATTTAGACATTAATTGAACCCATACAATTACAATTTGAATTACCTACAAATTACAAATTGACACCTCATTAATTAAAATCGGTTTAGTAGCTTAGGCACTACGGAGGAACATACACAAATCAAATAGACTATCAAATATTTAATAATGTAATTTAATTTAATAATGTAAATTAAATTTAATTTCAATTTATATTGTGATTATTGCCCATTATTATTGTAATTTTTGACCGTAGTGTAATTTATTTATGTATGGATCTTTAGTTATCTGAAATAAATGATTATTATTATTATTATTATTTATTATTATTATCAAAATAATGACATTACCCTTCCTTTTACCTTTTACCGTACTCGGGTAAAAAGTCAAGTCCACGCAAAGTCGCGGGCGCAAGCTAGTCTAGTATTTTATGACTCATGTGATTATGTTAGAATTTGTTTTTTGACACATTATGCATGTCCCATTATTCAACTCAAATGTTATCATTTATTATTTCTAACGTAGGAAATGGCAGCTAGCTATTTAAAAAAAAAGTTCTGCTCACTTCCCACTTCCCACTTCCTTGTTTACCACCATATTATAGAATTTAATTTTTGCTTCCATGCTAGTCTGTGAGTAAATTCGGTGAAGGATAACATCGTGAGGAAACCGGACCCAATCCCAATAAGGCTTAGTTACTCTGGGTTGGAAGGTCAGATGGCAGTCGCTTCTGTAAAACTAGTGCCTACGCCAAATCTTGGGATTAGGTTGTCAAAGCGGACCCCAGGCTCACTGAGCCGTGGCAAATGTCGGGAAAAAACGCTAGGAAGATGAGATGCTGGTCTGGGAGTACAGAAAAAACATAGAAAGTACCACCTGCTTATTTTCCTGCGCAGATGGTAAAAGCCCGCCGAGGGAATCGGCGGAAAACTTAGGAATTATATTATAGGCGATGCTAGCATTATCTATGGTTAATTGAGGCGAATTTTTGTCTACTAGTTAATTATGAATTATAAATAAGTAAAGTTTGTGAGTGTAGGGGAAAGCTCTGGTTCTACTGAACCGAATTTAAATATTCTTTACCAATAGAACCACATTATTTGTATGTGTGGGTGTATGTAATAATATGAGTAAGCCTTCGAATTTTTCTAAATGTACCAGCTGTTAGGTGACCTTGTTACTATGCGATTTTTTGTCGCCTAGCGTCATCTGTTTGGGTCATACACATTTTTTTGTTCGCGTCTCTCCTGTGGACATGGCAAAAGTTAAGCGTCTATAACTACTCAATATTTTTAAGTCAAGTCTACATCGGCGTGTGTACGTCTGGCCAACTTTCGGCCCATTTAAATAAACCTTAAGTTTGCCGACTCGGAGTCGCTAATTTTAATGCCCACAGGAGAGGCAAGTTTTGTTTCTTACGGTGTGTATGACTCTTTGAATGATGTTTACATTCATAGTCCCAATCAGTACGACTGAGCCACCGCGCTCATAATAATGATGTTCATAATGATGTTGATATTGTGTTTGTACCCCGTTTATAGTACGACTATTACGTAGTAGTAAGATATCACGGAAAAATATATTATTTGAGACGTGACGCAGGATATTTTTTATTGAAATCGGACACTTGAAATTTGTCGGTGTTCCCGCGGTGTTTGTTTTTATTTTTCGTTTTCTGCCTTTGTAGGATTACGTATTGAATAACGTTATCTGAAAAAGTTTTTGTTAATCCAAAATTGAATACTGAATGTTTAATTTTTCAGTGATTCCATTTCCGTTACTGCTGGTACTGTAGAAAAATTCGAAGGTTTACTCACCTGCTATGGGGCCTATGGGTGCTGTAGGGATAGAATGACGAGGGTCCGGGTTCGATTCCCGGCCAAAGCTTCAATTTTCGGATTTTTCTATGTGTTCTAATTTTTAGTGTTGTTTAGAAATTTATTTTGTAAAACTAACAATTAATCAAGAAGTAAAATTCTTGTTACATTTTGATAGTGCTCGTATGTAATTTCTTTTTGTAAACTACTCACAAACAGACAGACGGATAGACGGACAGTGGAGTGGTTAGTATTAGGGCCCCGTTTTTACCGTTATTTTATGTACTGAATCCTAAAATAGGCAGGCCTTATATTTTCGATTTACGAAGCCTCAATTTTCGAAGTACGTTCAGTGCCGTTCCGCTCTCACTAATAGTTATTAATTTGAGAGTGAAAGGGACGGTGTGATACGAACTTCGAAAATCGGATTTCGGAGTAACCCCCCTGGAGTTCATACCCACTGGTAGTTTCACACATCTAAAAGAGGCCTTGGCGGCCTATTTGCAAAATAAACTCTTGAATTTTGAGGAATTAATCTATTATTTTATTCACCAAAGGACGCAAGCTAGTTCCTGATATTTCTCTACGTCAACGGCGTTTGACGTCTCATTAAATATTGTGGTAAATGTACAAGACGATGGAAAATTGAAGGAAAATTTAAATTTTCCTGCGGCGATAGAAGGCCACGTTTCTCCGCACAATTTTTTACTTCAGCGTAAAGAAAGGTTTTCTTAAAAACACATTCTTTTGACTTTTAGAGGTAAGTATGTCAGGATCGTAGTAGCAAGTGGAACAAAGTAGTACCTGCCTACCCCTGTGGAAAAGAGGCGTGACGGTATGTATGTATGTATGTTTTTGCTGACGGAACTTGTGTTGCGTGTTGTGTTGTTGTGTGTGGGTAACTTACTTAGTAATCCTGCCGCCAAGCAGCAGCCCTTGCGCTTGATGTTTACAGGCAATTTACAGCTCTGGGGCTGACCTAAGTATTTGGTATTAATTCATCTTAATACCTCTACGCGTTCCTGAGAAAAAGGGGTCTTGTTGGACGGATGACAAAATGACCCTATAAGGGTTCCGTGTTCTCATTTTGAAGCACGGAACAAAAATACACATTTTGCGGGTGGTAGGGCCTTGTGCAAGGTCCGTCCGGATCGCTGCCACCATCTTACTCGCTAATCCTGCCGCTAAGCAGCAGTGCTTGCGCTGCTGTGTTCCGGTGTGGAGAGTAAGACAGCCGGGGAAATTACGGGCACAAGACGCATTTCATCTAAGTCCTCTAGGTTGGCAACGCATCTGCAATCCCTCCGGGGTTGCGGGTGTCTATGGGCGTCTATTCTATAGTTTGTGGGATTTGTGTGCGTTTTGTGTGGCAGTAGTGGTGGGAGGGCTGGCATGTAAAACGTATATATTTCGCACAGGCTTGGTTATCTTGCACGTAAGTAGCGGAGTAGCAAGGTAAATTTTTTGTGTTCTCTGTTGTTTTCTATCAATCCCCTATTCTTTACTAACTCAGTAAAGCTATTTCGATAATGGGGGACTAACGCCGGTTTCCCATTACGGCGCTTGTGGTAATGGTGTGCTGCCATCTAGCGCCACTTAATAGAAACCACTTAGCGGATAATGTTTGTTGCTATGAGTGCGACGATTTGATCGATCGAACAGTCTAAATAGGGAATACTGATGTTTTTTTTCATGGCTTTTTTATTTCATACATACATACACATACATACATAAATCACGTCTATACCTTACGGGGTAGACAGAGGATCAGGTAATCTAACTAATATTATAAATGTGAAAGTATGGATGGATGGATGGAAGTATGTTTGTTTGTTACTCAATCACGCCAGAACGGCCCAACGAATCTGGATGAAATTCGGCATATAGATAGAGAAAAGTCTGGAATAGCACATAGACTACTTTTTATCCCGGAAAATTCCCGCGGGATAGCGATAAACGAATTCTTTGCAGACGAAGTCGCGGGCAACAGCTAGTTAAAACTAAAGGCCACGCTTAGCATGATTGTGGCGTATAATATTTAGTCAAAATAGTAGTGGGTTGCTAGCCGCATTTATGAAACTGTCGCCCATTCCCTCGATGGGCTTTTACCATCTGCGCGGGAAGAGAAGCAACTGGTACATTCTATGTTATCTCTCTGCTCCCAGACCAGTATGGAAGTTATGTACTTAATAAACAATATAAACTGTATATTTTTTCAGATAACTCTAAAAATAACCGAGATAATTATAAGCTATCAAAGACTTGTCTATACTTCATTTAATTTAGGATGAGAAACCACAATAATGTTATATTGCGGCTCGTGAACTGTAATCTCTTTACGATTTGTACTAGAGTAACAATTTTATTTTGCGGCTGCCAAACTATTGCACTGTACTGTTTGCTAGGTAAGAAATAGTTGACCAGCCGCAATATAATGTTATTGTGGTTCCTGATTCTAAATTAAATGAAGTATATCTCTTTCTAGAAAAACGGAATACCTACATATTTTATGCTTGTTCCCCGTACATAACTATTTTACATAACCAGGACATTCTAAGGTAAAATAAAGACTATTTCTAAATTAAAACAAACATGTTCGCGGCTTATAGGAGGGCCACCCCCGCCGCACCTAAACCTAAATTAATCCAAATTAATCATCCTAGGTAGTTACATTGGTTTTACTAGTGCCGGTAATGTAACTTAACTAGGTTATGTACGGGGAACAAGCTATATTTTAATGTGGAAAGGGGAATCAAAATAGTGATGTGATGGGAGTGAATTACTGGGTGGAATTAATACAATGGTATTTATTTATTATTTATTTAAGCCTTTTTATTCCGAATTCGCTATAATTTCAGTAAGTACATGTTGTATTATATTGTCGTTTATTTATTAAATTGTCGCGTAATTCGGCGTGCCTCATGGCATAGGCCTCCTCCGTGTATTGGAGGGTTTGGGCTATAGTTCCCACGCGCGCCCAGTGCGGATTGGGAACTTAACACACACCATTGAATTTCTTCGCAGATGTGTGCAGGTTTCCTCACGATGTTTTCCTTCACCGAAAAGCTCATGGCAAATTACAAATGTAATTTTCGCACATAAATTCCGAAAAACTCAGAGGTGCGAGCCCGGGATTTGAACCCACGACGCTCTGCTTGAGAGGCCACAGGTCAAACCACTAGGCTACCACGGCTTTTTTTAATACAATGGTATAATATCCTACAAATATCATAAATGCGAAAGTTTGTGACGATGTGACGATGTGATGATGTGACGATGTGAGTGAGTGAGTGTGTATGTTTGTTCCTTCTTCACGCTGAAACGACTGGACGGATTTGGATAAAATTTGGAACGAAGATAGCTGGTACCCTAGATTGAAACATAGGCTACTTTTTATCCCGGAAAATTGCACAGTTCCCGAGGGATAGCGATAAACATGTCAATTGCTAATTCTACGCGGACGAAGTCGCGGGCAGAAGCTAGTGTGTTAATAAAACAATTGGCAATTTTTTTGTTTTATTTACATAGTTTCATTTTAATATAATTTTCTTACAGTTAATATTTCCTTGACAGATCCTCGAGGTATATTTTTATCCATCATTGTTTCAAGTTGTTTATTCTGTTGCCATTTTTAACTTCTGAAACAATCAAATTGAAAGCTATGTGAGGTTATTATTCAAGTTTCTGTACCAAAAGTAAAGAGCGTTTAATCAGTAAATCTATTTTCAGTGAAGGAAAACATCGCGAGGAAACCTGCACAAGTGCACACATTATCATTTCGATGAACGAAAACGTAAAGAAACTTGCATACACCTGCGAAGCAATTCATTTAAGTACCAGGATATAAGGATCCTCTAAGAGCTTATTTTGAAATACGAATGAAGCTAGAGTCGAGTAGAGTTCGATTTTTGAAATGTACGTTAATTTCGTCGCTTCAACGTATATGCGTTTGGCCTAGTGGTATAAGGTGTGGAATAACAGCGCGTTTTCTCAGGAAAAAGTATTTTTTCTTTTTCTTTTTTTCTTTTTGCGCGAGTGTGCGTGTGCCGGCACTCTCGAAGTGCTACCCGATGGTTTTTTTAACTTACATTCATCCCATTTTTCTGGATTCCGAATGTCCATCTTCACCCATCACCCTTTCTCTTGTTTTCCATCTCAAAGACATATTTTAGGAGTTTTCTAATTGATATTGCTTTTTAGAGCAGTCTTGGTAGGCTATATGGTTTGGGTAAATATGACGTTTTATCGAAAGGTAACTAACCTAAACGTTGTGTGGTAAATCGAAAAATGATGTCAATTCGTTGGTGAAGAATGTCAAAATTAGCTTGTTATCATAGTTGATTTTATGAAATGGGTCACTTTAACCTTTTTCTGGTTCTGAACAGAGTAAACTATCAAATAGCAAAATTGTTTTAATTCCGAATTAAAATCTTGAACGAAATTTATATTTATTTGCTAATAAAGAATTTGGACATTTTGTAATTAATTACAAATATTTGGTAGGTTATGTAACATGATATTGTTTGTAGTTTCATATTAATAAAAATGTATGAAATTGAAACAAATTCAACAGGCACTTTAGAGCATTCATCTAAAAGCCTTGTGACATATTTAAAGACCTTTCTATAAACGATCTGACTGAAACGACATTTCCTAAATATCTGATAAATTACGAAAAAAAATAGAGCCTTATTCAGTGTTTGATAATCGGTGTTATTTAGTTTATCAGCCATACATTATTTTTCAATAACAGTTCATATTAAAAACATTGGAAAAGTAAAAAAAGCTATCAAAATTAAAAGGTATTAAATTCTCATAAAATTTTGTATGCCATTTTAAAATGGTAACTTAAACATTGATTGCGTAAGTTTGGATAAAAAAACGTTACGAGGTTACAGACTTTTTTGTTACCCAAAAATCGTTCAGAAATCCCGATTGCTGACATAGTTTTTCACCACCGTGTACTTGCATTGCAATTTGGTAAGTATTTTGTCTGACAACATTATCTGACTCGGTGACAGGTTCTCATACGCTACTGGGTTAGAGGGAGACAGCGATACCACAGGGTAAGAGTAAGCGAGTGTGGCTCGTACTGATTTTTGACAGATCACGTATTTCAGCATCTTTTATTAAATTATCACAGAGAGCTTGATCAATTTAGGTTTAATATTGTTTTTTATAATTGTTCTATTGTTGATTGTGTTGCATCTGAAATAAAGGAGATTGTTATTTTCAATGATCTAATTACCATAAAATAACCTAACTCACAAATTACATACAAGCTTCTTTTTATGACTGTACTGTACTTGCATTTAATTTCTAAACGACACTGAAAATTAGAACACATAGATAAATCCGAAAAGTAAAGCTATGGCCGGGAATCGAACCCGGGTCCTCGTCATTCCATGGCGCGTGCTATACCCCTACACCACCCAAAGCAGGTGAGTAAGCCTTCGAATTTTTCTATCTGTTACCAACTGTCACGTGACCTTGTTACTATGCGAATATTTGTTTGCGTTTGTTTTTTTGTTGTTTGTTTGTGTTGTTGTTGTATTTGTGATTGTATGTTGTGTTTGTGTTGTTTGATTGTTTTTGTGTTGATTGTTTGTGTTTGTTGTTTATTTGTCGTGTTTGTTTGTGTTTGTTTGTTTGTTTGTATTTGTTGTTTGTATTTGTTTGTTGTTGTTGAATATTTGTGTGTTTGTTTGAGTGTTTGTTGTTTTGTACTTGCATTGTCATCCTTCCTACATATTTGTACCAAATTTCAAGTCAATCGGACCAACCGTTGAAGAGTTCCCTCCTGCGGAGACGGTCCTGGCTGTCTCACCAGGGCCCTATTTTATAAAGCTACCAGTAACAATTTACAAGCGGAAGTCTCTTTCTGACCCTATGTGTTAGATAGAGACTTCCGCTTGTAAATTGTAACTCGTAGCTTTATAAAATAGGGCCCAGAATTTCATTACAACATTATTATAATGCCCCTTGCATGCTGTAGGCTTATTGTCCAACTCGCTCGCAATCGCCATCGTGTTCATTTTGACAGTTCATGTATGGGCTGACAATTGGCATCGGAATTAGCTAGCTGTCACATTCATACATGAACTGTCAAAATGAACACGATGGCGATTGCGAGCGAGTTAGACAATAAGCCTACTGGTCTGGAAGCAAAGAGAAAGCATAGAATGTACCAGCTGTTTCTCTTCCCGCGCAGATAAAAACCCATCGAGGGAATGAGCGAAAATCTTAGGAATCATGTTATAGGCGATGCGGCTAGCAACCCATCACTATTTTGATTCCCCTTTTTTATGTTAGAGAGGCCAGACAAACGAACTAGTGGGTCACCTGTAGTTAAATGATCACCACTGTCCATAGACACCCGCAGCGCTTTACGCGATGCCAGTGCGTTGTCGGCCCTGCAGAAAATTGTACACTCGCCTCTTAAAGGCACCCAGATCGTAACTCTATGGGAAGACCCCAGCGGGATCCTTTCCACCTATACGCCTACAATCATGCTAAAGGTAGCTCTTGAATAGCTACAAGTATTAATGCTTCTGAACACGTACCTGATTGAACAAAACTTGAATTATTTAGACATTTCCAATTGCGTTTTGCCACAGAACTATTTATTTATTATTTTTAATGACACAATGTGTCACTGATTTTGATTATTCTACTGTCACTATCAAATACTTTTTAAAGAATAGAGGAATGATAACCATAGATAAACTAATAAACTACGAGAACGTATAGCCTAACAAGTTTCTATGTGGCCTTGAGAAGATGTTGCTATACTATTCATTTAATTTAGAATGAGAAACCATAACAACTTTAAATTGCGGCTCGTAAACTGTAATCTCATTAGAATTTGTACTAGCTAGAGTAACAATTAACGACACGCAAATAAAGTGACATTAAAACAATTTATTTTGCGGCTCTCAGACTATTGTACTGTACTACTTGCTGGGTAAGAAATAGTTGACCAGACGCAATAAAATGTTATTGTGGTTTCGCATTCTAAATTAAATGAAGTACCTATACTTCCATACTAAAATTCCAGCTAAAACTTGAACTGAGTCTGAATTGAAATTGAATAAGACGTCATGGTAAGGCCCTGGTGTCCCGAGTCGACGCTGCACAGAGCTCTTTGCCGCTGCCCGCCCCGCTGCCCGCCCCGCTGCCCGCCACGCTACAAGCCCCGCTACCCACCCCGCCAGATGCTCCGCTTCGAACGCCCATTCAGGCCATACACTAAGATATAGGAAAAGGGTTTTTGACGTGACAACGTCTTATAAATTGGTTTGCCGGGTGACACTTCAAGAAACTGCGTTACGCTCCGTTCACGTTATGCGCTCACAATGAGAGCGAGTGAGAGGCACGCGGGCATGGTTAGCCCGCCTAAGAGCGAGAGAGACAGACATAAAAAGTGAAAGGCACGCGTCCCTTCCACTCGAGCACAGTTAGCCCGCCTAAGAGCGAGAGAGACAGAGCGAGAGAGAGAGAGTGAGAGAGATAGGCATACACACCGGTTCATGTCTTGCGCTTCTATTTCGCTTAGGCGCCTGCATACAAGTTTACACGTCCTTCTTCCTACTATACGAATGAATATTCACATTAAAATTATTTTACCACTCAAAGTCGTTGTCACGTAAAACTTTCGCCCGTATACCGACTTTACAGGCAACCAATTTTTTTTTTACGCCAAGATAAAATAATACCAACATAATGATAATAAATCAATGCATTTCATTAAAATTTCATTTAGTACATAATCTTCTTTTCTATCATAATTAATCTATATCAAGAACTACATTTTATATGACAAAAATATAGATAATTCACAAAAACATTGCGTAGGTTAAAAAAAAATAACAATAATTAATTAAAAATGCAAAATACATAAAATATTTATATAAGTACCTACTTATACATATTTTGTTTGTAGGGTTTATTTACCATATAAGTAAGTAGCCTATGTTTTAATTATTTTAGAGATCCAACAACCTACATACCAAATTTCAGTTCGAATCCAGGGCTCGTACCCTTGAGTACCTACATACCTACATTGGATTGCCGATCTAAGTATTACTATTTTTTTTTTTAGGTTATTCTATAAAAATAGTATTAACTATTGTATTCTAGAATATTCTACGGGGTCTCTTAAAATTGATCCGAATATTTCAGCAGTTAGTTGGGTTATTGTCTAATAAATAGCCCTATTTTTTGAATCATAGTCGTCAAAATGTTTCCATACATTGATCAATAATGTTCAAAGTGAAGCGTCAAGGGCGAAACTAAATTTCGAATCAAAACTTTTAATGAAATATCGATTCAAACTTTCGCGATTTTCACACCATTATTTATAAGAAAAACGGGACTTAATCGCGTAAATAAAAAGTATTTTTGTAAATACCTCAACGTTTCGGACGCGTCTTTGCGTCCATGGTCTCGAGAGGACTGAAGAGGAGGGTATCAACATCTCCTAGCTGCATGGGTTACAAAAACACGGGATACGTATGTATGTATGTATAAACTCTTTATCATCATTACATAGTATAAAACAAAGTCGCTTTCTCTGTCCCTATGTCCCTATGTATGCTTAAATCTTTAAAACTACGCAACGGATTTTGATGCGGTTTTTTTTAATAGATAGAGTGAATCAAGAGGAAGGTTTATTATGTATAATACATGCATAATATACCGTGCGAAGCCGGGGCGGGTCGCTTGTTGTACATAAAACAAATGAAAAAGGACACGAACATACACACACACACACACACACACACACACACACACACACACACACACACATGAAGGATACGTGGAGATATTTACGAAAATACTTTTTATTTAAGTGCCGTTTCAATGAAATATATTTGTAGGGGTGTTGTCGAACTAACCTAACCACTCTGTATAAGTGCCGGCACGTAAGTCTAGCGATGACCTTGTATGCGCAGAAGTATAAAATACGGTATCCGCGGGTGCGCAGATCCCCTCCACGTGACTCGTCATCGCTAGACTTACGTGCCGGCACGTATAGTATATGGTTTAGGGCCACACGATGCTCTCAATCCATGGTACATAGTGGGCGACCCTGGTATACCACCCTGGTATTCCAATCTGGCCACAGCCCTTGCCGGCGGAGGTGATTCCCACCACCGTGTACATGCAGTTCAGGCGGTGGTTGAAGATGGCCAGGGGACCGCCGCTGTCACCCTGGGCAACAACAAAACAGTTTATGACAACAGGCCTGTAACAACATTACATTATAATACTCTTTATGGAACACCACAAATCAGTACAAAACAATACAGAAACAAAGAGCAAAGTATACAATAGGCGGTCTTATCGCTTAGTAGCGATCTCTACCAGACAACTAGTAAGTCCGAGAAATAAGTTGGAGACAGTTTGAGTAGGTGGCGGAAACAAAAAGCCAGTAAAGACGCAGGCTAAATATATAAAACAAAATAATACATACATACATACATACATACATACACACATACCTACACACATAACAGTATTGTAGTTATAATACTTAAGATAAAATAAATATGAGAATGTAATGACCAAAAAACAAAAATATACATCTAACTAATATTATAAATACGAAAGTATGGATGGATGGATGGATGGATGTTTGTTTGTTACTCAATCACGCCCGAACGGCCCAACGGATCTGGATCAAATTCGACATATACCTAGAGAAAAGTTTGGATTAGCCCATAGGCTACTTTTTATCCCGTAAAATTGCGTAGTTCCCGCGGGATAGCGATAAACGAATTCTTTGCAGACGAAGTCGCTGGCAACAGCTAGTATATCAGAAGCAAGAAGAAAAGAAAAGGGACTAAAGACAGGAAGTGGATTCAATTAGTGACAAATAGCGAGACTTGAGTTGATTTTTAAACATAGGTAGAGTTTTAGCTCGTCTTAGGTCTACAGGAAGGGAATTCCACAGACGAATCGACGTCATTCAATTTCAGTTTATTAATTCAAAAAACAATTTTCATATTACATAATTAAGAGGCTGACAACACCTAATTTTGTTGAAATTGATGTTATTTAAGCACTTTTTTAAGAAAAACTACACACAAAAAAAATCCAAAAAAATTATATTGATAATTTTCGTCATATTTCAAACACGATAGACGGACTCGATACATAATTGAGCAAAATCGGCTCGATAGAAAATAATTGCAAAGATTGGTCTTATAATCATCATTAAACGGTTCTATGTCTATATTTTTTCGACGTATGGGTCTGCAATTAAAAACATGAAGCCAACATATTCATACCTACACGACTAACGAGTCATATTTCACAAATAATCCGTACTTTTTTTTATTTCTTCTTATTTGTGTCTTATTTGCAAGATTTTAGACGCGCGCCAAGCTGCCGGAATAGTTTCTACTCTTTCACTCACAGGCACGCGAACCGTATGTCCGAAGAGTGGCGCTGCTGAAGGTCATTTGCTGTTGACAGCGCCATACTCAAATTAAAACTAAGAAAATAATTATACTTAATTAGAAAGCCAAATATAAAGGGACAAAAAAAAGCCAAAAATAACACATTATATAGATAGTAAAGGAGTCATGGAACTTGGAGGAAGAAGCAGGACCATTATTATTTACCACCCACCCCATTATCAACCTACTTTCAATAACCAATGGGCTTTGGTAAAAAAACCGGCCAAGTGCGAGTTGAACTCGCGCACCGGGAGTTCCATACAAATTCAGCAAGTGAATATAAAATCTAGTGTTAGCCTTCGATCAAGAATACACTAGATGTCAGGTCGACGCAAAAACTACGCCTCGACAAATAACGCCTCACTTGTGGGGTGAGCCTCTATTTTGTTTAGTCCCATCCAAACACCGCCAATGTAAACACGTTTCAGAATGCCGCAGTGTGCGTTCATAAACTGCAAAAATAATTACCGTAAAAGCAATTTATCTTGACGTATCTCACATTCGGCAGAATAATGCATACTTTAAGCTTTAAAACAACAAATAATATGAAAATTCGAGCAAAATGACCCATTCTAAAAGTAAGCGCGTGTTTGGCCAAGGTTGGACCAATACACACGCGCCAACTTATGTTTAACAGAACAGTAGATGCATGGAGTAGATTTTTATAGTAAGAATTTTAATTTTTTATATCATATTACCAGAACTAAAAAATGCTATAGCACTGCCTTCGATCAACAATATTGCCGTTAATTGCAGATTCACGTCAAACACGAATATAATATTAGCAGTGCCCTTACAGGGTTTGATCTTGTATCCTGGTATCTTGCATCAAAGCTAATAAATGTCTTGTCTTGTCTTGTCTAAAACAATACCAACAATAAAATAAGTAAGTATTAATCCTAGCTAAAATACATAAATATTGGCGTCTACCTCTTTTCACAGGGAATACTTACAATGGTTTAATCAGATCATAGCATAGTGAGTGTTAAAAATTTGAAATGTTGTCAATTTGATTAAATAAATAAATAAATAAATACATAAAAATAAATATCTTGGGACAAATTACACCAATTGACCCAGTCCCATACTAAGCAAAGCTAAATGTAGGTAATTTTGAATTTTGATATTTACTAATCACTTAGTTAACTTAATTTACTTAATTGTCTATAAGAACATTTCATTTCATATCAATATTTGTATTTGTAAATTTGTTTGTGTTATAAATTTCTGTCAAATAAAAAATGTCTGTCGTATATAATTGCGACTCCATTGTTACCCTGTTCCTAGAATTACATCTTTTTAAAACGAAGGTAGTTCTTTTATTTATCGAACGCTTAACGTCGTCTCGTTTTATCTATTTGGATCTTTGTTGCTTAGACTTAAGGTTCATTTCAAGTTAATTTAGAAGGTAAAACAGATATAGCTATAAATATAAGCGACACGGCCACTTTTTCGCTTTGATTTTGTATGGGACCTGAAATCTAGTTGTATTCTTGATCGAAGGTGTTAGCAGAGCCCTGTTCGTAATGAAAATGTATGCAGTGCGAGATCATTATATATTGGTTGTTTATATAGATAGAGATTCAATCAAATGAATTAAATTTCTAAACGACACTGAAAATTAGAACACATAGAAAAATCCGAAAAGTAAAGCTATTGCCGGGAATCGAAACCGGGTCCTCGTCATTCCGTGACGCGTGCTATACCCCTACACAACCCATAGCAGGTGAGTAAGCCTCCGAATTTTTCTATCTGTTACCAACTGTCACGTGACCTTGTTACTATGCGAATATTTGTCGCTAAGCGTCATCTGTTTGAATGATGTGTCTGTACGACACAATTACAAACTCCTTATGTCGTTTAGAAATTAAATTTCTAACGGTAAAACGTAAAAAGTAAACATTAAAAATCAAGAAGTAAATTTGATGATTAATTTGATATTTCAAGTATTTTACTTTTTAATTTTTTATCTTTATTTTTTACGGTCTTATTGAATCAGGCGTTACTTTGCGGAGGTCCGTTTCAATGAACAAAATCCTTGAGCTTGACCTTCCTGTTTTTTTGAGTAACGGAGTAGCAATAGCAGCAAGGTTTTACCCGTTAGAAATTAAATTTCTGAACGTAATAAAAAATTTGAACACAGAAAAATCCGAAAAGTGAATCTATGGCCGGGAATCGAACCCGAGTCTTCATCATTCCGTGATGCGTGCTATACCGCTACACCCATAGCAGGTGAGTAAACCCACATACATACATACGTACAGTCAAGGGCATAAATATATATACATTCCCAAGGCGTCAAAAACAACTGTACAGTTGATTAGCCAGATATATCTGTACAGTAATCCGGTAAATTATTATGTGATCATTTAATTAGTCAAAAGGATCTAGACATTTACATTGCCATAAATAAATGTACAATGTCAGTCAAATATATGTAGGCAAATTAGGAGGCCAAATATATCTATACACGCAACTCTCATTTATATAAGAACAAAACCCAACAATATCTATACAGTCAAGGGCAATAATATCTACACATATCTAACAGTCAAATATATCTATACAACAAACAAACAAGTTTTCTAATTTTGAATTATGACAATCACCGAAAAGAGTACCGTTCTGTCATGATCGCTTTGTCCTTTTCGTTTTGATCGTGACGTCATTGACGTGTCATTTGTTTTACCTTTCAGCCTATTATTTTAGATTCTGCTCCACAGCTATATATCTACATACAAGATTTTCATGTGGCTTTTCTCGTAAATATTACGTTACCGTTTGTCCGATGCTGAATTTTGTTTGTAACATATTAATAGCTACTGGAGGTAGTTTATAATAATAACGTTCTTTCGATTTCGCTAATTTATCTAATTTCGTAAAATCACACACGTGGTTAAAAATAACACTTAGATTTTTATTGAATAACTAGCCTCTGCCCGCGACATCGTCTGCGTAGAATAGGCAATTAGTTAACAATTTATTTATTCAGTCACGTGAACCTATGCGACAATAGGGAATATTCATAAAAAACAAAATTGTTTAATATTTTTTTCTTGAATCTTTATTATCGATTATCGTACGTAAGATTATAATTAAAAGATATTTTTTTTATTTAATTATGAATTAAACCCATAAAAAATTGTATAAAAAGTGAAAAATATGGGTGGGAAATTAAAACTTACGAAACGCGTCACCATTGGTCAAAACGAAGTGTGACGTTAGATGTCACAAAGTGGATTTATCGGCGTTGATATTCGTACTGTTTTCGTAGTGTGAGAAAATTACAAAATTAGTTTAAAAACTGTATTCCTGAGGTGATTTCTAGTGAATCTATATTTGATGTATCTTTCTTTACCTGAAATTTATTTCAGATGATTACCTAATCATCATCATCATCAATCATCAAAATTTCGTAAATTCTCTATATGAATATGGAAGGTTTTAAAGAAAGTTTTAACGAACTTTTATAAACTAGCTTAGGTTAGTTTTAAACTGAATTTTCTACTGTTTAAAATCTGTGATCTGATTCTGTTTAGCAATTAAAACTGGATATGTGTACGTAGGAATGAAGAAGTAAACTAGCCGCCCGGCCTGGTTTCGCACGAGTAGATATAGATATTTAACAATATATATATGTCAAAAACTATATTTTTGTGTCGGGGCATACTCTTTTCTTACTCTCCGTTCCAAATTTTATCCAAATCCGTCTATCAAATGAATTATGCCTACAGAAGCACAATTAATAATTATGTTATCTTTTTATCCGATTGTCTGAAGAAAAGAAGGCTTATATTTTCAAAGCGTACCTACGTATGTATGTATGTTTTGTTGTCACCCTCCGTAGCCTAAACGGCTGGACGGATTTCAACCTATGAGGTAGGTAGTACCTATGAAAAATATGAATGTTTGTTATAGAGCCTTGGATGTTTAATAGGTATGTATTTATTTATATTTATTTATTTATAAGCCTTTTTATTCAGAATTCGCTACAATTTCAGTAAGTACATGTTGTTGTTGTTGTTATTGTCGTTTATTTATTAAATTGTTGCGTAATTCGGCGTGCCTCATGGCATAGGCCTCCTCCGTGTATTGGAGGGTTTGGGCTATAGTTCCCACGCGCGCCCAGTGCGTATTGGGAACTTAACACACACCATTGAATTTCTTCGCAGATGTGTGCAGGTTTCCTCACGATGTTTTCCTTCACCGAAAAGCTCATGGCAAATTACAAATATGTAATTTTCGCACATAAATTCCGAAAAACTCAGAGGTGCGAGCCCGGGATTTGAACCCACGACGCTCTGCTTGAGAGGCCACAGGTCAAACCACTAGGCTACCACGGCTTATGTCTTATGTATTTAAGTGTGTATTATTCTTAAATGTTTATCCGTTGTTTAGTAACAAGTTTTGTTTAGTTTCATCATCATTATGTCAGCCGAAAAACGTCCACTGCTGGGCCTTCCCCAAGGCTCTTCACTCAGACCGGTCCTGTGCTTTCGGCATCTACCGCGATCCCGCGATCTTAATCAGGTCGTCGCTCCATCTTGTTGGAGTCCTACCGACAGCTCGTCTCCTGGTCCGCGTACGCCATTCGAGATCTTTTTGACCCCATCGGCCATCGGCCCTGCGAGCAATGTGCCCCGCCCACTGCCACTTCAGTTTCGCAGTTCTTCGGGCTATGTCGGTAACCTTAGTTCTACTGCGGATATCATCATTTTTGATTATATCCCGCAGAGAAAACCCAAGCATAGCCCTCTCCATAACCCTCTGAGTGACTTTGAGTTTCCTCATGAGGCCCATCATTAGCGCCCATGTCTCAGATCCGTATGTCATCACTGGCAACACACACTGGTCAAAGATTTTTGACTTCAAACACTTCAGCCATTTGGACGAAAAGACACTGCAAAGCTTCGCGAACGCTGCCCAACCGAGTCGGATTCGGCAAGTAATCTCTTTCTCGAAGTTGGACCTACCTAACTGGATCTAATGAAGGCCCTTGACTGTATAGATATTTTTGGCTCGGGTTTTGTTCTCATGTAAGTGAGAGTTGCGTGTATAGATATGTTTGACTTGGGTTTTGTTCTTATATAAATGAGAGTTGCGTGTATAGATATGTTTGACTTGGGTTTTGTTCTTATATAAATGAGAGTTGCGTGTATAGATATATTTGGCCTCCTAATTTGCCTACATATATTTGACTGACATTGTACATTTATTTATGGCCATGTAAACGTCTAGATCTTTTTGACAAATTAAATGATCACATAATAGCTGACCGGATTACTGTACAGATATTTCTGGCTAATCAACTGTACATTTGTTTTTGACGCCTTGGGAATGTATATATATTTATGCCCTTGACTGTACATAAATCATCTTTATGCTTTACAGACTAGACAGAGCCTGGTGTTACCTGTTACCTTAGGAACAAGACATAAAGGCCAGTTTTAGCATGATTGTGGACGTTAGGAAAGGGGAATCAAAATAGTGATGGGTTGCTAGCATCGCCTATAACATGATTCCTAAGATT
This sequence comes from Pandemis heparana, assembly GCA_963854515.1. Lineage (NCBI taxonomy): Eukaryota > Metazoa > Arthropoda > Insecta > Lepidoptera > Tortricidae > Pandemis > Pandemis heparana. Next base: position 9,686,276 of record OY978032.1, read on the forward strand.
TTCGCCCATTCCCTCGATGGGCTTTTACATGCGCGGAAAGAGAAGCAACTGTTACATTCTTTGTTTTTCCTTTGCTCCCAGACGAGCATAGAAGGACCAGACCAGAGAGCTTACCATGACGTCTTAATGCGATTCAGTTTAAGGTTCGCTCGCTGTCAGATTCATACTAAAAGTGACAGCTAAAACTTGAACTGAGTCGGAATTAGGACGTCATGGTAAGGCTCCAGCTTGGGAGGAATTAAGAGGGTGCATCCGTGCTGAGCTCGCAACGTCGCATTTTTGGTGATTTTTTGCGATTATTTCACAGAAATTGAATGAAAGTCTCAAATATCCGTCTGTAGTGCACTTCGTTTTTAGTGTATAAATGTGTCTAAAGCAATAATTCATCATAATGGACTTTTATTTTATTATTAAACGAGATATAGTATTTTATCCCTTTAATACGAAAATAAAAGTGCATCACGATTAATCATTGCATTGGACACATTGATACACTTAAAACGAAGTGCACTACAGACGGATATTTGATACTTTCATTCAATTTCTGTGAAATAATCGCAAAAAATCACCAAAATTGCGACGTTGCGAGCTCAGCACGGATGCACCCTCTTAAGGTTATTGTCATGGGTCTTACCTGGCAAGTGTCTGAGGCCTTTTCGTGGTTCCCATAGCAGGTTTGTATGGTGGAGTTGAAGAACCCTCCGTGGCGGTCTACGGGGTAGTGGAAGCGGCACTCTTCTTGTTTAAACTCGCTTAGAACCACCTGAAATAGATATTTATTTATTATGGTTCGCCAACAGGTACAACACTATAAAACTAAAAAAGAATCAATGTGTTAAATATAACAAAAGAGTGATAACCCAATGACAACAACAACAACAATTCAACAATGTACAACAAGTTGCTGTCACTTGAAATTGCGAACACTGTAAATAAACCATTTAGAGTCTGTCTAACCAAAGCTGAACCTGTAAAAGCGCGGCAATTTCAAAAAATCATGACCGGGTAACACAGGACCACTCACACAGCTGCAATTTTCTTAGAGAAATGTCAATCTGACATACAACATGACACCTCAGATAGACACGCTTAAAGACAAAATGTTGCCAATCAAATAACTAGTGGGTTCAGCTTTGGTTAGACAGACACTAATGAAATATCCATATTCTAGCACTTGTTTATTGTTTTAATGGTTTAGGTCCTAAACGACGATCAAATAATTTTCCAAATCTATTCCCTCTTCTTTGTTTTTATGTCTAATATTGTTGAAAAGGACAGCTCACACAAATAAGAAGTAGCAAATGGTATCAAAATATTAAGGGCTTCTTTTGCTAGATTCGGATATTCAACCATTCTTTTCACCCAGAACGCGCCGATTGATACGGATACAAACTCCAGTTTTAGCATTGTATCAGCTGCAAGTTCCAAAAGCCAAAAAAATCCAATGATGTTAATCCAGACGTTGAAGGCATCGATGATCTTTTTAGATACTTTTCCAAAATAATCTCCAAAATAACAGCTGCCTTTTAATATTTAAAAAGGGGTAGGTAGGTTGCGAAACAATAAGTACCTTCTGAATACTTGTGATAAATATAGGTTGCTTTCCAAAAAGCATGAATGGTTGAATGATAGAAGGATGCGTTCCAAATCTCTTAAAATAAGAGTTGGGTTCTAAGGTTAATCGTACAAATTGGGTTTTGGGGGGTCGCGAAGGAATTTTGATGGTCATTAAGGGCCGTGACCCCAAAAAGTTTGAAAAACACTAGTTTAGGATAATGCTGTGGTAAGTATTGATTAAATAACAAACGGATTTAGCAGTATTTGACGAGGGAAAATGGAAATTAAAGACGGATGTGTCAGGGGACCAACAGTACCTTCTGTAGCGTGTCAGCGTTGCTTCCTAAATAGGCTGTGGTGCCCCACCCGGTGGCGATCACCTTCTCCCGGTCACCCCCGAACACGTCCAGACACGCCGGCACCACCGACGAGCTCAGCTGGATTCTGAAAGACAAATAATGTAAGTAAGTAAGTAAATGCTTTATTGTACAAATATAAAGAAACAGACACAAATCACAAAAAAAATACATTAGATATTATGCACAAAGGCGAACTTATCCCTATAAGGGATCTCTACAAGTAGTAATGTAGTAGTTTACCGGCAGCTACGCGAGCGCAAATGTCTGTCTAACTATCACGGTTCCTGAGATACAGCCTGCTGACAGACAGAAGGACAACGGAGTCCTAATAGATTCCCGTTTTTACTGTTACCCCTAAAAACCCTAAAAATAACGACACGACACGAACGACACGAATTTATTATCTAAATACTTAAAAACTAATCCTTAACTAAACTACACAATATTATTTCATAGCAAGTATGCAGTTCGTTTTAGATATAACAAAACTAAGATCCCTAAAAATGGGCAGGGGCCTTACCATGACGTCTTAATGCGATTCGGTTTAGGTTCGCTCGCTGTCAGATTCATACTAAAAGTGACAGCTAAAACTTGAACTGAGTCGGAATTAGGACGTCATGGTGAGGCCCCAGGACTTACGGCTCAGCAGTTTTCAGAAGAGCTATGTCGTTGTGGTTGGTCCGTGGGTTGTACAGCGGGTGCTTGAAGATGTCGCTGATGCGATGCACTTGCGATGCATTCACGTCGTCCGTCCGCTTGAGAGTCCCTACGATGGCGTAGTTCACGCGGCCCCTAGAAATCAAAATATGCACCACAAATCAATCGAGTCGAGCGGTAGCACAGAAACATCATGCCCCTTGCTTATTCATAAACGGTCTGTAGGCTTCTGCTAACTTATCTATCTATCTACAGCCATTGTCCGTCCACTGCTGGACGTAGGCCACCTTCATATGAGAGAGAGAGAGAGAGAGAGAGAAACATTTATTTACACACATTCGATACACTGAGATATAAAACAAGGAGAAATACAATATACTAAGGAAGTACCGATATGGTGCAAAATGGATCCCACTCAGCATAATGTTGCGGCAAGCCGCAACGCTGTTTTTCAGTGGGACCCAGATAAAACTATAAAACTAAACACAAAAAACACATACACATACACTGTGGCGACACGAACGCCAGTGGAAAACACTTCACAAACAAGCTGACAAATACACGGAAGTATGTATGGCAACACTCGATCAGTTCAATCGCATTAAACCAATTAAACCGAAACAAGTCAAGCCAAACGTTAATTTGGCTATTGCAGTGAGTTAATTATCAATTTCAATAGTTTTGATATTGTAATGCATCACATAACCCTCGATAAACCATAATACAAAGTAAAAGTAACAAAACATTCCTATGGCTAGTAGTCGGGTGGGAACACAGCCCGGCCCATGTAGTATTAGCATGTAGTATATTGTACCAACTTTCGCGATCCTGGGCTTCCCTCATCCAGCCACTGCCAGCTGTCCTCCTAAGGTCATCCGTCCAACGCGTCGCTGGGCGTCCCACACTACGCTTTCCCAAACGTGGTCTCCACTCTAGGATACGTTTGCTCTAACGGTTGTCAGTTCTACGGCAAACGTGATCAGCCAATGCCAACGTAATCCTTCGGGCTATATCGACGACTTTCGTCATTTGTCTGATATGCTCGTTACGGACCCTATCTCTCAACGAGATACCGAGCATACTAACTGCTAACTTAACTTTATGCTTATCTGTCACTTTGACATTTATCTTTCACAGATAAGGACAAGCGATTACTAAGTTAGCAGAAACCTATACAGCGTTTATGAATAAGGGGGTAGGTTTTCTGGTACATTCTGTTTTTTCTTTGTTTTCGGACCAGTTTGGGAGTGCTTCGCAAATGATGATAAGGTACCTATCTACTTAACTTGGGGACCTTATACATGCCTTTTATAAATGTACTAGCTTCTGCCCGCGACTTCGTCTGCGTAGAATTAGCAAATTGACATGTTTATGGCTATCCCCCGGGAACTACACAATTTTCCGGGATAAAAAGTAGCCTATGTTTTAATATAGGGTACCAGCTATCTTTGTTCCAAATTCCGTCCAAATCCATCCAGTGGTTTTAGCGTGAAGAAGGAACAAACATACACACTCACTCACTCACATCGTCACAAACTTTCGCATTTATTATAATACTAGCTGCTGCCAGCGACTTCGTCCGCAAAGAATTCGTTTTTCGCTATCCCGCGGGAACTACGCAATTTTCCGGGATAAAAAATAGCCTATGTGCTATTCCAGACTTTTCTCTATCTATGTGCCGAATTTCATCCAGATCCGTTGGGCCGTTCTGGCATGATTGAGTAACAAACATCCATACATCCATACATCCATACTTACAAACTTTCGCCTTTATAATAGTAGTAGGAGTAGGATTAGTAGGATCATAAAATTCATTCCATTTTGAAAAAATGTCTTTCTGCCAAGTTTCTTTGTTTTTCCGAATGCGCTGGTAGTTTAAGAAAAAGACGTAGAAGAACCCTTGGCGGCCTATTTGCAAAATAAATGTTTTGACTTTTTTTGATTTTTTTGATGATTATGGCAAACATATTAAACTCCAGTGTCGATGGCACTTTGAAAAGGGAACACACATCCTTTTGGCGTGAGTGCAGTGGGCAGCGGTGAGGATGAAGCGTTCGCTGATGATGGACCCTCCGCACTGCCACTCCGCCGTGTCGTCGCTGCGCCCGTAACCCAGGAGAACCTGAAACAAAACATATATCCATCATAAATACCGGGTGGGCAACTGGAGTTGAAAATTAAAACACTGGTTCTGCTACTCAAATGGAACTAAGTTCTGCAACTTTCAAAAATTACACATCCACCCACTGCTGAATAAAGGCCTCTTCATTTTCACGCCACTTTGCCCGGTCCTGTGCCAGTCTCATCCACAGTTCCAGCCGAATGCCATATGTCATCTGACCAACGGGCTGGTGGTCTGCCCACTGACCTTCGACCCAATCTTGGCCACCACTCCGTGACCACCTTCGACCATCTGTCGTCGTTCCGTCTTGCCAAGTGCGCTCATCGTCACTTCAGCTGTGTTATCCTAGTTCCGACATTTACAACTCTAGTCCGTTTCCGAATTTCGGTTAAGAAGTGAAATGCCCAACATAGCATCACCACGGTTAATCCAAACAAATTAAATGGTATTTTCAATGTATCCAATAGCCTAAACGACAGCCTGTCACAACTAAATGACGTGTTTAGCGATACACTAGCTGTTGCCAGCGACTTCGTCTGCAAATAATGCGTTTATCGCTATCCCGCGGGAACTACGCAATTAGCCTATCTGCTATTCCAGACTTTTCTCCATCTATGTGCCGTATTTCATCCAGATCCGTTTGGCCGTTCTGGCGTGATTGAGTAACAAACAAACATCCATCCATCCATACTTTCGCATTTATAATATTAGTTAGATTAGGTACTAAAGTGTTCCGTACATGACAGAAACGGTGCAAACCGAGGGAACCCGTATAGTCGTGCCCTCTAACAACTCCACAAATAAACCTGACTAAACGACTTACTTCCATACTTTTCGGTAATTCGACTATACTAATCGAGGACACGGGCAAAGTGGCTAACAACCCATCACTATTTTGATTCCCCTTTTCACCTTTAGACACAAACATGCTAGACGTGGCCTTTAGGTGTTAGGCTCTATTCCTTGGAGGATAAAGACGTTATTTAAAGTGAAGTGTTTTCCGCTGGCGTTCGTGTCGCCACAGTGTATGTGTTTTTTGTGTTTAGTTTTATAATATTATCCGGGTCCCACTGAAAAACAGCGTTGCGGCTTGCCGCAACATTATGCTGAGTGGGATCCATTTTACACCATATCGGTACTATTCCTTAGTATATTGTATTTCTCCTTGTTTTATATCTCAGTGTATCGAATGTGTGTAAATAAATGTTTCTCTCTCTCTCTCTCTCTCTCTCATTTATGTATGTACATAAGATAGGCCCAACGCTCACGAATAATTCGTCCAATGCGGTGGTCCTAAACTTCTTCTTCTTCTTTTATTTCTGGCGTTACAAGTCGTTATAGCGACGACAACTTCGCCAATGTCAGGGTTAAAAATTTTAATTATAAAATAAGACCCCCCTCCCCCCCTGTCGGGCTCTTAGCCAACGGTCAATGATATCCCTCAGATACTGCCAGGAAATCATTAGCTGTAGCCCAGGGTGCACCGGACCAAGCACTGCTCTACCCCCCGGACGGATCCGAAAACGAACCGCAGCTCTTGTTCATACGTGGAGGTAACCCGACTCGCACCCCTGGTCCTAAACTGCCACTTTAGGACCACCGTGCCTTAGTCTGTGACAGGACGCCGTATCGTTCAGCTGTCAGAGTGTGTCAGCCGACTGTTAAAAATGCCCAGTTGCAGTTACTTTAGATATCATTGTGTATGTATAGGTATGTATGTATGTGATAATCACCATGTGCGGGAACTCATTCTCCGTGGCGTTAACCCCCCCCACTATGAGCGGGTCAGCGCGGTGGTGGCAGTGGAGGACTCGCGTCATCCCCCTCAACATGGCCACGCTCTCTTCGCACGGATACACCAGCTGCAGCTGGTACTCCAAGCACTCTGGAAACGGAAACTGGGCTGTACCGTAACGTACTCCTTGCGGTAGTTAAAAAAACCACCAGTGTCTATTTCATTTTAATGGTAAAATGAAATAGTTTCACACCAAGCATTCACTTTTCCAAATGATGTAAGAATTTTCAAGAATTTGTAATCGTAAAGGCAAGATTAAATTCAGCTGCCGGAAAAAGTATCTTATTTAAATACTAGCTTTTACCCGCGACTTCGTCCGCGTAGACTTAATTTATCTTCAACTAGCTGTTGCCAGCGACTTCGTCTGCAAAGAATTCTTTTATCGTCATCCCGCGGGAACTACGCAATTTTCCGGGATATAAAGTAGCCTATGTGCTATTCCAGACTTTTCTCTATCTATGCGCCGAATTTCATCCAAATCCGTTGGGCCGTTCTGGCGTGATTGAGTAACAAACAAACATCCATCCATCCATCCATCCATCCATCTATCCATCCATACTTTCGCATTTATAATATTAGTTAGATTATACACTACGCAAACAGAATATATTTACAACCAATATTGCCAATTATTTAAACAGAAATAGAAATATTAATGATTCGATTGTCTTGGTCGCGGCATTTTTAATGATAATATCAGCACAATAAGCTAACTTTCATCTCTAACTAATATTATAAATGCGAAAGTATGGATGGATGGATAGATGGATGGATGGATGGATGGATGTATGGATGTTTGTTACTCAATCACGCCTGAACGGCCCAACGGATCTGGATGAAATTCGGCACATAGATAGAGAAAAGTCTGGAATAACACATAGGCTACTTTTTATCCCGGAAAATTGCATAGTTCCCGCGGGATAGCGATAAACGAATTCTTGGCAGACGAAGTCGCTGGCAACAGCTAGTTTAGTTTGTAAATATTTTCACGCATTAATGTAACGGCCGCGAAATAGGGGATTGCCGGCAGAGTAGTAATGGATTGCGTGAAAAGAGCCATCGATACTATTGTCTATGCTCAATCTATCGATGGACTATCGACAATGAACTGACTGGCACTAATACTTACTGTCCCAGGCCTTTATGCCTGTAGCTGTCGTGCTGACATCGCTGGATAAATACGGGCACCCGTCCGGCGCAAGCTCCACACCACGGTTCGTCAGATTCATATCGGTGTTCACGATGTAGTCGTAGGTTGGGGGGTCGTACAGGGTCGTGGCACGCCTGCAATGTGACGTACAATAATTTTATCATCATCAGCGACTCGTGCTGAATATCGTAAAATTGTTCTAGATTATTTCAGTAGGTTGGGTGAGTTTGATTAAAGCCCTGATTCTTCAGGATTTTTGACACATACATACAAACATATCGTCACGCCTCTTTCCCACAGAGGTAGGCAGAGACTACTTTGTTCCACTTGCTACGATCCTGACATACCTCTTTGCTTCATCCACATTCATCAATCTCTTCATACATGCTCGTCGGTTTCGGGTACTCTTGACCCTTGGAATCATAACTAAACAGCAATGTGTAATTTGCAGAACGTTCTCATAATAGCAAGTATATTCTCAGAAATTTTCAGAAACTTCCACGAGAATTTTATGGTAAGTTCCCATAACGAAAGTTTATGATGGGAATTTTTAAAATACTTCTAACTATTTATTTATTTTTATTTATTATAATATCTTACTATATTACTTATTATTTTTTATTCTTATAATTTTTTGTATAATTTGTTATTTGTTTGTTTATTGTTTTGTACTGATTTCTGGTGTTCAATAAAGAGTATTTGTATTGTATTGTATTATTGTATATTAATGATATCCTGTTCTGTGAGCATTCCACTAGCAAATTTAGCAACTTTGGTAACTTCTTGCATTGCCAATCTAAACAGTTAAATGCAAATTAATTTTATTATGAAAAATGGAAGAACATTTTATTCCTTTTTGCAAGACACACAAATTCAAGAGCGTACATGCATACAAAATTTTATAGATAAGAATCAAAAAACACAGACATGAAAAATAGATCATCAGCGTTGTGTGTATTCGCAAAAGTGAAACGGTCGCTGGCTCAGCATTACGCTGAAGTGTTAAAGTGCGACCACACCGCAGCTTAAAAAACGGTGACGTTACAGAATCGCAACAAAATGTATGAAGAAACGGTGAGAAAACGTGACGCATACGACACGTCACTGCGTATACGCGGCGGTGTGGTCGCACCTTTAGACACTTGCAGCAGTGATTTTCAGAACCGTGAATAAACTTTTCTTTTCTTTGTTGGTTTTAAACAATAAACATTACTTATTTCTTTTTTCTTTATACTATACTAGCTTCTGCCCGCGATTTCGTCCGCATAGAATTAGCAATTGATATGTTTATCGCTATCCCGCGAGAACTATACAATTTTCCGGGATAAAAAGTAGCCTATGTTTTAATCTAGGGTACCAGCTATCTTCGTACCAAATTTTATCCAAATCCGTCCGGTCGTTTTAGCGTGAAGAAGGAACAAACATACACACTCACTCACTCACTCACATCGTCACATCGTCACAAACTTTCGCATTTATAATATTTCAAAATTTTACTTCATACGAACCTTGGCCAACAGTAAGAAACACAAAAGAAAAGAATTATCCAATTCGGTGCAGTCGTTTGGAAGTTATGCGCGTATATTCATTTCGACAATTCATTACTATATATATAGATAAGAATAAGATTCAGAACATCAATGGTAGACAATGTCAAAAAGCTTTAAGTTTGAACTAAAAATGTTTTGTCAGTGTAAGTGCAAAAAATTTAATAATATAGGTAAATAAATAATATAATGTAATTCCAATGAAAATGTTTGCAACCTCTGGCTGAGCGTCAGAAAGGTCAATGTCCGTTATTCTCAGATTAAAACGAATGTACTTTAGTGCTTTATTATAATAAGATCTGTATAAACTAAGTGTGAGCAATAAAATATATGAATATATTATGAATATGAATATGATTTGATTATAAATAGTTACGTATGTACGAGTGGGAATCACGGAAGTTTATAATTCTTACCCCATATTGGGAGTGGTGGCGACTGGCTTTGGGGTAGTAGTAGTAGTAGTAGTAGTAGTAGTAGTAGTAGTAGTAGTAGTGGTGGTGGAGGTTTTGGGGAAGACGCAGCATATCACAGTCTCATGCCCGATGAAACCATATATCTGAAACGTAATGAAGACAAAGAATAATAGAGTTAGGCACTTGTCCCACCGCCGACGATGAGCTGTAAACGAGTAGAACGATAAACTAGAAACGAGTGAGCGAGCGGCGAGAAGCGAGTGTTAGTTTCAATAGTTTTGTCGCTCGGCTATAGGCGAGTGTTCGAGTGCGACGGGCTATTACTCGCGTCACTCGCTCGGGCGGTGCGGTGCAGCCGAACATGCAGACGTCGCAGACTTGTTCAAACCTGCACCTGTATGCATTAATACTCAAACTCTTCTTGTCACCCTAAAATATGAACGAAACTGGTCATTTGGCAGCTCGTTGAATAGTCTGAATTCACTGTATTCCCTTCTAAAGTAATTAACATTTTGCATCCAAATTCTTCGTTTTTTTTCTGTACAAATTATTCTTTTTTTTCTTCCGTCTATTCAGAATTGCTGCTGCCACTATACTACAAAATTAATCATCATCGTCGTCTGAGCTAGACAACAGTGACAGTTCAAATGTTTTTCTCAAATTAATAGCAAATATCTGCACTGAAATCCACGCTGAAATCACCGCTGATTGGTCTTGCAGTCTGAGTTCTACTGCCAAGCGAGCATCGCCGAGCGAGTACCGCTGAGCTAGTTTTATCTTCTCGCTCTTATCGCGGCGACAAACTAGTAGAGCGAGTGCTCTCGCCGGCAGTGTGAACAGCCAGCGATGAACTATTAATATATGTCTCTTTTACTAACACAGGATCCTTATCTTTTGTTCGTTTCTTGGGCGAGAAAATCGCCGATAGCTAATCGCTTACTCGCTCTTGGTGGGACAAGGGCCTAAGAGAGCTAGAACATTTTTTCTACCATAAAGGAATTACTTATATGCTCGTCTCGGAGCAAAGAAGAAACATAGAATGTACCAGTTGCTTCTCTTCCCGCGCAGATGGTAAAAGCCGAGGGAATGGGCGAAAATCATAGGTATCATGTTATAGGCGATGCTAGGCAACCCATTACTATTTTCGAAATATTATAAACGGGATGTGAACCGCGAATTACCTTTATTGAGCTCCCGATATTTCGATACAGTTGCATCACAGTACATATAAGCACAAGTAGTAGGGAATCTACGAACAAATCGGTCGAAACGAACGCACACAGACACGCGCTTTTACACGGCCCCTAAGCGGATCTCGCGGTGCTGTCAGTCGCGCGTGGCGCATTGAGACGAGCGGCCGTGTTCGTTTTAAACATGCCAAGAGCGTATTGCGCAGTGTACGGCCGCTTGAACTCGGCTTCTTCAAAACCGGAGCTTTCGTTTTTTAAACTCCCTGCTGATGTTGAAAGGTAAGAATGATAGGTACTATATTATTATGAAATAAAATGTATATATTATTTTTATAACGAGAAATGTCAGATGTCACTTCTCCGACAAATGCTTTTTCTGTTAAATCAAACGTTTGGCTGTTTAGATGATAAGTAAGTAGTTGCCGTATATTATAGACCGTGTTTTCGGTGAAAAAAAAATCTACGGACTTTCATTGTTATCATTTTGCATCTATAGTATAATATGTACTAATATATTATAGAAAACTACACTTGAAGGATAACTTGTCAAATACCTATAGGTAAGGCAAACCATGGTTAAAAAAACTATTCAATTTAACAAAAATTAAATCGACAACCCTAACGCTTTATTGGAGCGTAGGTACTTATTTCAAAAAGTAGGCCTATCTTCCCTACTGCTTTAGCTTATATATATACTGTGGTTGCATGCATCATGATCACGGGTAGACCACTACGGGTATGGGTAGATTACTATTTTGATTCCATTTTCCACCTATACGCCGACAACCTTGCTAAACGTGACCTGTAGGTCTTGATGTTACCTAAGGCTCTGTCTGCCCCGTTATGGATAAAGACGTGATTTGTGTATGTAAGGAATTAAGTAGAGTGCAGGTATCGGATATTGTTTAATTGTGTGTGTGTGTGTTTGTAAAGTTCCCAATTCGCACTGGGCCCGCGTGGGAACTAAAGACCTCTCATTCTGTCAGGAGGCCTGTGCCCAGCAGTGGGACGAATATAGGCTGGAGATAATTTAATTATAGTGCTTGACAACTAAAAACGTGCAAAAATGTGATACTTACAAGAAAGCTTTATTTCATGTAAAGATTGTCTAAAAATTGTTTGGCTCAATGCCGCGAGGCAGTACTTTTTTAGATTTATTCTTGCAGATACTAAATTAATAACATTAAATTAAAAAAAACACTTCCTGGCCAGGACACGTAAAATAGTGTTGACATCTCGGGCGGTGATAAGGCGGTGATAAAGAAAGCCTCAGGTCGCATGTTTACCGCCCTCGCCCTTGGCTCGTGCGACAAGTTCCTGCGCCGAGACATTCTTTATTTCACCACCCTCGTAATATAATGTAAAACCGCATTAATTCAATGCAATGCCAAACCCTTGGAAAACCCAAATACTTATTTTTAAAGAAATAGGTAACAACTAAGTTTATCAGTCTCAGTGAGCTGACATTGAATCTGTGACCTTTTGGAATCCACGTCTATTGATATACGTATCATTTAATAAACAAGGGTTTTTTTCTGTCGCCATAACATAGTAGGTATCATCATCATCATCATCATCAGCCTGAAGACGTCCACTGTTGAACAAAGGCCTCCCCCTTAGCACACACCATACTGAACGACAAGTCGCCACCTGCATCCACCATAGCATAGCTGCATAGTAGGTATATATTACAATATTTTTTAATCTTATCCATCCAAATAACCTGAAAGACTGAAACGTCATACAATTCTTGAACTAAAATTCCCGCCCATTATCGATAGACTTTTATCATCTGCGCGGAAAGTCCTTCCTCAGCATCGGCATGGAAGAAAACTTTAAGACTACTTCTTAGTAGTCCCCCAAGATGCTGTGCTCTGGCTCTTAGCCCTCAAGTTACAAGCGTAACTACAACGGGGGCCCGTGGCAAATTCATCAGAGGGCCCCTCACTATAAAGAAGTGCATCTTCCCTTCTGTGCTCAAGGCCAAGCCAGTTCGGGGCCCCGTAGAGCTGGGGGCCCTGGCATTTTGCCAGCCCTGCCACCCTATAGTTACGCCACTGCTAGTTACTGTAGGCTTGTAGGCTTCGCTCGCAATCGCCATCGTGTTCATTTTGACAGTTCATGTATGGGCTGACAATTGGCATCGGAATCAACTAGCTGTCACATTCATACAAGAACTGTCAAAACGAACACGATGGCGATTGCGAGCGAGTTAGACAATAAGCCTACTGGCTATCAGGTAGTCCAATCAGTCGTTTGCTCAATGGCATTAAAAAATACGACTGTCCCCTGTGCCCTGTTTAAAAAAACACCGGGTAGCACTCCGGGAGTGCCGGCAGAAGTGAAAACAGCAGCTTAGATTAGATTTTAATGTTGTCTCCATGACGCTCAACACGCGTACCGTATTGGCCGCTTACAAAAAAAAAACGTACGCATTATCTATGGTATTTTCATTCTTACCTGTCTTATTTGGTAAACAAAATTCTAACCTCAATGTGCAAATTTTTGTAAAGAATAAGGTGTATTATGTTATCAAATAAACCTGAGGTAATATTTTGTACATAGTTTTGCTGATATTTTATCTCCAGTTCTTTTATTTACGATGAAATGGTTAAAAAAATAACAAAAATGAGACGTTTTGAGGTTAGAATTTTGTTTACCAAATAGGACAGGTAAGAATGAAATAGTAGATTTTTCAACAAGGGAGGAAAAGAACCAATATCACACGAGGTAACTTGGCACCCGAGCATGCGAGGGTGCCAAAATTTCGAGTGTGATATTGGTGTTTTTCCCGAGTTAAACACTCTACTTTTCATTTCGACTACAAGGAAAGTAAAAAAATATACATAAGTAAGTATATGAGAAAAAATGTATTAACTAAAAAAATAACTAAAATTAATTCAGACATTTGTACAGTTCATAAAGGAAAACGTCACGTTTTTCTAGGAATATTTACTCATTTTTTATTAATATTTTTATGTAAAGTTTTACCAAATGAAGAATGCTTTCGCGCCAAATTCGATCTCGCTTTTTCTAAACTAGTTGCATTGGCAGAAAATCAAGTTTTTTTTTAAAACATAGGTCAATGTGGTTATTGTCAAATATTTCAATATTTACCCATAAACAACATTTAAAATGTTTTATATAGTGATTAGAGAAAAACTGTAGATAAAGTACGTATTTTAGTCAGTTGAACCACGAGTTAAGCGGAATAAAGATGGCTGTGTGGACATAATATACCATTGTCATTTACAATGTAATTTTTTCTTATTATTTTTTTCTAAAACAGCATTAAATCTTCGTATTTATAAAAATAAAGTAGGTAATGTAAATAAATTAATAAAAATAATATTTGACTAAATAGCGTTATAAAATTTATAATTATTGTTACCTACTTAATTAAGAAAAAAACATGGATAATTATGCCGTAATGCTTGGCTGAATGCGTATGTCTTCCACTGACAGCCAATGCCTTTATTTTTTTTAATTCATATCTACCCTTGGGAAGAAAATAATAGTTATCCTCCCGTATGTCAGATATGATTTGCCTCACTTTCCGAGTATGAGAGATGAAATAGTAGATTGATAAACAAGGGTTGCAATATACCCATTTCACCTGAGATATTTCTGGTGCCCGAACGAAGTGAGGGCACCAATGGTTCGAAGGTGAAATGGGTAATTTCATCCGAGTTGAACACTCTACTTTTCATTTCGAATATGAGGAAATTACAATTTCACTAACGTCGCATGGTCGCATTTAATATTTGTTACGTTTGTCATTCTCTTCCCGCTCTTTTTTCTATTGCGCGATTTACGCGCATTGCGCATTTCTTCTGCGCACCAATGGCGGCCGGCTAGTTTTTTTTTAAACTTGCAGACACGGAGGTCGCTATCAATTTAATAGTAGACTTAAATATTTCAAGCTTAAAAAAATTACCGAACGTAATAATTTCTACTAATTCTCGTTGTATACGCTTGCATAAGCTTATATATAGCGGGAATGTTATTTTAAGATTATTTTGCCTTTTACAATTAAAAAGGAACTATTAGTATAGATTTTTATTTTAAACATAGATTACATGGCTGTATACGTATTTCCATTGCTATGTCCCTCATTTGGATTAGCTAGAAAAAAAATTTACTTTCAACCCAAGGGTCGCGATGAGTCACTTTCAACCCTATATCCAGATAATCAATGACCTACTTTCAGAGTATGAGAGATGAAAAAGAAGTTTTCACTTCAAAAATTTACAACAACTTAACAAGTTACAATTTACGAGGAAGTTGTAACAATGTATTGATTTTATGATGTATTGGTTGTCGAGGTATTTACAAAAAATACTTTTTATTTACGTGATTAAGAGGGTGCATCCCTACTGAGCTGGCAACGTCGCATTTTTGGTGATTTTTTGCGATTATTTCACAGAAAATGAATGAAAGTTTCAAATGTCCGTCTGTAGTGCACTTCGTTTTGAGTGTATTAATGTGTCCAATGCAATGATTAATCGTGATGGACTTTTATTTTCGTATTAAAGGGATATAATTCTATATCTCGTTTAATAAGAAAATAAAAGTCCATCATGATCAATTATTGCATTAGACACAGTCATTAATACACTAAAAACGAAGTGCACTACAGACGGACATTTGAAACTTTAATTCATTTTCAGTGAAATAATCGCAAAAAATGACCAAAAATGCGACGTTGCCAGCTCAGTA